>CM021100.1:592543653-592971943 GCA_007115665.2 Sequoiadendron giganteum
GTGCCTTTACTGATGTTGAGATGTGAATGACAAGAAAAGTACTAGTGGTGGTGCATTTTTCTTAGGAAAGAAACTATTTCATGGTTAAGAAAAAAGAAGAATGTCGTTTCCTTGTCTACTGCAGAGGCAAAATATATTGCTGCTGCTAAAAATTGTACTCAAGTTTTGTGGATGAAATAGATGCTGAAAGATATCAGAGTTGTGTATGATGAACCTACTGCCATATTTTGTCACAACTCAAGTGCTATAAACATATCTAAGAATCTGGTCATTCAAAGACAAAGAATGTATCTATCAAGTACAACTTTTTGAGAGATAATGTGAGTGATAAGGAAGTTAGACTGGAGTATGTGCCTACTAAGGAAAAAATTATAGATATCTTTACTAAGCCTTTGCCTAAAGATACTTTTGAGTATCTCAGAGGGAAGTTAGGGGTGATTACCCCTCCTCATTAGAACTAAGATGCATCTTTTTTGCATCAGTCTATGCATTCATAGTCATATCTTGATCTGGATTGATGTTGTGGCAGTTGCTACTCAGGGGGAGTAGTCAGATGATTCAAAAGATTGATGGTGTATTTTTCACATCATGTGTTTCCATCAATGCCAAAGGGGGAGATTGTTGTCTGTTGTGGTTGTGTTTCTGATATGTGGTTTTCATTGATGTCAACACTATTAGCATAAATTTCTTTAAGACTACATATGTTGAGGATATTGAGAAAATTTTAATAAATATGTTACAGGTTGTCTGTGAAGTAGTAAAGATCAGTATGGTATAAAGTTCAGTACATTGTAAAATAGATATTATGGATTAAAGGGTTTGTTCTCAAGCCTATCTATTTTCTACTCTATAAGTTTTAGAGGTGCACATGAATATTTGAGGAAGTTATAATTTTTTGTGTTCTAACAGCTATTTTGTTACTGCAAATGGTGTTCATGGGAGAAGATAATGTGATTCTAGTAATCTAAGTTGTTGTGTATGTTCATTTGGTGTTTGTGGATGTTCCTGTGGTGTTTGTGGATGTTATTGTGGTGTTCATGGATGTTTCTAGATCATGTTCTATCTATGTTGCATGTCCACATTGATCATTGTGCTCGTGATACAAGATTTTCTTTTGCGTGTTCATGTTTTTCATGTTCATGGTCGGAAAAGTGTTTGAATCATGTTGTGGATCTTCGAGGAAGAATATGTGAAGGTGTTTTATGTTTGAGGATATTGTTTTGGGTCTCTACTATGCTGTAGCCAACTTTGGTTCATTCACATTAATAATCTTTATTATTTTCGACCGACAGTTTGCATTCATTCTATTATTGTGTTGAAGCCGACATAAAGTAATGTAATTTCTTGTTGCGGATATATATAAGTGATTGTTTATCTCATTTGAGACAAGGGTAATGTGAAGTGTGTGAGTGCTATGTGTGAATCAGGTTGAAATCATTCAAAGGAAAAGAAAAGTTTGAAGAAGAGTGAAAGAAAGTGAAGAAGTATTCATGTGCTTAATTGGAACTTTACTTAGGCATTTGAAGATGCTACTTTCTCAGTTTAAATTCTTCATATGGTTTTAATCTGAATATGTTTTGTAAGACAGTGAGTCTTCCTTTGAGAAGTGAGCTATAGGCAATGCGCTTGAATTCATGTGCATTCCTCTTATATTCTTCTTATACTTTTAACAAGGTATAACTTGTGGATTAACCTCCACTATGGTTCCCCCCCCCCTAACAGGGTTTCCAAGCAAAAAAATCTTGGTGTTGTGTGTGTTTCTAATGTGTTGTTGATTCATGCTTTCACTATTAATAATTAGATATGAGAATTAAGGTTAATAAGATTAATAAGTTTGAAATTTTGTGACAACTGATCCACCCCCCCTCTCAGTTGTTTGCCCTTATGTTTCCAACACAATTGCTATGTTGCAACTCACCAAACCCTTGATTTGAAAACCCTTAAGGGATTGAATCTTCATAAATCTCTCCAAGGTCATGATCTTGCATGAAATGAATTGATTCATAATGTGATCTTGATGCTCGAATCTTGATTTGAACTTGAAACCTACATCATAATGTTAGTTCCATAAAACATGCATGATGCTTGAGATCTTGAATGCTGCAACAAATTCTTGAGAAATTTTATCTTAAACACCTTTGACAATAATCTTAGCTCTTGTGAAAGTCTCCCAAAAATTATAGCTTGCTCTAGTTATTGAATTGATAAAAAGACCTTGTATTTATAGATAATTTTCTAATTTCTCAAAAATTAAACATTACAAGCCAACACTTAAAACTTGAATTTAGGACCTTAAGATGCCACCAAAATATGTTTAGAATTTGAATTTGTGATCTTAAAGGGAACCCATTCACCCAAGGGTGAATGGATCCTGACCTAAATTTCTAGGACCTATTCATTTTGGGGTGTTAAAAATGATAATTACATTAATTAAATCATGAACCCTTTCGTAAATTGTAATTAATTAGGCTTGTGGATGCAAAATTGGGCCAATTATAGGCTTAATTAATTCCAATTAACTTAAGGGACCCAAACATAGTGTGAAAATGTAAACAAGTACATTTTCTGACACTACAATAACACCCCTTAAGGTTTTGGCCTTATCTTGTCATCATTTATGCACCTCCTTAGGTGAGTTTCGTTATTTTGCTTCACTTTATTCACAGACATTGAACCTAAAGATGCATTGGCATAACATCTTGATCATTTTTTAACACCTTATCAAATTTATCAGGAAGTATAACTTCTGGTATGGTTGCCAACGGGTGCATGCCTAGTGAATAGCATACTTCACTAGACTAGTGTTTTCTCATTTTTCTACCTTGTCTTGGGGACTCACCTAGTGAATACCAAACTTCACTAGCCCATGTTACCTTTCAGTTTGTGATTCACCTAGAAAATATCAAACTCTTCTATTGTGTGAGTCATGAATGCCTTAACATGGCCACTGAGCATAACACAACTTGATTTCTAGAAAAGCTATGTATTTTATGAGTGTTTAGCATAACGCACCTTGCTCGCGTTGTGAAACTCATCATATTTCATGGACACCTAGCATACCACAAATTTCTATCTAGTAGATCCATGTGGCTCATGAGTGATGTGGCATAAAACCACTTTTTATTCCACATGGGATCATCCCTTTAGCTAATATTTTTTTGATGGATGACATTTGGTATTTTAGACAATTCAAGACTAAGGTATCTTTACCTTAATGACTCAAATCCTTTTAGTACTAACCTTGTATTTTTGTTCTGTCTTTTGTGTGTTTTCTTCATGTTTTTGTTCATTTTATTGACATCTACATATTATGTTAGTTCATGTGTTCTCATCATGTATGCTTTGTGTTTTCTAACATGTATGTTTGTGTATTGTGTCTTGTTACATTTCATACAAGTGTGTGTTCCTTTGTACTTATGTTGTTTTTCCATGGGATCTTGGATCCTAGGGGCTTGTGCAACCCCCTATATCCTTAGTCACCCTATCCCTTCAACATTTGGACAAGCGAACCCCTCTTGACATAGATTTTCTACTTTAGTATGAGTTTGAGCATAAGTTCATACTCTCACTAAAGTGGGGGATAAATATAGCATCGTAAATTGTCACCCTTTAAAATTTCACACTATGTTTTGCTCCCCCTAAATTATTCAGCCTAATTGACCTCCTAATTTCCTAAATTATTCATTATATAGCCTATTTTTACCATTTTCTAGAGATATTGCAAGCATTGAACAAATGCATTAATTTAATGTTTTACCCTCAACACCAAAAATATTGGAAAATAGGGTTAGGACTAGGATGCCCTTGGGCATATGACTCCCCCTATTTTTTCAGGATCTACATTTGAATATTTCAGTGTCGGTATTTTAAAATTTGAAATTCAATTTTCAAATGTCAACTATCAAGATCTAATTTTTGGGAAATTAGAGAAATACCTATAAATACCTAGTTATTTCATCATTTTAAATTTATAGATAGAAAAATATTGGTAAACTTATGATAAAGAGCACTATCAAGCAAGTCAAGAGTATCATTTCAAAGCTATATTGTAGAAATTGAATATCCAAGCATCATGACAAATACTATGTGAGTTTATGTGTTGATTTTATCATTGTTTATGAAGGATAACCCTTGTTATAGGTCTCCAAGCAATTCAAGCATTCAAGCAAGCAAGATGCAAGACCTTGAAGTGATGTGCATGACTTCAATCCTTCAAGGAAGCCATTGAAGGGTGATGAGTTGTAACACTTTGTTGATTCATCATTTCTTCCTATCATTTATCTTGCCTATCATTGGCATTGCTATTATGGAATAGGAAACACTAACATGAGGTTTGACTAAGGCAAGCCCCTAAATGGCACAAAAATTCCTCTCTCTTTTAATGTGCAGGTTTCAAGTTTGAAGGAGATTGAAGGAAGCTTGAAGATCCATTTTCCATTGTTGCATTTGAAACCCTACATCTTTTCAAGCTATGAAAACTCACCTACAGAATTATCCGACAGTGATCCAACAAGTTTGCAAGCAGAAATGGAAGTTTGAGATATGACATCAGAGGACTATAAAAGCATAGCAAGACACCCCTACAAGGACTTAGATTCCCTTGGGTGCCTATGTCCTCATACAATTACTAAAACCAAACTTTCAAGACAGGTTACACAACACTCTGCCCTTCCTAGATCTACCTTTAAATTCCTATCAAAGTCTACCAATTGTTAGAATCTTTCATTTTTCATATTAGGGCACATAGTCTAATCAAGTTAATCAGGTAAAATCAATTCCCATCCATTCCAAGACCCTAAAAGATGCAAATCAAGGTCTAATTGGCTCAACTCCATGGTTGAAATTCAATCTAAACACCTTATTGGTTTGCATCTAATGTACCCTTGAAAAAGTAAGAAATTAACCCTAGGTTTTGTTCATTAAACTTAGGGTTCCCTTTTTCTATGTTACATTTCCAATATTATTGTATTCAAAATACTTAAATCTAAACAACAATTTTAAATCCATTAATTAGTTATTATATCATCATGAAATTTATGTACCCAATGTTTTTATTTTCTTTATACAACAAAAATAATGTAAGATTTCACTAGTGTCCTAGATCTCACTATCAAGGTATATCTAATTACTTTGAGTGAGTGTTAGATTATTTCAATAATCTATTTTTTATCTCACACAACACTTTGATTATTTAGTTGAAGAGGTGGTAGAAAGAAGACCAACTACATATCATGTTGTGGAAGAATTCCTTGAACTTCAACTAGAAGTACTTGTGATTCCTAAAATATAAGTAATAAGGAATTTGAATAATAATATTATCACTAAGGTACAACAAACTACTTTGGAAGTAATGTAACTAGCAAGGAAATCATACTTGGTGTCTAATACATGGATCAATTCAATTCTATCAATTTTATATGTTTTAATAGTTTCTTGGAAGATTTGTACATCATATGAGCTTTACTTATGAATTTAATCCATAATAATTTGTGTATGTAGATTCCTTTCTTTATTGCTAATTTAAAGTTGTGTGCATGATTTCTTTAAAAAATGGTCTTTCTTTCATGTATTTCAAATATATTTAGTTTTAAGGATTGTACATGTTATGTTTATGTTCACTATATTTGACTTAATATAGTTATGATAACTATGTACTAGGACCATTTTGATTATATGGTAGAGAAAATAAACTCTCTTCTTAGTGATTACTTGAATTATAAATCAACTAAACATTAGATAAAGGATTTGAGACTATAACATTGAAAATAATGTTAATAAAAAAGAGGGGTTAGAGTGCACTTATCTATTTCAATATGCCTTGTTGTCCTTGCATTTGACTAATGTATTATGACTAACTCAAATAGAATATTAGATTTGACACTATAATACCAAACAAAATTCTTACATAGATAAATCCATATATTTCTACTCTCTAGGATGAAATCATGTGTAAATAAATCCTTCTTACACAGTCACATCCTATAGCTATGATTTCATCCTCCATTATTATGATCCTCAAAAACTTGTTTGCACACAAATGTTAAATAATTTTGCTCCATATGGTGTTAATGAATGTTCACCATTGGGGAATTGTTATGCTAGGATTGAAGTGTCAAACTTCCTTAAGCCTTACTCAAAACCCTAAATTTTTTTCATAACATTCAAGACATGAAATGTTGGCATACAAATTCCTAGATATTATACTATTTATTAGTGATCAATGTATTTCCTAGATAACCACTTATTGATGCACTTTAGAGAAATTGTCAAATGATAATCCATTATCCTTATTTTTATTCATTTATTTTATCCTAATGCCAAAGGAATTTCCTATGAAAATGATATCATAAGCATTTAATTTTAACATTTTGGCATGCAAATCAATGGGCAATAGTCATATGTGGGAAAGTGTCAACTCAGTATTAGCAAGAAACACTTTTAAATATGGGGATTTGACCATGTGTGTGATTCTAAGTGACAAAATTGAACTAAGATATAGTCCAAAGTGTGGAAGCAAGAAAGGTGAAATATGGTATGACTAATGAAGGCTAAAGGGACTTGTGGAGGGAATTTTTAGGATTATGTTAGCTTATGCATAAAAAAAGATCAAATTAATCACCAAGAAAATGTATTCTAAGACAAGGCCAAAGTGAGCGTAAAATGAGTAGGGAAAAGGGAAAAGTATGCACTTTTCTCCTCAACATTTTCCCCCATTTTCATGTTCATGTAATAGATGAAATCATGCATGCTAAAGTAAAATGTATACATATTAAAATGAGATTACATATTCTAAAAATTATACATAATAGATGATGTCTCTCATTTTTCTCCATCATAGTTGAGGTGCATATTCAAAATGTGCACACATGAACATGATAAATTGTTAGTGGTTCCTATGCCAAACACATATAAAACCGTTATAACCATTAGCATTGTTTGTATTTGTGTCAACTTTAGAATATAAAGCACTAAAATAAGTTTAAATATGGAATCATGTGGATATAATTGAATTTCCTGCATGAAACCATGTAAAAAGTTTTAAAAATAAAAAGAATATTATTGTATAAGTTTTTTAACTTGGAATTGATGTGCCCCCAAGCAATCTATACAAACATGACTCATAAAAGAGAAAACATGATGTGTAGTGTTATCAAGGAGATGTAACATGTGTGGTCCCCTCAATCTACATAAATATGAAGCCATGTAAATGTTGGTAACAAAATCACAATGCATAGTGTTAAGGAGTTAAAATCATTGTGACCCTCAATATATACATGTTTGTATTCATTTAAACATTGATAACACAATAAAATATGATATTTTCACCCTCAATTGAGTTTATACATTATGATTCATTTGATTTGAGGAAAGGAGAAAACATATAATGACCAACTATAATAATGTGTTTAGCCCTAAATGTAATTAAAATGATAATATCTTGAAATCTCACATATTGAGGAAAAAATAAACTATCTTAATTTTACCCCAAATATGGGGAGAAAGTCTCATACAAAGGATAACTCATAACTCATGTAAGTACAAGAGAAAATACATATGTCATGTAGAAGATATTATCATTTACTAAGAATGAGAATGTTACATTATTCTCAAATAAAACATTATGTTGTACCTAGATTATTTGGTGGTTGAGTGTGGTTTTTCATCCATACATTTATGTATATTAATTGAAATTATTGTACTTGAAGAATAAATATGATATTGTTCTATATGTTTTTGTAGTTTAGTCTTCATTCTTCATTATTCTTCTTCCTCCATTGATCCTATAAGTTTAACAACAGTGTTAGAATAAGTATAAAGAGAAGAATAAATATTCATGTTTATATCTATGAAAGAAGATAAACTCGTACAAAATATATGAGAAGATGTTTATATTTGTCATCAATCAACATACGAAATATGAAGAAAATTATTTTGAAAGTGACAGAATATACATTTTTTGGTATGCAACATAACAATATTGCCAAATAACTAAATAACTAGTACATTTGAAAAAATCACTTCTAATTAAGTATTGTCTACATTTTTTTCTCTTACATCTTCACTTTTATTAAATCCAAATTAGTTTAAATATTAAATCCCCTTCCAAATTGATCTTTTAATAAAATTAGTAAGCAAATTGGCATGTGTTATGTTGCCATTTAAAAAATAAAATGAAAATCTACAAATTTTATTGTAGTCACCCTATTTTTAGTCTAGTCGACCTCTCGTGTATAATGCATTCGTACAAGTATTTTACACTTTTTGTCGGTTTTTTTTACTTTGAAAGATTTAATTAAAAATTAAAAGTGCTCGACAAGTTTTTCATGGAAGTTTGTTTTGTATGAAGATTTTTTTTTTTCAAAATGGTGGTCAAATACTTTTAGAAGAAGTGTCTTAATTTATTAAAGGGGGTGGAATACTTTGCATGGAAGAAAAGAGATTGCATGAACATAAAGGTGAGTAAATTATGCATGACAAGATTTTTGAGTAAATTATGCATTAAAAATAGAGATTTTATTCTCAAAAGATACACATGCATTAAAAAAGGAGGAATTTTAAATGATATATAAATGCATTTTATAGCGAAGAGGTATATTTGGAACATGATTCCATGTAAATAGGGAAAATTATTTTGAATATTTGAATGTAAAAGAGGAAATTATGTTGAAATTTTGAAATTTCAAGAAAGAAGAATATGTATTTTTTTTTTTAAATGTTTGTAAAAAGAAATAAGTGTTTGTAAAGAGTGATAAGGTGTATTCAAAGTTTTAAGGCATAAATTTGTGAAATTTAATATATTTCAATTATTTGTTTGTTTGACGTTTAAAGTGCATTCCTAATAAACATTTTTTTCTAAGTGTTTTTTTGTGGAACTTGATTTAGGTATGAGTGACTTTTCCTCATTTACTTATTCCTTTATAAGATTCATTATTACTTACAAATATGTCAACTTTGTATTCAAATCATGGTTTATTTCTAAAACTTAGAGTAAGAATCAAACATGAGGTGGAGTTACTATGGAGTGTTGGAAATAATACAAACTTCTAATTTTATAATTTTGTAATAAGTGTCGGTACGAATAAAGATCATCAATTACAAAATCAATTGAATGAAACAATAGTCAATAGTCAAGATATTGATTTTTTTGACACCTAAACAACTAACACTTTTTAGGGAAGGAAAATGGGAAGAACAAACAAGTTATTTTAGACTCATCTCATGATTCGTTTTCTTTAAAGTCCACAAATAAGTATGGTGTGTCTATGCCTACCTATTTTATGCCATAGAAAAATTATGTTGTGTTAACATATACCTTTTGAGATAAAGAAACATGTGTTAAATATAAGTCTAGAAATGTGTCTTATATTGTGTTTATTACTTCTTAATCAAAATCCATAGTACAGGCCTAGAAGTCATAGAAACCCAATTAGAGAAAATATGGTCTCAAATTTAAGGGTATTGTGGGCTCTTTAGTTCCTAAGTATTCCAAAATCAACCATTTTATGTCTAGTAATAATTTTCATCCATGTCACGTTGATTCTAAGTTAGATGTGTGAGTGAATTCTAACCCCCTTGATTGTCCACAAATTGACCTGAGTTTTGTTCCCACCGTTGGCAAAACAAGGATAGAAAACTGAGAGGGGGGGTGAATCAGTTGTTACAAAAATTAAACTTAATCAACCTTTAATCTCATATCTGATAATTAACAGTGAAAGAATAAATCAACAACACATCATAGACACATGAACAACAAGATTTTATACATGGAAACCCTGTTAGGGGAAAAACCATGGTCGATGTTAGTCCACAAGATTATACCCTGTTAGAAGTATAATGAAAAATGAATAGGGAATGCACATGCATTCATGCACACTACCTAGAGCTCACTACTCAAAGGGAAGGCTCGTTGCCTTACATAGAACAATCAAATTAAATCCATCTAATGAGGTTGAACTAAGAAATTAGCTTCTACAAAATCTTGATGACAGTTTTGGTTAGGCATAGAAACACTTCTTCACACTTTGCTCAATCTTCTTCACACTCTGCTATGAAATCAAATGATTTGATCTTTATTCGCACATCTTACATACATTTACTAGGCATACACCACACACACACTTTAAAATGAAGAAAAAATCGCTCTTATATATCCGCTACATGAATTTACATCAACAACTCTGTCAACCATAAATAAAGAATAAATTACAACTGTTGGCCCAATTCATGAATAAATCTCAATGCACACCAAACTAAGTCAATCAAATAATAATGAAGACCTAAATCAACATCATCAAACATGCCAAACAATAAAATATTAATCCATAAGGATCCGCAACATGCTACCACCATCATGTCGGCCAAGAACATGAAATCTTCTAACACACAAAGGAAAAGCTTTGATCACAAGCACACCGATCAACACAAACATACCATAGTGATAGAGCACAATCTAGAAACATCATTGAACATTATAGTAGCATACACAACAACTCAATTTACCAGAATTGCATTCACTTCTTCCAGAAACACTTGCTACTAACTCGCTCCAAACTTGATGCGTTCCACTGAAACTTTCAGACAACATACTAGACAGGCTCAAAAAGAAACCCTTTAATGCACGACCTTTGATTATCAACGTAAGCAACTTTCCACCATTTTGATCTTCACAGCTTCATAGACTGCCTATAACACATTTTTTCTAATTTTCTCAATTTCCTCAACATACACAGCCTTCAAAATCATCAATGCTAATAGTCTTGACATTAATGACAACCATATATCAACAACACAACCACAACATCCAACAATCTCCCCCTTTGGCATTGATGGCAACACATGATGTGGAAAATACCATCAACACAACTAACACTTCACAAACTATTCTTCTCCTCCTTACATTGCTCTTCCATCTTCTCCTTCTTAGTACTTATTGCACTTCTCCCCCCTTTCTTCTACAAAGTTTTTTCACATTACACTTCTCCCCCTTTGACATCAATGGAAAAGGTATAATAGCTCTAAACCACATATCATCTAAATCATCTAACTACTCCCCCTGAGTAGCAACCACCACAACATCAATCTAAAACAAGATCCAACTATGAGTTCACAGATTGATGCAAAGAATTGCATATTAGTTCAATTTAGGAGGGTAAATCACCCCTAACTTACCTCTGAGATACTCAAAAGTATCCTTAGGCAATGGTTTAGTAAAGATATCTACAATTTGTTCTTTAGTGGGAACATATTCCAATCTGACTTCTTTATCACTCACTTTGTCTCTCAAAAAGTGATACTTGATGGATATATGTTTTGTCTTTGAATGTAACACCATATTCTTGTAAATTCTTATGGCACTTGAATTGTCACATAATATAGCAATATGATCATTATACTCAAATCTGATATCTCTTAGCATTTGTTTCATCCATAATACTTGAGTGCAATTATTTGCAACAACAATATATTCTGCTTCAACAGTAGACAAGGAAATGGAATTTAGCTTTTTACTTAGCCAAGGCACCAACTTCTTCCCTAAGAAGAATGCACACCACTTGTGATTTTTATTTCATCTACATCTCCTACCCAATATGCATCTGTAATGGAATTCAGAGTAAGATCATCATCCTTAGAATACCAAAGACCAAAATCAACTATTCCTTTCAAGTATCTAAAAATCCTCTTTATTACAGTCACATGTGATTCCTTTGGATCAACTTGATATCTAGCAACCATGCACACAACATTCATAATGTCTAGTCTGGTCTGAGTCAAATATAGAAATCCACCAATCATTGACCTATACCTTGTTTGACTAGCCTTAGGTGAATCATCATTCTGTGTTAACTTGCATCTGATTACCATGGGTGTACCAACTACTTTTGAGTCTTCCATGCCAAAAAATTTCAATAACTCTTTTACATATTTGGACTAAGATATAAAAATTCCATCATCTAACTGAGTTATTTGCAAACCTAAAAATAATTTAAGCTCTCCTATCATTGACATCTCAAATTCACTTTTCATTTCATCAACAAATTTCATGCATAAGTCATCATCACCTTCAAAAATAATGTCATCAACAAAAAATTCAATAATCAACTTTTTATCTTGATCCATCTTGAAATATAGATTGTTGTCAACAATACCTTTATTGAATCCAATCTTCAACAATTATTTATCCCATCTTGCATCCCATGCTCTAGGGGCTTGTTTGAGTTCATATAGTGCTTTCTTCAATCGAAAAACCATGTCTTTTTCATCAGTCAATTGAAATCCATCCGGTTGCTCAACATAAACTTCTTCTTCTAACTCACCATTCAAGAATGTTGACTTTACATCCATTTGATAGAATTTATAATTCTTAAAAGTAGCACCTTATAGCTTCAATTCTAGCAATAGGGGCAAAGGTTTCTTCAAAATCAATACCTTCCATCTATGCGTATCCTTTATATACAAGTCTTGCTTTGTTTCTAACCATTTCACCTTACTCATTCAACTTATTCTGAAAGACCCATTTTGTTCCAATCACATTTTTATCCTAAGGTCTAGGAACAAGATTCACTGATACATTTTGACTCAGTTTCTGACGAAAGGTCATCAAAATTTTGATGAAATTTCATTGGAGGAATTTCATCGGAATTTCGACGAAATTTGAAACGTCAAAATTCTGACCCAGCCGACGATGTTTGGTCGAAATTTTGACATTTCAAATTTCATCAAAATTCCGACAAAATTCTTCTGATGAAAGGGTGTCAAAAATTTGACGAACTTTCATCGTAAATTGATTCAAAATGTATCAATGATTCCATCTATCATTTTTCTCTATATGCATTAGTTCTTCCTTCATTGCTTCCATCCAATATTCATCTCTACATGCTTCATTCAAATTACTAGGCTTAGTCTTGGAAATCAGACAATATTCTTTTGCAATTCTTCTTCTAGTTTGTACACCTTTGTTCATATCTCCTATAATCTGATTCTTAGAGTGATTTAGCTTCACATACCTTGGAACTTTTGGATTCTCTCTAACTTATGATTCTTCAATTCTCTCTTCTACACTTCCACTAGCTTCTTCTTCACGATTCTCTTGATTCATCGAAACAATTTGAATTTGATTTTGTGTCTGTGTATTCTTTCCATTATCACTAGTATCTTGTTGTTCATCTGAATCATATCCCCAGGAGCCTGGATGATCTATTTGTGTCTTCATCAACTCTGACATTTGCACTTTCAACCATTTTCTTCAATCTTCTATTGTAGCATCGGTATGCCTTGCTCTTAGTAGAGTAACCCAGAAAGATTCCTTCATCACTTCTAGCATCAAACTTTCCAATATCTTCATCTCTCTTAATATAACATCTAATTCCAAATATTTTGAAATACTTAACAGTAGGATTATAACCAAACCATAGTTCAAAAGGATTCTTACCAGAATTACCATTAACATTTACTTGGTTGATAGTGTATACAGTAGTGCTTACATCTTCTCTCGAGTAGATATCAAAAACATTAGCTTCCAACATCATAGTTCTAGTAGCATGTAGAATTGTTATGTTCTTCCTTTCAACAAATCCATTTTGTTGAGGGGTTTGGGGAGAAGATAACTATCATTTGATTCCATGTTCTTTATAGAAGGTATTGAACTCTCGGGAAGTGAATTCACCACCTCTGTCTAATCTTAAACATTTGACCTTCAAACCTATCTCATTTTCTGCCAAAGCCTTGAAACATTTAAATTTTTCTAGAGCTTCATGTTTTTCTCTCAAGAAAGCAACCCATATCATCTTAGAGTAATCATCAATGATCAACATAAAGTACCTTTCTCCTTGTAGACTTATGATTTTGGATGGACCACATAGATCAGTATGAACTAACTCCAATACTCCATTTGAATGATGTTGTTTGCTCCGAAAAGAAATTCTTGTTTGCTTTCCCATATGACATTCCTTGCACAAAGTGTTAGTAGGCTTCACTAACTTTGGTAGATCTTTGACTGCTTGAGTGGAGCTTACTTTGATAATGTGATCAAAACTCACATGACACAACATCCTATGCCATAACCAACTTACATCAACTTGAGCAATTAAGCAAATTTCACTAGCAACACTTAGGTGAAAAATATTACCTCTTGTCTTTGTACCTGAAGCAATTACATTTCCAGAGCTTCCCAATATCCTGCACTTTCCATCTTTGAACTAAATATTGTATCCCTTGTCTACCATTTTTCCGACACTCAACAAGTTATGTTTCAATCCTTCAACATAAAGAACATCATTAGTATTACATTTACCACCAAGAGAAATAGTGTCTCTACCACAAATCACACCAGCACTATTATCTCCAAATCTTACAACACCACCATCATAATTTTCCAAGATTAGAAACTTGGTTTTGTCACCAGTCATATGATGTGAGCATCTATTGTCAATCACCCAAATTTTCATCCTTTTCATCAATTTTGGCCGTAGGATCTTTCTCTATAATCTGATTGTTAGAAAATTTAGTGGACACCATACCTTTTTCCTCGATTGCAATGAATACCCATCCATCTTCATTTCTAGTTTCTTTATTAGATTCATCATCAACAACACCTTCTCCAACATAATAAAATTCCTTTTGAAATCTAGACTTGTCAGGTTTATACTTAGAAACTCTTTCAGGATACCTTGATGCAAAATGACCTATTTTACTGCAAGAGAAACATTTAATAGGTAGTTTTCCTTTGTACTTACCATGTCCTCTGGATTCTCTTTTCATAATCAATGCTTCCAATTCTTCTAGCTCTCTTTCTTCATCTTCAATCTATCTCATATAATATTCATACTTGAATGTCTTTCTAGAACTTTCTCCTTGATCATATCTCTGTTGCATTTTTCCGGATACAATAGCTTTAAATGCAGATTTTGTTTTTGGAGTGGACTCACCAAATTCACTCATCTCAAAGGAAGAAAGTTTACTAATCAACATGTCTCTTGTCACATTTGTTATTTTCCTGAGTTCTTCAATAGCATGAGCTTTTGTTTTGTAAGAAGCAAGCACAAATTTGAGCACTTTAGCCATAATTTCATCTTCATCCATGACTCCACAAACACATCTAATACCCATCACTAAATTATTTAATTTTTGCATGAAAACAAAAATGTTTTCATCTTCACTCATCTTCAAGTTCTCCCACTTTCCTTTTAGACTTGTTAGCTTATAAATCTTCACTTGAGCATCTCCTTCATACAACGTCTTCAATTTCTTCCAGATATCATGTGCTATATCTAGACCTATCACATTTTTCATCTCTGAATCTATCAAAGCACTCAATAATGCTTCAATAGCCCTCACATTGATTTCAACTTCTTTGATCTCATCAACAGTAGTAGGACCATTCTGAGGAATATCATATATGTTCTTTGTAATCTTCCAAAAGGGTTCACCAATGCACTTCAAATGACACTCCATTTTGATATTCCACAGAGATTAATTTGTACCATCGAATCTAGGACTATCCTTCTTGTATGATGTCATCTCGGATCACCTCAAGCTATTAAAATTCTTTAGAGGAACCAACTCGGATACCAATTGTTGGAAAAAAAAGGACACACAACTGAGAGGGGGGATGAATCAGTTGTTATAGAAATTAAAATTATTCAACCTTAATCAACCTTTAATCTTAGATCTGATAATTAAAAATGAAAGCATAAATCACCAACAAATCAGAGACATATGAACACCAAGATTTTATATGTGGAAACCTTGTTAGGGGAAAAACCATGGTGGATGTTAGTCCACAAGATCATACCCTATTAGAAGTATAATGAAAAATGAATAGGGAATGCACATGCATTTAGGTACAATGCACATGCATTTAGGCACACTACCTAGAGCTCACTGCTCAAAGGGAAGGCTCACTGCCTTACTTAGAACAATCAAATTAAATCCATCTGATGAGGTTGAACTGAGAAATTAGCTTCTACAAAATATTGATGACAGTTCTAGTTAGGCATAGAAACACTTCTTCACACTTCCAAATACAACTTCCACCTCGATAACAACTGAGGAGTAAAACAATACAAGATCAACTGAAATGAAATAAAGTAAGAACTGATACTAAATCCAACGAGCTCTCCAACTGGAAGTCTCATCCACATGAACATGAAGAAAGCCCAACGGATTTAGGTGCACGCCACCAAACCAAGTGGAACCCAAAGGCCCACCCCCCGTGCTAGGAGATAGTAACAAGGAATCCTAGCCAAGACCATCTACCACTAGACACAGACTAACACAAAACTAGACCAGACTAAAACAACAATCACATGTACAACACAAGTACAACTCATATACCATGCAAGTACAACACAAGTACAACTCTACATGGTCACACTGATTCCAGAAATAAAGCAGATGAAGTATGTTACGAGAACCATACACACTACAATCAACTACCAATTGTTGTCCTAGACAGAGTGTCATCACACAACTCGTCATGGGTTGTCCTCTGGGAATCTTCATAGGCTCCGACCCCCACTATGGGTTATCCTGGTGGCCTCAACTGAATGTCGGCCCCCATACTCACTCATGCGGAATCAAATACCTTTCATGTAGACAAGATAGATGACCTTGCCATTCTAGGCCTTCCCACTCATCCCAAGTCTAAACGAGCCCTTATGTCTATGAGTGAGGCATAATTATCTTGATTAGTGAGAAGTACCACCTAATCTTCTAAGTTTTGTTTTAGTTATCACTTCATTAAACCACCTCCGAAGGTTTCCTAGTTTACCTCTTTGGGCTCTGGCCCCTCTAGAAGCCACTCTTCTATTTGACAACACACATACTATCCAAACTCCAAGGGTTACAAAGTGAAAAAAAAAATGTATCACGACCACTCCTTTCTCAAGAGGCAACATAAATTCAAACCCTCTCCAAGCACTGGAGGTAACAAGGTAACAAAGTCACTCCTGACAAGGAGGCACTAATCACATAATCCTCTCCTAATCTAAGGAGGCACAAAACATCCCCGTTCATGGAAACCAAGTAAATAATAGATAACTTACCATGCACTACTCAAGGGATTTAAAACAGGTTGACCAACACATTACGACAACCTACTACCTTGAAAACCCAACTGGAAGACTCGTCAAAGGCTATGACCCACCTTTTCCAATTGATAACATAAACAATTCACAACCAAGGCAAGAATTAAATCTACTTTGGGCTCACTAAACCCATTTCATCATTAGCATTCAACCATTTATTGCGTTAAATAAATTGAATTAAATTCGTTCTTTTGAATAAGAGATAAATTAATACCAATTATTCAATTTCTCTGCTAGCGTTTAATAAATGATAAATTAACCAGATGATCAGATAAATCAAGATACAATGATGTAAAAAAAAAAATCTCATCCTCTCATTTAAAGGTAATCATTCAAACAATCTACTTGTTGAAACATATAATTTAATAACAAAATTATTCATCTATCAAAATAATATTTTAAAAATCAAAGTAATGAATTTAATCAACATTACTATGCTTCATTCTTTCAATTAGCTTAATTCTTCCCATTAAATAAATCATTATAATAACATGCATATACACATTATATATATATTTAATTAAAGAAAGGGATATATATTTATATATTGATTAAAAATAGATATAAATATATATAACAATGTTATAATATTATATAATATAATACAATATATTAATAAAAATTATTTAAACCATAATAAATATTAATATTTAATATTATAGAATATAATAATAATATATTATTATATATAAAAAGGGAAAAGATTTTCGTTGACCTCGGTGCGTGTGAAAACCCTACCATGTTTTAATCGGCCGTGGATTTTATGTGTGGTCGACGGATTTTAATGGGCGTCATCTACAGATTAACATAGGCGATGGCAGCTTTGGTTGGGCGCCAACTGTTTCCACAGTCGACCCCCACAATTGGGGGTCAGCAGTGTTTACACCGCCGTGTCCCACTATGGGTGTCGACTATGTAAGCAACCGACCAACGACTCGGCCGAGGGAGTCCGCGTTGGGCGTGACTCTCTCCCCAGGCACCTTCCATGGGGGCACAATGGGGAGGTGAGCCCCTAGTGCCTCCCCAATAAAAAATTAATATTTATTTTTTTATAAAAAAATAAACAAATGGCCAAGCAAACCAAAACGCCTAGATTTCAATCCGCCTCTGTTTTTTTTTGATAAATTTTGCCAGCATAACCCCCTGCTTGGCATAATTAAATAATATATATATATATATATATATTGGCTACAATAGTAAAATTTACAAAAGAATTTGAGAACACCAAAAAAAAATACAAACATTTACAGTTATTATCACCATTTTCTTGAAGCATTCTAATTTAAAGAAAGGTTTTCTTGCTAATTTTGGAGAACAAAATTCCAACTTTGTTTCAATTGCATTCAAACAACAGAATTAAAAGATTCTTTCCACACGATCTTTCACCATTTATATTTAAAATTCAAAAATTCAAAAGCAAACATTTAAAAGACTTGAACCTGATTTTTTTTTGAAGATGGTAGAAGATCTTGATGGTACCTCGATTCCCTCTTCAAATCCACAAATTCTTCAAACTTTTTCCAAAAACCCACAAAATAGAACAATTTCTTCCTTCTCTTTCTAATTTAATCTTTTTCCAAATTACCATGAACATGCAAAATTGTGAAGCAAAATTCAACCATAAGGAAAAAAAACCTAAAAATCCTACAAGCACCCTCATCAATTCTTCAAAAAAAAAATGGAAATATCTTCCTCTTTCAATTTTGAATTCAAATTTCCTAAATTGACTTTTTAAAAACATTTTCTTTTATTTTCAATTTTCAAACCAAATATCCACCAATTTCCAAAATGAATAATCTAATTCATTTCAACACAAATAATTTAATTTAACACAATCTAATTTAATTAATTAATAAAATAAATCTTTATCCAAGATTAAATCATTTTATTAATCAAATTAAATTAATTAATAAATTAAACATCTCTAACGTTACAACCCAGTTAATTTAATCAATAACTTTAAATACATAAAACGATTAATTACCATTTTGTAATTTGGAATTAAACTGAAACAAGGAAAATTGAACAATATTAAAGCAACTAGACCACACTAAGACCGACGACACACTATGACTAGGGTGAGGACTTGGCACAGAATCCTAGCTACTACCTCCCAATCGAATATCATTGGGTATTGGACACACTCAAACCTGTGAAACTAGGTGGATTCGATGTCCTATACCTGTCAACCTACGAACAAAGAGTATATCCACATGCATATATATGTCATACTTAAAACAGACCGTGAAGAGGAAATCATAGAACTATAGGGCGCTCACAAGTGAGTGATGTGATATTGTCCCCTTCACCAATACAATGTAACTAACTGAAAAATCTAACATATTAATATAATTCCAAAGCATAAGCATCATTAATTTAAATATCCATTTATGTTAATTCAAAACATGACATAAGGATAACATCATATTAAAATACCATTACATCAAAAGATAACATTAACGTCGCTTTATAGATAGCGATCAAATAGAAGCCGAGTACCATAGTCAAGGTACTAACAGAAAGTACAACATAACATAGCATAACATTGTTTGATCAAAAGGAAAAAATGGAGGGGTATTACAAAACCCTCAAACACACAAAGGGAAATCTTTGATCATGAGCACACCGATCAACGTGGATGCACCACAGTGATAGGGCGCAATCTATAAACATCACTGAACATTATAATAACATACACAACAACTCAATTTATCATAATTGCATTCACTTCTTCCAGAAACACCTGCTATAGTAACAAAATAACTATAGGTACTCAAAAACTTATAACTCGCTCCAAACTTGATGCGTACTACTGAAACTTCCGGAAAACATACTAGATAGGCTCAACAAGAAACCCTTTAATGTGTGACCACTGATTATCAACGTAAGTAAATTTCCACCATTCTGATCTTCATAGCTTCACAGGCTACCTATAACATATTTTTTCTATTTTTCTCAATTTCTTCGATATACACAACCTTCATAATCATCAATGCTAATAGTGCCGATATCAATGACAACCACATATTAGCAGCATAACCACAACATCCAATACCCACTATGGTATTCATAGACATGATGAAGTTCAGTCATAGACATGATGAAGTTCACTATTTTGACCTTAATCAATGTTATTTTTATGGTCAACAAATGCATGCTTCTTCCCATTATTTTTAGAAGAATCTTTTTAGACCTATATTATATGTTTTCAATCCCCTATTTGTGCTTATTTTTTGGGGTACTCTTATTACTATGGATTATATAGATGTACACATGTGCAAAGCTTGTTCTAGATGTTGACCTATTAGATGTTTTGGTTTTTGCCCCATTTGTAGTGCCTTTCCGCTTGGGTCCTTGGGTCAATTGGGTAAAAGTATATTTGTGTTGGTTTGTTCATTAATTTTGATGGTATTATTAGTGTTCTTTAATCATTTAATATAGTTGTTAATTTATAATGTCATTTAATTAATTCAATGTTGTTTTAATTAAATAAATTAGTAAATTTCATTTAATTAGTTAATTCAATTTAACGATATTTATTATTGTTGTGAATAATTTAATCAAAGTATTAAATTTAATTATTAAAGCAATTATGTGAAAGTGTTAAGTATTTAATTAAATTATTAGATTAATTTGTAAATTTAGATGTGGTGTTGATTTAAATGAATATAGTATTTTTAATTGTTGATATTAATGTTTTTAATTATTAGATAGAATAATATTTCAATTATAATATTGTTAAATTCTAAATTGATAATTAGATAGTAACATTGTTTATTTAATTGTTATTTTGGAATTATTCTAAATGAAAATTTAAGTGAGTGTTAATCGAGGAAATTTTCGCATGCAAATACATGCATCGGTTCGAACTAGAAAAGTAGGTGCAAGTTGTTGTTTTTAGTTTGAAATTTTGATTTTAGATTTTGGAAAAAAAAATATGGGAAACTTTCTATTATGATGGATTTGGTTGTCAAAAATGCTCTTTCTGGTTTTGATAATAGGTTCTTTCGGATATTTTGGGGGTTGCAAAAACTATTATCTAAAAAAATGAAGTATGATTCATGGGTTTTGGTTGTTCCCTGGTGACGATTCTCTGGGAAGGAAAAATTTAAGAACAAATTATAATAGGAATAAAGTGTGTTGAACTCGGGGAATTGTTATTGAAGAACAGATTGGTGGTTGTGAAGGTGATCATTGCGAAGAAGATTTCTTAGCACATCGTCTTCAAAGCGAGGGATTCCAGGTTCATTTTGTATCTTGTTACCTTGTTTTGTTTTGGAATATCCTTGATATGCAAAGTACATATTATAGATGGTGTTGGGTTCCTTTGATTATGGATGTATTTTATTTGTAGATAGGCTTGTATTTATTTTGCAGACTACTCCACTAGGTTGACCTCCTTCTGATTGATTTGTCTTCAAGATCTATTCATTTCCAATATTATCCTTAATGTCAACCTTACTGAGAGTTTTTCTTTGGGAGATCCATTATTTTTTGTCTTGCAATCACCGCATGGGGCATCAATATTCACCTATCATTTTCTTTCATTGGAAAACATTTCCAGCCTTATCATCAAATCGATTTATGCTTTGAATTTCATCTGCATGTATAATTTGATTTCCATTTCTTATGGTAGCTGCCTAGTCTTAGATCATTCCAGAAATACCTATTTGTGCATCTTATTTCTTTGGTCTTTAGAAGATAGGGATTCCATAATCGAGGCTTACTAACATCTTAGTATTTACGATGTCCCCTTTGTGGCCAATGCAGGCATGAGGGTTGCCCACACCCATTTAATGATCAACGGTATTGGTAATACAATAAGGGTCCCTGGTGTGTGATGTATGAACAACCATAAGTCCTCCTAACCCACATAATTTCATGTGCCTAGAGTTTAGCAAAGCGTACAAAGATGTGATGCGTTCATTTGTCTTATCAATTTTTGGCTCTCAATCCGACTACAACTAGGTATCTTGTTAATTCCCCTATCTCTCAATCAAACTATTGAATTTTATTAATAATATGTTGGATGAAATATTATATTAATGTCAAATAATTTTTTTTATTTAAGATAAGTTAATTGTTTTGGGAATGATTTTGTCGAAGAGAGGAAGCATTTATTTATTTAAAATGTTATTTTTGGAATAGTTGAAATAAATGTTATCTTATATTTATTAAAAGCAATTAGGGAATTAAATATTAGTGTTAATTTTTCCCTTATCTGAAATGATGAATTTTAATTCAGTTTTATCAATACAATAGATTAATGAACGTTAATGAGGAATGGATTTAGAATTTCCAAAGGTAGTTTATTTCAAGTGCCCTCAGTGAATATTTCTTTCATGCTCTTGTTTGGGAAATGGGTTGAAGGAGTGTTTTATTCGTAAGCCTTCTAGATTGGGTTTTCAGTTATGTGGGTTGTCTTGTCATGTTTGTCAACCTAAGTGTGAGATCCTTAGGTAGTACATGGAGTCTAATCAGTGTTTAACCTGGTCTCCATGAACGGGAATGTTTTGTGACTCCTGAGAAAGGAGTGGATTTTCTAATGTGTGCCTCCTTGTCAGGAGCGGTTTTGTTATTGTTGTTACCTCCAGTGTTTGGAGATGGGTTTATTTTATGTTGCCTCCTAAGAAAGGAGGGTCGTGGTATCATGTTTGTTTGCACTTGTGTACCCTTGGTGATTGTTTAGTATGTGTGTTTTCAAGTAGAAGAGTGGCTTCCATAGGGTCCAAAGCCTAAAGAGGTTTCCAGGATAACTTTTATAAGTGGTTTAATCAAGTGATAACTAAAACAATACTTAGAAGCTTAGGGCTAACTTCTCACTAATCAAGATATTAATGAATCACTCATGGACCCAAGTGCTTGGTTAGGCTTGGGATGGGTGGGAAGGCTTGGAACCAAAATATCATCTATCTTGTCTGTACGAAAGGTATTTGGCTCCGCATGAGTGAGTATGTGGGTCGGGATTCGATAAAGGTCACAAGGATAACCTTTTCTTGTGGCGGCCAGAGCCTAGGAAGAATCCCAAGGATAACCCACAATGAGCTATGTGATGACACTCTGTCTAGGACAACAATCAGTTTTGTTTTATGGGTATGGTTTCCTTAACATACCTGATGTGACCATAGTTGGTATTCAATTATTATGTGTATGGTTCTCATAGCATACTTGATCTGCTTTATTTCTAGAAGCAATGTGACCTTGTAGAGTTGTACATGTGTTGATCTTATGTTGTGCTTGTGTTGTACATGTGATTGGATATGTCAATTTGGTTCAGTCTATGTTAGCCTGTGTCTAGAGGTAGATGGTCTTGACTAGGATTCCTGGTTACTATCTCCTAGCATGGGGGGTGGGCCTTTGGGTTCCACTTGGTTGGGTGGCGTGCACATAAATCTATTAGGTTCTATCTTCATGTTCATGTAGATGAGACTTCCAGTTGGAGAGCTCATTGGTTTTAGTATCAGTTCTTGTTTTATTCTTTCAGTTGATCTTATTTTATTTTACCCCTCAGTTGTTGTCGAGGTGGAAAGTTGTAATTGTAATCTTATCTATTGATCTTGCCTCATTCAGGGAATGAGTGTTGTAACCTTATTGTTTAATGAATGGTTTAATGCAATGGAAAGTTATCTTTATGCTTGTTGTAGATTATCTTATTGGAATGTTTGCGTTTAATTATTAAGTAAATGAATGACATGGTTTAATTCATGTTTTTTGTTGAGGTTCTATATAACCTCTGTCTCGTAACCTTAGAGGTTGTTGGCATTATTTAGCGAACTTGCTTATTAATTATACTTAAAAAAATATATATATATTCTGTTTAAGTAGTTAAATGCAACTTCCTCTAGGGTTGCATGGTGGGGCATTACATATCTTGTTAATTCCCCTATCTCTCATCAATCTCCTCAATGTTTGAACTCACCTCTTTATCATTTATGCGATCGAGGAGGTTGGATGTATACATCGCTTGATTTATGCTTATGTTGTATGTGTGGTGCCCAACGCGTGACCTTGGTAGTTTGATGCCTTTGTTTGATCCTTCATCCCTCTTTGCTTCTCCTATGGTATGGCTCTTTGGAAAGCTCGGTGGTGTTGCAATTGACTATGCCTATGGAGGGAAACATATAGTTTTACAGGTCGGTGCTTTGGGAAGTATATATAAAAGTGTATGGGTCCTATGAAGCTTTATTGTATTTGATTGTATGTTGTTTAACAATTGTAACTTCTGATTTAAATGGATCTAATAGTATTTTAATTAAAATTAAATGTAAGTATATCTATACGTAAATGTATATATATATGAATTTTATATATGTATGTATATATATATATGTAAATTGTGTCTTTAATTAGAAAGTAAGTGGTTTTATTATTATGATATGTTGTTTGTAGTTGTATAAATATATCTATGGAACTATAAATGAACATGTGTGCATTTAGAAGGGTGACACATTCTACTTCTCTATATGGTATTGAAGGGTAAATTTAAAAGTATAGATGTAATGTATGATTTAAGACTAAATATTGATGAAATAGTATATTCTTAAAATTGGATAGTTCTCGTGTGAAATAGTTGAATTAGAATAAAATATACTTGATTATTAAAATGGTTGTTTTCTATAATCGTCATTAATTATTACTAGGTTGTATTTTTTCTATAATTAGGGTGACCCCACAATAGTGGTTTACAATTTTTGAGCAAACTAGACACTGCAATTATTATTTTTAACTAAATCTTCACTTTCGGGCTCTTGTAGCGGCTAAACCGTGAGGAATTTGAAAATGATGCAAACTAGAGTCTCATCACATTTTATCTGTAGATTTCTAAAAATATTTTTTTGAAAATTTTTGGAATCAGATTGCACTTTTTTTTCCATCTCCCACGAAAACTAGTTTTTTTCAGAAATCAACATTTTTAAAAAGTGGCGCTCACCGTATACAACATAACTGTTTTTGTATGAAGGATAAAATTCTAATTTTTTCGAATTTAGATTTGTAACTATGATATCTAGCACTTGCATTTGGTCTCATAATTTTTTATTGAATATTTTTTCCTTAATCAAGTTTCAAAGTCAAACCAATTGCAATTCAGACATATGTGGACTGTATACAACATAACTTTTTCTGTATGAATCAAAATTCAATTTTTTTTTATTTAATGGATCAAGGACATCAATACCTAACCTCAGTGTATTTTTAAAATTTTTATTTTGATAATCTGTTATTTTTCCACATGTGCAGACCAGAGATTTTGATTTTCAATGAAAAACCTATATTTAATAAAACTAAAAAGCAAATACATAATAAAAGAAAATCATACTAAAACTATATTCAACGGATAGCTCATTCCAAGGACAATCATTATCTAGCTGGGTTTCTGAAGTTTTCTGCATTTTCAAATTTAAATTGAGCTTCAAACGATAATTTTTTACCAAAAAAAACTATTTTTTGAGAAGATAGGGTAAAAGGGGGGTTCGGCCAAACCCCTTTAATAGGTTTGGTCGAACCTATGTTTGATCGAACCCCTTTAAAATAATAAGGGAAATTATTTTAAAGGTGTTCGGTCGAACCCGTTCAATATACATACGAAAGTCAAACAAGTTTTTCAGGGATTTTTTTCATTTTTCCCAGCTTCTCTGGTAAACAGCGTTTTCCAGGCGACTCGCGTGCTTTCAAACGTGTCGACTGAAAAAAAAAAATCACAGGTGAAAAATGTTGGATTTTTTGAAAATGTTCATATTTTTTTTCTTTTTGTTGCATTTTTTTTTATTAATATAAGTTTTTTCAATTCTTATGACAATTTTATTGCATTTTGTAGGAGAATTTGTTGTTAGCTTAAATCAAACATATGTGTTTTGAAGAATAAAATGGGACAAAAAGAAAAAAGAAAAAACAAAGCTCAACAAAAAAATTCAAAAGATAAAGAAGAAAATAGATTCAAACAAAACTTGACAAATTATCATAGAAAGAAACAAGGTACGTGTTTATTTATTCTCTTTTTCATCAAATATGGATAAATTTATTTACTTACAATAGTGATTTTATCATATGTTTTATCTATTAACAAGGAAAAATGCTTCCAATAATTGATATATAAGAAAATTGAATGTTCTTGAGTTCTATAAAACTAATCTCTACAAATTATCACTAGATTTTATGAATGTTTATACTAAATATTTTACTAGTTTTGATCTACAATATATTTCTTTCTATTTGTATTTTTTTGTATCGCCCAATTTTGCATAGATATCTATGTGTATGTCTTTAAAATCCTTATATTTATTTCATCCAACTGTGCATCATCAATTATATAGATATGGTAGAAACACCATTTTCACCAATATTTATCCCTCTATCAAGTAGTATCTCCCTTTGTATCAATACATGAAAATGAATAGTAGGGAAATTATTATGTATAACCAAATTGGATTAAAGAAGATGACACAAGATAATTCAACAAAAGAGAATTTTTAAACTCATATAGAAAACATAAATAGTGATAATTAGTTGAGAAGGTGGGGATAACTCAAACACCCCACAAACACACAAAAATTAGTAAAAAATATAAGTAAATTATAATAAATAGAATCATATTAGTTAACAATAAAGTTCTATTTTTGGATTATGATAGATTTAACAAGAAGCACAATGAATATATACATAAAGCATACATTAACTAAATAAGTTTATATGCGAAGAACATATACATTTGTAGAAGTATGTATCTAAAATAATATTTTCTAAATTTTCTAACACATAATCTAACATAGAATTAGAATATTCTTTATAAGAGTGAAATAATTCATAAAGAAATAAACATATATTGATAGTAAAAAGAAAAATGTATTGAATTTGATAACCTAAATAAAAATTTGAAAGTTTTAACTAACTTTATTCCTAGATTTAAGATTAATAACACAAAAATACTATCCAAAATAGATAAATCAACAAGTATAAATGGTCTTAAATCTAATTAGTTTCACCTATATAAACTATGCAAGCTTATTTTTTCTATTAAAAAAAAGTACTATGTTTTTATTAAACAAAATATTAAAAATGGGATTTAATTATAAACAAAGAAAAACCTAGAATGAGAGTTGAGAAATAGATATCTCATCATGATAGAAATCTAGAACTATGAATCAATAGAAGATAATAAAAATTACATCATGTTTCCTAGATGATAGCACATGACTACATTAAGGTCTATATGTCTACATAGATTTTTGTTGTACATAAAAAATAACAATTTATACAAAAATTGAAAATCTATAAAATAAGAATAAAATACACAACCAATAACAAGAAACTTTAGTAGAATAACATGATAAATTCGTTAAAATAAATTAAATGCTATAAAATGGTCATAATGTTATTTAAAATGAGTGAGCTAAGATAATATAATTATGATAGATAGGAAAAGACACAAAACCTCCATGTGAAAAGATTTCCAAGAATACATATAGCTAGTGCCACAAAGGGAAAGGGGTGAATTTTGGTTATCTTACCAATTATATTGTCAAATCCCTAATTTGGTATTTTTACCTCCACAAATAATCAAATAAAAAGACATTAGATTAATATGGTTATGCTCTTATCTTATGTGCATCTAGAAATTCTAAGACGAGTACAACATAAAAAATATATATAATCTATAGCAATAAGTGTATCCCTTAGATATATAAAATAAATAAAATTGAGAAGATGGATCAACATGAAAATATAATAGTTCAAACTATCACATGTTGTAATGTACACTCATATTTTTGACGAAAAATAGTCATGAGTAATGCACGTGTTATTTTCTTCATGTAATACCTGATAAAATTATTGTGTACTATAAAGTGTATTTTTATTGATTTGGGGTAATTTTAATTTAATGACTCATTTATCTATAACATGGGAGGGGCAAGTTTCTTTAATTTTTTAGCATTCTAGTCCTTACATATTCCTACTCTTGCATGTACATAGATCACATTGTGCATAGTCCTTGTATGTACATATATATCATTTCACCTAGCTCTTACATGTACAACCCCTTGCATATATCAAGTTGCAAGTTGCATACATTCCATGAATTTAGTCATTTGCATATTCATCATTGATCAAATAGAACCCTTAGCTCTTGCACAAGCAGGACACTAATCTTCATAGGTCTCAAAATCAACCCATTTGCTATCTATCACCCACATCACTTAAGGTTTATCATAGACTTTCAAGTTAGGAAACATGTCAGGTTATCCTTGCTCGTCTAGGAAAATCCTTTTGGAGTCCATCATCTCCTACATACCCTCTCTTGGTAATTGGTCCCTTGTGTTTATCCATCATATCACAAGTCAATCCTTGAATCATAACCAAATTTGGACCTAGAGTTGCATTTGACCTCTTGGATTCTTAATTTATCATGCATCATATTGGATACCATTTTCATTGCATTCTAGTCCTTACATATTCCTACTCTTGCATACATAGATCACATCACATAGTCCTTGTATGTACATATATATATATATATATTTGTTGTTTTATAATTTGAAAATTAGATTTTGTTCAGTATTAATAGATAGGGATTGAAGGTTGAGACACAAATCCTAACGATCACTCGTAATGGATGTACCTTATCTAAGAAAAATAAAATATTTAAATTTACTAGATCTTGACTATCTACTTAGGTACAAAGAGGCTCATAGACTTACCACACTATCTAATAACATGCTATTTTTTATGGAAACCATAACATTCTTATATGTTATATAACATGATTGAATTATAGAACTTATAGTAACAAGTCTAAAACTTAGTTACTAGCATGCATAAATTTAATTGCAATAAAACATGAAAATATAATAGTTCAAGCTATCATGTTGTAACACACTCATATTTTTGATGAAAAATAGTCATGAGTAATGTGTGTTATTTTCTTCATGTAATACCTGATAAAATTATTGTGTACTATAAAGCACGTATTTTTATTGATTTGGGGTAATTTTAATTTAATGAATCATTTATCTATAAGATGACAGGGGAAAGTTTCTTTAATTTGTTAGCAATTTGAGTTCAAAATTAAATCACTTTTATTTTCATTTAAATGTTGAATCATTTTTTAAATTATAATCTAAAATTTGAATCCGTTGACACCTCCAAACAATCATCTCTAAGTTGAAATAAATTATGCACGGTAAATTTAATGTTGAATGAAATGCATAAAATAAACCCCTCAAAATTCTTGTTTTAGCATGTGTCTAGCTAGAATTAGCTAAATGTTATTTTAATTGTTTTTTATTTCTTTTCAACTCGCATTTTACACACATTGGTTAAAAAAGAACATACATGCAAATGCATATGGATTAAAAAGAACAACACACTTTGTTTTTCATTGGGTTTAAAATTAACTCTTAGATAGAAAACACTACAAATGGTTAAAAATAACCCCTTTGCTTGGCAAACACTACAAATGGATAAAATGAACCTTGTGCATTCTCTGTTTGTTCACATTTTGATTTTGGTTTAAAAATAACACCATGCGAGTGTGATCTGAAATATTCATGTGCTCTCTCTTTGTTTTTAAACAAAGATCAATTGAACTATGAATATTTTGGTTTGCTTTTGTTAAGCCTTAGATCTTGGGCTTGCTTTGGTGGGAAAAAGTACTCGCCCCAAAGCAACTCAAATCGAGAACGTGCTAAAGCGAAGTGACGCCAAACCGGTATATAAATTCGAATGCTAAGGAAAACTTAGCATTACAGAACTTCCTACGGACCAACAATTGACTCCCCAGTACCCTTGTGGTGCATCGAAACCTACAGAGCCTAACCTTTGCAGATTGGGATGATAATGCCTCTCACATGGCCTTCTGAACAGGTGCCCGAAATAAATCCTTTGTTTTAGAAAACCACAAACCTTCTATTCTTTGGTGCAGCAACAGTCGTTGCCAAGGCACCTGCACCTGCACAGTTCTTAGTAGAAATGATCAATCTGCCATGGGAGTTTCATGGAGATTGGAAGCTTGGTTGCCCTGAGAAGTGAGTGCACTATAAGGGGGAGCCTGTGGGGCCAAGCTTTTGAAATTCATTCGCTAAGGATATGTGGATCGTGGGATCCATAAGAATATTTTCCTTGCAACCTTAGGATTTTTTTTGTAAATGTCTTCTATGTGGTTGAATTTCATTCTTTACAACACCACGTGTTTGCCAACTGTTTTCAGACAACATGAACAAATGAACATCATCCTCCAAATCTGAACACAGTCAAACTGAAATAAATTCCTTGCAATCTACTTGAAATTTTGTCTAGTGTGAAAATCTCACCAGGTTGTCATTTTGTCATCTTCAATCTCATCCGTCCATCCAAAATTGCATTTTCTATAAAATATCAAATTTGTTCTCATTTCGACACCTCTTAATTTGATCACATCACATAGTCCTTGTATACACATATATCATTTTGAACCTAGTTCTTGCATACATGTACAACCCAGGTTGCCTATATCAAGATCATATCATGCCTAAGTTCCAAGTTGCATACATTCCTTGAATTTAGTCTTCTCCATATTCATCATTGATCAAATAGAACCCTAAGCTCTTGCACAAGTTCCACTACTATTCATAGGTCTCAAAACCAATCCATTTTTTATCTATCGCCCACATCACATAGTCCTTGTATACATATATATTATTTTGAACCTAGTTCTTGCATACATGTACAACCCAGGTTGCCTATATCAAGATCATATCGTGCCTAAGTTCCAAGTTGCATACATTCCATGAACTCATTCCTTTCCATATTCACCATTGATCAAATAGAACCCTAAGCTCTTGCACAAGTTCCACTACTCTTCATAGGTCTCAAAACCAATCCATTTTTTATCTATCGTCCACATCACATAGTCCTTGTATACATATATATCATTTTGAACCTAGTTCTTGCATACATGTACAACCCAGGTTGCCTATATCAAGATCATAGTGTGCCTAAGTTCCAAGTTGCATACATTCTATGAATTTAGTCTTTTCCATATTCATCATTGATCAAATAGAACCCTAAGCTCTTGCACAAGTTCCACTACTCTTCATAGGTCTCAAAACCAATCCATTTTTTATCTATGATCACCCACATCACATAGTCCTTGTATACATATATATTATTTTGAACCTAGTTCTTGCATACATGTACAACCCAGGTTGCCTATATCAAGATCATATTGTGCCTAAGTTCCAAGTTGCATACATTCCATGAATTTAGTCTTTTCTATATTCATCATTGATCAAATAGAACCCTAAGCTCTTGCACAAGTTCCACTACTCTTCATAGGTCTCAAAACCAATCCATTTTTTATCTATGATCGCTCACATCACATAGTCCTTGTATACATATATATCATTTTGATCCTAGTTCTTGCATACATGTACAACCCAAGTTGCCTATATCAAGATCATATCGTGTCTAAGTTCCAAGTTTCATACATTCCATTAATTTAGTCTTTTCCATATTCATCATTGATCAAATAAAACCCTAAGCTCTTGCACAAGTTCCACTACTCTTCATAGGTCTCAAAACCAATCCATTTTTTATCTATGATCGCCCACATCACATAGTCCTTGTATACATATATATCATTTTGAACCTATTTCTTGCATACATGTACAACCCAAGTTGCCTATATCAAGATCGTATCGTGCCTAAATTCCAAGTTGCATACATTCCACGAATTTAGTCCTTTCCATATACGCCATTGATCAAATAGAACCCTAAGCTCTTGCATACCCTCTCTTGATCATTGGTCCCTTGTGTTTATCCATCATAACACAAGTCAAGCCTTGCATCGTAACTAATTTGGACCTAGATTTGCATTCTTAGCTTATCACATCATATATCATTCCATTTTCATATATCCCATCTTAGAATCATATCCTTTTCAAATGCATTTTTTCCATAGAACTCTTAAGTTCAAGAATCTTTAATTTCATTTGATTTCATATGTTCAACTCCACTTATATATCATCATCTCTCACTTTCTTTGCACAATATTTTGTGACATGTACAAATGGCTCAACAAGCAGGAAGTTCTCAAGTAGAAGTTGAGCCCAATCTAGATATTGGACCAAATGAATCAGTTGAAGAACACATGGACCTTGAAGATAGGGAGGAGGCCCGAGTTCAAACAATGTATGTTAGAGAGGGGTCAGGATCACTTCCTTCTACAATAATGGATGAGCATATAAAATTAGCTGAAACAGTGGGGAAACAAATTTCTTATAGAAATTTAGATCATTTACTTGAAATGGATATGGAGAAACTGAAATTCTATGCCAACCAACCTAAAAATAAAAGTAAGAGGTCAATAACTAAATCCGTAAATAGAATAATCCATGATCATTTCAATCATCTTGAAACACTTGAAAAAACCCAATTGTTATCACGTTTACTTCTTCGTGATGAGCTGAAAGAGTCATTACAATTGATGGGTGTATATTCTGCATCGAATAAGAGGAAACACATGACACTGCAAAAAATATTGTTGAAAATGTTAAAAAAAGGTTTAGATTCCATTGGGAAAAGATCTCGATCAGTGGATAAGGCCATTACAAGAAAGGTGATTTTGACATCTGTTTTAAATAAAGAAATATCCAGAAAAAGAAAAATGTCAGCACTTTCCACTGAATTTGGTTATAGTAGAACCACACTAATAAAATATGAGAAAAAAAGAAAGGTTTTAGATGATAGTTCTGAAGGCAATTGGGCAATTATGTGTAGAGCTCCCCATTCTGACAGGATTGAAGATGTTGTTAGGAACTTGATCTCAAGTTTTTGGAATGATCAGACTCGTCTATCATCAAATACTAGAGATGTTATGAGGTACAGGATTGGACCTAGTATTTATGAAGAACATATTAAACATTGGTTAGACATAACACAACTTGAGATGTATATGAACTTTTGTAATATGTATCCTCATATAAAGATTGGGCAAACAATGTTTCAAAGGTTAAAGCCATATTATGTGAAGATAAACAAGTTTTTTGAAACTTGTTGTTGTCGTTATCACGTTGAATTTGATCTCTACTATTAGGTGTTTCGAAAGATGATAGAAGAAAGATATGGTTTTGAAAAGGCACCTCCTAAACAGGTAAGTTTGTTCATAAAGGATCTATTATGTGATCATGAAAATGGACCTCAAATAAAATGCATAAAAGGACTCTGTGAAACATGTGGAAATTTGGCTAACTTTCCTTCAACAAATACAAATGTTGACCTGAGTCAAACAGTAAATTGCAAGAGTTACAAGTATGTAAAGTTTCAAACAAATTTTGGGAAAGAATCCACAAGGTTAAACTATGTAGAAGAGGAGATACCTATTGGGAAATTTATGGAAGATTTTCAAAAATTGATACAACCATACATACAACATTCATTTTATGCTAAGTGGCAAGCACATCAATTTCAAACATTAAGAGATACTTTCCCACTTGGAACAATTCTATCAAAAGTTGACTTTGCAGAAAATTACTCTTTTGTACATCAAAAAGAGATTCAATCAAAATATTACTTTTCAAAGCAAGTCACTATTATGGTTCATGTGTGTTATCGACATGCACAATTGGAATTGGATGGTGTTGAGAGTACAGATGAAAAATGAGCCATCAAGAAAGAATATCACTTTTATATTAGTGATGATAAAGAGCATGACACGCTTTTTATACAACATTGTTTTACAAAATGTTTTTTTGAGAATTTGAGAAGCAGGGGTGTAAAATTTGAAAAACATTTCATATGGTCAGATGGATGTGTGGCACAATTCAAATCATCACGGCCATTTTATGCACTTTCTAGATATCATAAAATTTACAACATACCACATGTTTGGAGTTTCTTTAAGAGTGGGCATGGAAAGGGTGAGCATGATGGTGCAGGAGCTTGCATCAAATGTGCTTTAAGAAAACATCAAATGAGTTATTCAAAAGATCATATAAACGATACACATGATGTTGTTGAATGGTGCAAGAAACACTTTGCATCAAATGAGGTCGGCACATCTTTAAAAACAAACCGAAACATTCCACATAGAGTGTTTTGGGAGATATCGGGTATGTATAAATTACATTTAAAATAAATAAATTTATTTAAATTTAAAATTTACACACACACACACACACACACACACACATATATATATATATATACATGTTCAAGTTCACATAAGTTTTTTGCAATTACATTTATCTAGGTGTGGATAGAATATCGATGCATGGATGCAAGAGGGCAGAAAAAACAAGATCTTTGCATTGTGTTATGAGTTCAGATAGTCACCCTGGATGGACATTATACAAGAGGGATTACTCTTGTTTTTGCACTGAGTGCATTGCAAGAAACTCTTGTGCATGCAACAATGAAGAACTTGAATACGTTAGTAAATGGGATATGGTACCACTATTCATTTCAGACACATACAATGAAAATGAGGATGAAAGATTTCAAGACATTCCTTTGATTTCAATTGATTATGACCATATTTCAGGATTGGTTAGAAAAGGTACATGTGTAAGTTTTCAATAATTTAAATATTATATAAATTTAATGATCTTTAACTTGTCTAGAGACAATTCTAATTTTTTAAGAATTTTATTGTGTAAATTTGGTGTATAGGAGATGTTTTTGCAATTATAGCAAAGCCTGAAAACATAGAAGGTGTTAGCTATTATTTACTGCATTGCACAGAAGAGAGGAATAAGCTAACACAACCTGAAACAAATGATGGAATGTTATTTCCCACAGGTGAGTTTGAATTTAAAATTATATATATACATTGTGTACATGTGTACATTATCTTAAAAACATTAAATATATATTATACAAACCTTGAGCGTGCAAATGTTGTACACATGCACATGTATTACCCCAGGTTCATGTTTATCGTGCAGGATCTGTTGTTGTGCAAGGGATATATCTAAGAAAAGCCAAAGTTGTTCAACATGGGATTCATTTTGTGGACTATCAAGTTGATAACAAGGTATATCAATATAGTCACCTTATAATTGCTACCGCCCTACATCTTCATGGAGTTCCACATGCACGCAGACGAAAAAAATGGAGACTAAAATGAGGATGACCATCAAAAAAATTTACATGTTATTCAAGAGCAGGTTGAACCAGAATGTTTGAGTTGGATTATATCCCTGATTTTCAAGTTCACTTGTACATGTACATACATTTTGAAGACGGGAACTTATAGTAACTTGTTTGAACTTTGGATTGTTTTAGTTACTTATAATATATGTTGATGACAAGTGTTTTAAATTTGGTTGGACACAAATTAGGGGTTCAAATACATTGAGAACCTTAAATTGAGTAGATATTTCCAATTATATATTTGTTCCATGGAATTCAAGTACTTGTTATGTACATAATGTGCAAACCTTGTCATAAAAAAATTCATTGCTTGAGTGATGGTGGGAGTAGAGAAAATTTAGTGTTAGTTTCAATGATCCCCCAAATCTAGCATGTTTATTTATTTATATCTTCAATATAATGTTGTGTTTATGTATATAGTTGTATATATTTAATGAAGATGGTTAATAAACTATAGTTAATTAATTTCTCTATTGAAATGTAACATGTTAAATATTATTGCAAGTATCTATGTTTAAATATTTTTTTAATTTAAATTATGAACTTTATTGAATCATTGCATCATATTGGAGATTATTGTCAACTCATAACATGGACACATGATTTCATCTTCCTATTTCCTATTAGGTATATTACTAGGATAAAACCCTATATTTATATAGATCAATTTGAGGCTTCTCAAATCCCTTCACTTAAAGGTAAATCTGTGTAGATGATTCCCATTCTTAGATATTTTCATCGTTTTAGACTACTTGGGTACAAGGGATTTTAATTTTCAACATTGGATATATTAAATCAAATGATTGTGCTTTGAAAAGTGAATAAGATGGAGGTATACTTTGATTGTTGAAAAATAATATCAAATAGATAAAGTTGAATAAGATGGAGGGTATACTTATTTTGATTTTTTGAAAAATGATATCAAATAGATAAAGTTTTAGATTATTTCTATATCAAACTTGAAAAAAATCCCTCTCAATCAATGTGAATACTTGGAATTTTGTATTGGATCCCCCTCTACCTTGCTTACAAGGTCTCCCTCGCTCCCTTGTTGATGCCACTATTGTGTGATGGATAAATGAATTAACATCGTGTTTAACATGCTATGATCTCTTACTCACACTTATGAAATGAGTTAATGAAATGATGGAAGACCTCCCTAGGTATGCCTTGGCCTCCACATACAATAAAAATAGGAAACCCTATTCTATTGCTATGTGGTAGGACAACTAGTTGTAATTTACAACATCAAATGAGTAATCCCACTTTATGCCAATTATCCTCTAATTTAAATCTCTAGGAGGGAAATAAAGTGTATTTAGCATTGAGTCCCACCACTCCATAAGGGTTGTCAACATGCGTATGACATAGCAAGATTTGGGTATCTCTTGCATATGCCCTAAATTATTTCTACTCATCATATGAATATCAATTGGAATAATATCTAATGCTAAGAGGTTGTATAAGTAGTACTTGTGAAGTAATTATGCACCTCAACATCATCACAATGTAATAGCAAAAAAAATTGCATTACAAAAAATATAAAAAATGACATTTATAGATCCCAAGTTTACTAGAAAATTACTTTATTGAGAAATTTGGTTTAAATTTGTAGGCATCTCTTATGCACACGGGGGATCATATCTAGAGAAATTGGCTCAAGATCATAAAAATGAGTACACTTTTATGAGAACGAGGTTAAAAATCTAGATTTTATTGTTTAAAACAAAATTGCTATATCTTTTATGCTATTCTATTTAATTTTCAAATTTTTAAAATAAAAATCAAGGATAAATGATGCTTACCTCTTGAAGTCAATATAAACATGTAATTTGTATATATTTTAGTAGGAAAATGGCCTTTACAATGCAACATGATGAAAAGTCTAGAAATCTCTATCTCAAAGGGGTGAATGTGCAAATGATTTTTTATGATCATCTTGGGCTCTCTCTCTCTCTATGTGTGTGTGTGTATGGATATGTACATGTATATATATGTATATACATCTATATATATACATATATATACATACATATACATATATATGTATATACATATACAGATATATAAATGTATATGTATATATAGCGATAAATATATATTTATCTAGATAAATATTAATAGGGAAGAGGGCTTTGATCATTTATAACAGCTTGCATGTTAGTGATGATAAGAATAGGAATTTGAAACTCTTTAAGAAAGATACCAATTTTTTACCATAGTTCTTATTCATGTTCACTAAATACCTGTTTTTTACCATAGTTCTTATTCATGTTCCCTAAATACTAGTTTAAATGAATCAAGTGGTAATCAAACTTGTTATTTCATTGTGGAGTTTGTTGTTATTTAATGTATAGATATGCAACATATCTAGTAATTTTAGAATTTTGTTACAATTCAAAAAGATAATAGAGGTATAATTTGAATTGAATTTTCTTAATATTTCAAAGAATAAAATTTATTTGTTTCTTTGCTCTTACTTTCTATCAAGATTTTAATTTCATCACTTTTATGAAATTTTAAAACTAGAAGAACATGTCCTTGAAATTAATAAATTATAGGCTCAAGTAAATACACTCATTTATAAAATATCATTAGTTTACTTGAGCTTGGGAGTCATTTATTTTATAATTTTTTACCAGGCTTACTATAATTTATTCAACATGGGCATGCGTGTGAAAAATATTTATTGTGATCAACATGAATGTACTTAATTATAAAGTGGCATTCATTTCCTAAAATTCTACTCTAGAGAGATCAAATGAATTTATCATATAAGGAAATGTAAGTTGTAAGAGATCATCAAATAAACAAATGTATGTATATTGAATATAAGCAAATGTATACATATATCATATAAACATGTAAACATATCAATATTGATCAATGTATAAACATGTAACATAAATTATAAGAAAAGTTCCAAATGTATGTATATCATAAAAGAAAATGTAAGTTAGAGATCATTGAATGTCGAATACTAAAAATCATCATATATAGCAAATGTACATAAGTTAGAGATAATAAAATGTCAAATACTAGAAAGATCATCATATAAGAAAATACATCTAATATGTAGGGCCTAATATGAATGTCAACTCCTAGTCGAATGACCATCTGAATGAGAATGGTCCTGCTCTGATGGATGTGCTGAGCCCCACAAATAAAATGGTGTACAAAATGTGTTAAATACATATAATTTATATTAAATATGTATCTAGATCTATGCATGTACATATTCATGTACATATACACATGTATATATAAAAATTTAAAACTCACATGTCCACTAGAATCAGATTCATCCATAGAGTCATGTCGATGTGCACGATCTAGAACAAGGCTAGGAGTGACATTAGGTATGTCCACCTACAAATATATAAATTCATATATATTAGTACATGAATATCTAGTTAAATTAAAACTAAAATTTAAAAATAATTATAAAGGAATTGAAACATGCACATGCACATGCACACATACATGCACATCATCTGATATCAAATGACCTGAGTCCTCTAAAACGACCGCCTCCACCATATCAACTATACGATCAAGCGACGAATCAATATTTGCATCCCTCTGATCTATCTCATGTCATGTCAGTAATGATGAGTGGAGAGGACTATGTAGGTGAATGGCATCGACGATAACGAACCAGCACCAACCAACATCTTAGTAAAACCCATAGTCTGTGAAGCTATCGAATGATCAAATGGTGGATCTTGATGTGCACTAGTGTTGGGTTGAGAGTGATGGGATCCTAGAAGTGAATGCCCTCCATGTGCCAAATGATCTCTAACATGCTCTATACCGATCCCATAGTCTGATGCAATGAAAGGATATGCCTCCAAGAGTTCCTTAGCCAAACAAAGAAAAGTCCTACGTGCCATATCTCCTGTAAGTGCCTCAAGCTCTATGGGAGTAGGGATGCCTACTGATGTGAAAGGATCCATGGTGGTCCACTGTGTTGAAGATGGCATGGGTTGGGGATGTCTAGACATCAAATACTGACCTACATGATCAATAGATATCCTACTAGTTGCAACTGCAATGTCACCTATAATATCAATTTCTTCCTTTTGGGAAGCAACGACAACCTCATCTGCTATGGGGGCTAGAGCTGGGGTGAGAGTAGGAGACCTCTCACCAACCAATACCCTAAACACTGGGGTCGGTCTATCTGCTCGACGATAAGTGGGTTTGTCAGCAATCCTACCATGCCCCTGACCAGCATATGGTGGAATGTCTAGGTAGTTGACTTTGAGGCCCAAATGGACCTCAGCATACAACTGTGGAACAAAATATAATGGAATCTAGTCATTGTTTTGGTATTGACCATGTGCTGTGAGAAATCGTGGGTAGATCAATGAGGCCATATCACGATCAACACATCTAGTGACTTGGTATCCCCTAACCTTACGTGTATTTTGATAAAATTGAAAACAATTGGTTTTTATCATTTCTTTGGTCACACTATCCTATATTTGTTTAAGGGGAACCTCACCATGTACTTCTTCCCGCATGCGGGAAAGAATAGCAGCTACTTTATCTGGAGAAAATGCACTTGTCCTCTCAAGTTCATCTCTTAGTTTTTCAAGACTATGCAATATTGACATGCATGGTTCAGAATATATCTCGGGGTTTACATTTTGCACTAATGAGTCTTTCAATTTATTAATCTCATTAGTCGTATTTTCAAACAAAGATTCTGGAGGTGGAGCATCTGCATTATCCATGTTATGTATGTATGTGTACCTAAAGGAGCAATGAGAGCTTAGTTTAAATAATATATCTAGATATAAGGAATAGAAATCTAAAACAGTTCTAATAATTCATCTACTCATCAATAATATTTCCATACCATTAGTTCACAAAACATGTTCAACATCTATCATAGTTTTTAATTTAATCAAAACATTCACATTACTAGATTGCACAAAAAACATAATCTAAAACAATTATAAAATTTAAATTTACAAGTGTGCGTGTGCACTCTAGAACAAAATGTGTCATTAAAGACAATTTAAAAAACATTGATAAAGGTTGCATCTAAGATTTATTTCCTACAACTAGTAATAAAGGGAAAACATTATTACTTAACATTGAAAATAAAAATGTTGAACGTGAAAGCAAAAATGTTGCAAAATGTTATGAAATGCCTAGATTGAAAAGAGTAACATCATAGAAAAATAAGAATTCAAATTTAGAAATATTTTTGAATAATGTAGAAATGAACCCCATGATATTAAAATTATACTCCATGATCCAATTGTTGATAATATTAATAAAATTGATAGCACACATAAAAAAATGAAAGTCATTGTATCTCCAAGTTACATAAGAAGAGAGAGGACCTTTCCAAATTAGAATACTAACCAAATTTTACAAGAGTGTGGTACAATTAAAATACCAAATTTATCTAAGGACTTATTAGATTTATTTTAATGTGTTAGATATAATGATTGTAATTTTTGTAAAAATGTGTTTAAATGAGAAGCATTTATAATGTGGTGGGTTATCAAAGTTTATATCATGTACCCATTATGGAAGAAAAATGATCTCGGAAATAAAATGTTTGAGAAAAAGAGATATGAGATAGTAAAATACAATTTGAAGAGTGGAGGTGAAGATTGTAGATGTGAGTTGGTCACAAGAGAAGCACTGCTAATTTTATTTATGATTTTAAGAATAGTTTTTATAAGTATGCAATACATAGCCCCTATTCTTGATGGTTAGATCAACAAGTCAAGGTGTGCAAGGATTTTTCCTAATTGGAACTATTATAGATCTATAGTCAATTTTATATAAAATTACACATTGCAGCCACAAAAAGAAGTTGAATCATATTAATATTACAATTCTATTCAGATAAACTATTATTGTTCACATCACATATAGGTGTGCCCCTAATAGTAAAAAAATAAATAAGAAGATAGTTAGGGAGCACAATTTTTACATGTTAGTGATGATCAATATCATTCGTCATAGTATGTACAATATTGTTTTCAATAATTTTTTGAGTTATTACAAGAAAACATTGGTATTATAAAGGTTCAAAAAATCAATATTTGGTCAAATAATTATACTGATTAACTCAATTTAATGCTTGTGTATTCATATTGGTTTAGTAGAATACATGCAGAGAAGGTTATACCTTGTATTTGGATTTTTTTAAAAGGTGGGCTACCTTCTTCATGTGGAGGAATTGTGTGAATAATGTCATTATGTGGTTCATTGTATGAAGTTTTCTCTTGATGAGGAATAAATAAATACTTAGTAGAATAGTAACTAATATAATCTACAAAGTGCATAGTGTGATGATTTGAAGTTCAATATATTGTACATAAGATTTAGTGGCATGATAGGAGGTGAAGGGATAAAGAGATTTGGAAATGCTAGAGGAATTTTATTGTTAAGTTGTACTATAGCAAGATCCACAAGAATGGGACCCTAGTTGGCAATCTTGTGATCCTCATAACTTAAGTACATTAATTCATTTATTGAGCTATTGAAGATATCTAGTTCTTTTTTCTTTTTTTTTGATAGTTGTAGTAAAATTTATTGATTATCTCTATGTTATGGTTCTTTTTTTCTCTCTTTCAATGATTTTGATTATGTAAGAACAAAAAATGATTAGAATAAATTCATTAAGACTACTAATCTAGATAATTTCACATATGCTCCACATATGCTTGCAACATATGCTTCTATAGAAATGGCGACTTTATATATTTTGAAATGTGTTTACTCTATATAATGATGTATGAGTCATTTTCTTAATCTTGGGGGTGTAGTGTATGAGAGTCTGGAATTGGATCCAAGATGGAGATTTTGTGTGATGAGAAGTGCCTTAGATCCTATCATCATGTGAGGTCCACTAAAAGAATGTTCTTAGTTTGAACACTATTGTTCTCTCTTTACAAAACCAAAATATATTGGGAATCATGAAAATAGTGGTGAGTACACTAGAATATCAATCAAGAGAGGCAAGTACATCAATCCCACAATAGTAAGTATGCTCAAAATTTGACTCATAGAATATGATGTCATTATAGATTTCATTATCTAAAGTTTTCTCTTTATGAGGAATAAATAGAGAATAATTGGAATAACTTGCCTAATGTAATGTACAAAGTACAGATAACTTGATGTTTTGAAGACATGGATATCTTAAAATTTTAATTGAATTGTTTTTTGTAGAGGATGTGGTGTTGGGTATTTTTCTTGCAACCATCTAGATATTAAGGAAATCTACCATAATGTCCCAGTCTAGGAATAATGTAGGCAATGGGGAAGTAGCCTATATATTTAGACTAAGGGGGAGAAAAATTAGAGTAGATAGAATGACTTGGATAAAGCCTCCTCTTCTTTGAGCCTTACTAAGTTTGGAAGTTTATTTCCTATAGATCTTAAATATAGGAACACAACTAATTTAGTATATAAGAGGTCTCTAATTTGGTAGTTAGTTCAAATGATGTGAAGTTCTAGATATAAGCAAGCTAAGTTCATCCCTATATATATATATATTATATTGTGTTTATCACAATAATAATTTACCTAATATTTATATAGTATCATATAAAATCCTATACAAATACTATGTATTGAATAACACTCTCTAGGGATTTAATAGCTTTATATTACTAAATTTATGGATGATGGAATAAAACCTACTTCACTAGATAATATGACACTAACATATATATTTTTATTTTCTTTCTAAATGAATAGAATTTCCAACCCTCAACTATCAAATTTATCTTGAATACATGAAACCTTAATGAATTGAATAAAATAATAACATTCAAATCAGTCTAATGCACTTGGATTTATCATTTAGAGCTTACACTCTCAAATTCCCTTTTACCCCAATGATGCACCCTAATTGATAATCCACAATCAATTTAAATTCCCCACATTATTTTAGAAATTTTTATCATCCTAGCATGAACTACATAGTGTAACATAATTTTATAGCACGTCTTAGATGCAAACTAATAAATAATTAATATAAAGAATAAAAAACACAAACTCAAAGATTCCATGAATCCATAAAACAACTTAAATAAAAATGGAGGTCCATAATACACAATTATAATAAAATGTTTCTTATATGACCTTAATAAAGGACAAATCATCGAGATGTTGAGATTAATGTATCTATATGAACTTAATTTTTTTATAAAAATATAAACTTGGCCAAATGTTTTACTCTAAAAGATAGGAAAAGTATTCAACTAGGTGTTGGGGTTTGTGGGAGTATGGAATAATATACTAGGGAAAAATAAGGTCGAATCCTCTAGCTTTATATATTTTTATTTTTTGGAGAATGAAAAAATGATGTTAGTAGGTATTTCTCAATAGGTAGTTACTCTATAAATTGATGATGTTAGCATCATATAAAGATGGCATTATCATGATTTTGACATTGTGAAATAAAAGATGGATAAAAATTTAGATGCATGGAATCAATTCTAGAACTCTAAAACACAAGTTTTTTTTTTACTAGTAGAGGATGAAGATAATAGGGGTTAGAAAGGGATGGTACTTAAGGATTGGAAAGACTAAATTCCAAATACTACAAGGAGTAAATAAAAATAATAAGATTGTGAAGTTGTTGGGGAATGATTGAAATGACATGATAGTTGAGAGATGAAAAAATTGGTGCAAAAATACTTATAGACATTTGGATTAAAATGGATTGGGATTTTTAAGTTTAAAAGGGAGTGGTATGGTAGAATATAACCAAGTCTAAAATCCTATTATATATAACACTTGAATACAATAGAGCTAAGAGGGGTCAAATAATATGGAGACAAGAATGGTTTGAATGGAGGGTCAAGCCAAACACTCTAGAAATAGAAAATATTCTAGGTCACTAAGAAACACTAAGGATTGGATTACTAGCATGACAACCGCAATAAAATTGAAGTCCAATAGAATCCATACTTAGATAAATTTAACAAAGGTTGAAAGTGGATTATCAAGAGTAGTTGAAAGATTATACTTTGAGGATGAAGCCCAATAGACCAATCGAAAAAGAAAAATGGAGATGGTAGAGATGAAATATTGGTATGCAAATCCATCAAAATAACAATATGGTAATTGATAGAAATTCATGAAAATGACCAACACAACTTCACACATAGGATATTTTTTTAATTTTTAGAAATTGAAGCATCTTGAACTTGTAGGGGACATCACCGAGTAGATATTTGAAAAGAATTTAATAGAGGAAATTATAATAAAAATTCAATAGCCATTCTACCTCTTCCTTACTCAATCACCTTAAGTCTAGATTCCTTCATGATTTATTTGTAATAAGCCTCCTATAATCACATGTAGCTTCTTCATTTTAAGGTGCAAAGATGTATTTTAACTAGTATTTAAATATATATAATGAATTTGTTGAAAATGCTTTAAAAAATTTCAAACAAATGCAATTGAAACCACAAATTTTGTAGCAAATATGAGGTATGGAAAACCTGAAATGATGTTTTGGAGGGTTCGCTCGAAGGTGAAGGTGAAGGTGAGTGTTTTCTTTGCACACTTTGTCTTTGCACGCACCTTGTTCATCGCATGCACTCTATTCATCGGCCACTGTTCTTTGCTCAGTGAAAATGATAGGGATGAGGGTTTGTTTTTTGTTTTAATCTGTGTTAAGGGGGTTCGACCGAACCCCTTTATTTTATTACTAAATTTCATAATTCAATGGGGTTTGGCCGAACATATGGTTCAGTCGAACCATGGGATTCGGCTAAACCCACATAAAGGTTCAGCCGAACACTTGGGTTCAGCCGAACCCCTTCACTTTGTGAAAAAGGGAAAATCGACTTTTCCCTTCCTCCACAAAAGTGTTCACCACTTATGTTGGTTCACCCAATAAGAATTATTTTAGATTTTCTTATATATTTTTTTAAATGAATTCATTTGTAATAGAAGAAAGTTAAGAATTATTTGTATTATTTTATATTTAGAATTGAAGGACTCAATTAGATAAATAAATTAGAAAATATAAAAGGCTAGTATAAAGTAAGTTTTGTGTAGTTCCCTTCATTAGTTAAATGTCTTCTTTTAATGAATTTGGGAAGTTAGGTAAATAAGATTTATCATTCTTTTCTAAATGAGGACTTGTTCTAAATTCATTTATAGTGAGATTTATAATTGAAATTGATGTTATGATGTATTGCGTTATAATTTCTTTATTTATTTGTAAATGAATTTGTAATGAGCATATGAATAAAATGTAATTATCTATTATTATTCACTATGGGTAACACATTGAACGTATTCATGTTCTTGATTGATGAATATGTATATCTCTTTTGATCATTTTTTATTTCTTTTAAAATAAATGAGTTTGTGGATGTTTGATAAATTGGTGGATTGGTTCTTCACCTTGCTTGACGTTTGAGTTACGAGAACCCCTTTGTTGGTGTTTTTTTTCTTAGCTTTAAGTTTGGGGTGAATGGGTAGATTATTTTTATTGATTTCTTGAGGCTTGGGGGAATATTTGACTCTTGATGGGCACTCGTTTGGTTTAGTGCATTTGATGACTTGTGTTGTTTATGTTGGTGGGTGGTACTCTTTTGTACTTGGTTCAGTGTTATGGATTGTATTTTTGGGATGGTTTATGCCTCGCATGTTGTGTGTTGTGTATATCTTTACGCTATGTGAATTGATGTACACCTATGTTCCTTGTATTGTGTTGTTGTTAGTAGGGGGAGTGGCTCTCAATGGGGGTGGATGCAAAAAGTGGCATACGGGTAACTCATTGAGAGTTTCCATAATTAGTGATAACCTAATAATTAATTAGGGGTATTGGGTAGATTATCATATTAATTCAAATAAATTAGCCTCACTCATGGCTCAATTGATCGTTTGGGATTGGGATGAGTGGGAAGGCCTAGAATGGTGAAGATCAACTACCTTGTCCCTTTGAAAGGTATGTTGATCCCGCATGAGTGAGAATGGGGTCGAGGATCGGTTGAGGTTGCCAAGGTTTAACTAGGTAGGGGGTTGGTAACCTATGAAGATCCACATTGGGTAACCCATGTCAAGCTTATGTGATGACACTCCTTCCTTTAGCAACCATGGTTGTTGTTTTCCTTTTTCATTCTTGTTCCTTTGGAAGTCAAGGTTCCTTGTGTTTTTTTTGTTTTTTTTGTTTGTGTTTATTATATTTTTTGATGGAGTCTTGTTAGCTTTTTTTATTTTGATTGTTGTTTTTGGTTGTGGGTCTTTCTTGTCATCTCCTAGCATGGGGGGTGGACCTTCAGGTCCACATGGTCGGGTGGAATGTGTTATGCACCCATTGGGTTCCCCACTGACGATCGTGATGTTGTAGAGATGTACTAGTGGCAGTGGTTCCTGAGCTTCACCTATATTGAATATTGTTTTGTATTATTTATTATATTCATTGCACTTGTATCATATCTGTGTTGATGTACTCTTCCTATTGATTTAAGGAAAGCATGATGTAATGTACTATTGTATCTTTGATGTGTTGTATCTGTGGAAATATGCTACACAAACATTTTATTGTACTATAAATTGATATATAAAAAAAGTATTTATGTACTCTTGTCATCTTTATTGGTTATGGATGGTTGTATGCTTATCATTATGTTATCTTGTGGATATATACTTCTATCGTTTATTCACTTGGCATTTAGTTGTAAATAATGTTATGGTTTGGAATATTATCGAGTAATGCAACCATATAACCCCATGGGACTAATTAGGAATATTTATATAATAATAATAATGTTGTATGTTTAATTAATCAATGGTTAATGCATAGTTGTTACTTTAAAAAAAAATTGTGTTGTAAATCATTGTCGTTAGTTGTCCTTTGGGGTTGTGTGGTGAGGCGCTACACCATTTTTTGATGCTATCAATCTTTTTTAGGATGATCTTTCCATTTTAGATTGGGATCCAATTTTTATGTGTGTATGGGAATATACTATGGTAGAATCCATGCTTGTTATTGGTCTAGAGGCATTGTGAGTCAAAATATATAAGATGAAACTCTTGATACAAACGTGTTCTTTAATTTGTGGTGTGGATTGTTAAAAATTCAAACCTTTCAAGTTTCAAGAACTTGGTTATTTGTATATGACCTCTTGATTATCTTTGTGGTTCCTTTTTTGGTACATAATTTGTTAAATTCAAACCCTAAAAAGATAATTTATTGAAATTTCTCATTAAGTTAAAATTGTAGCACCCCTTTATTTTTCTCTTTTGATCAAATAGTGTGTGTCTTTGTTATTCTTTGTTTTCTATTAGTACTTTGACTATGATGGACTATGATGCTTTGTTATTATTTGATCGCTAACTTTAGAGCGATTTGGATTTTATATTATGATGTGATGATACCTTATTTTGATGTTATCATTTTGACATGCTTTGGATTAGCATAGTGGTGATTTGAATTAATAATGTTATATGCTCATGAGTAGATCATTGATGTTAGATTCGTCAATTTTGTGACATTGTATTGATGAAGGGGACGGAATTGCACCACTCGTTTACGAGCGCCCTACGATTTTGTGATTCTCTCTTCACGGTGTGTTTTATTATGATATATATGCATGTTCAATATATGCTTTGTTTACATGTTTGTAGGTAAAGGACATCGACTCCACCTGGTTTCAGAGGTATGAGCGTGTCCATTGCCCAATGGTAATTTTGATTGGGAGATAGTAGCTAGGTTTCTCGTGTCAAGCCACTACCCTAGTGTAATGCCCTGCCAAGTAACCTTAAAGGAAGTTGCAATTAACATCATAAGCGAACCCATTTTTTTTTATAAAGTGCATTTAACATACACATTCACTTACTAATTAACAACAACTCCTAAGGCTACAAGGTTAGGATTACTTAAACCCACACATACATATTACATATAACCATATAACCATCATACATCACAAGAATACCACATAACATATTAAGATAATCAACCAAGATACAATCTCATAAACATTATCTTAAACCAATAGTTACATCACTCATTCCCAGAATGAGACACTAGTACAAATGTATTCAATTACATAACTCCACCTCATAAACATAAGAGGGATAAAATAACTTGTACAAGTTAAAATATTACAATGCAAAAAATTACAACAAGTACCGCGAGCTGTCCATCTGGATGTCTCGCCACCAAGTACTAAAGATCGATGGGGACCCAACGGTTTTGGTGCATGTTCCACCCTACCATTTTGGTACCCGAAGGCCCACCCCCCATGCTAGGAGATAGTAACAAAGTAACATAGACAAAGATCTACAATCCACTAACCAAAGGTAGACTCATACTGACTCAAACTGACATAACCAAATAAATGTCATCAATAAGTATAAATCTAGTACAACTCAAGTACAATACAAGTACAAAACAAATACAATACAAGTACAACTCCAACATCATTGACATAGGTCACATTGCTTCCAGACATAATAATAATCAAGTATTCTCACATAACCATACACATAAAACAATTAACAACAGTTGTCCTAGATAGAGTGTCATCGCAAAGTTTGTCATGAGATCTCCTCTAGACATTCTTCATAGGCTCCGGCACAAGTAATCCTGGTGGCCTCAACCAAATCCCGGCACTCATACTCACTCAAGCGGAATCAACTACCTCTTGTAAGAACAAGATAGTTGATCTTGCCATTCCAGGCCTTCTCACTCATCCCAAGTCTAAACGAGCCCTTGTGTCTATGAGTGAGGATTAAATTATCTTGATTAATGTGAATGCATCATAATCATCTAAGTACATTAATTTAATTATTACTTGATTAACTCACTTTTGAAGGTTACCCAGTTTACCACTTTGGGTTCCGGCCCCTAACAAAAGCCACTCTTTTATTCAACAACACACACCCAAACAATCCACCAAGGGAACCACAAGTGCATACCAACTAGGCACCATAATCCACTCCAACACAAGGAGGATACAAATAATAGAAACTCACTCCAAACATCTTAGAGGCAACAATCGCATAGTCCACTCCTTTCATAGGAGGTACAAAAGATCTCACTCCAAACATCTTGGAGGCAACAAACACATAGTCCACTCCTTTCATAGGAGGCAACAAGATGAAACCACATCACAAGGTCACTCCATATAAGGAGACACGGATCCCATAATCCGCTCCTAAACCAAGGAGGTGCAAACATCCCCGTTCGTGAAAACCGGATAAAATTAAAAAGACGCCATGCACTACCCAAGGGAAAACAATTGGATGGCATAAAGATTCAACAACCCTTATCCTCTAAGTTCATCTGGAAGACTTATAATTTAAGACTAACACTAAATCCCAAAACCAACAATGCAACTTGACGACATAGCAACAAAAGCATTCAAGTCATCAATCAAATCTAATATTTGGATTTCCTAAATCCATACTCATTCAATAGGTAGTGTTGACAAAGTCAAAGACATGATAAGTAGATCATCTAAAATAATCATAACCCCTATTTCCCTTTTTATTATTGGAAATCTAAAACAATTAAACTTACTTCCCTTTACTGAATACAAAGAATTAAATCCTTTAAGATAAGCATGAGGAAGATACTACTTTTGGATATACTAAATCTATATCTCTTTTATAATCCAATCACAATGATTCAATTAATCTAAATAGAAATTAATAAATAACATAATTGATTGCCTCATCAATAAAACAACTTCTTAATTTACTTTTAAATTGACACAAATCCATGCAAGTAAACTCTTTCCATTTCCTAACCAAATCTTATATCTCATTCACTTTTCTATTTAAAACATTCAATCATTTTAATATAATAACATATTGTTTCTCTATCCATTTAAAAACATGAAATTTCATCAATGTATAAAAAATATCTTTTGGCTTATCTATTTGACCACGCATTCATATTGTTTCTAATTAAATCTCATTAATTAAAACAAACATTTAAATATAAATATTTCTATAATTCTTCAATATATTTAAATATCTTTTTCCTTATCAATTTTGACCATACATTCAAAACTTATCTTTTAAATTCTTCATGCAAAGCTAAATTACACGCACTTAAATAAAACAAGGTAAATACTGATTGAAAATACTCATGGATATATATATACATCTCAATATATTTTCTTCAATCATATTAACAAAATAAAAATTTTCCTTTTAAATCAAATAATTCCTTCTATTAAAAAATATCTTTCTCTATACATTTTCTACACATACTAATAATTTCTTTTAGAACACTAATAATACCCAATTTGCAAACAACAAAATAAAATAATAAAATATTATTTATTCTCTCAAATGGATATATGCTTTCAATATATACTAAATATAAATTAATATATTTAAATATATTTAATCATTAACATATCTTCTATTCTTTACAGAATATCAAATTGTTTAATTCAAAATAAAATATCCCTTATCATTAATTTTTCAAAATATAAATATATTTTTCCAATTAAATCAAATTAATAATTGGACCTTTTACACATGAATTTAAATTCCACAATCAAATTTTAGATTATGCATTCTTTAAATCAAATATATACCTCCTTCAATTAAACTTTAACATGTCATTTTAAAATAAACAATAATTTCTCATATGTTCACAATTTTAATTCCACTAATCTAATATACAAATTTTATTTAAAATAATATAAATAAATATAATACTTTAGTATTATAAATTATAATATAAAATATTATTAAATAATATTTTAATATTATAATAACAATACTTAAAATATTAATATTTATAATTATCAATTTATTATTATTTTATTTTTAGAATAGCCATGACAAAATAACTTAACAGCAATCTTATGTTTCAAGCATAACTCAAAAACTACAATCTGGGTATTTGCGATTTTTTGACAGGTATAAGAAAATTTCAAAATGCAAAAACCCTTTAAATTTTCTGAAACCCAGTTTGTGAAAGTAAAGTTATAGGCGATGCAATCAGACCATTTTACCATGAAAAATATAACTATACTGCAGATTTTAAAATCCGATTTTTAATAATAAACAAAAGGTTTCATTTTCTAAAAACATTCTAAATGCATTGTTCAATCTCTATGTTTGATTTCAATAACAACAAAATTAATTTGCCCAAATAATTCAAATTCAACTAAGGTTTTCACAATTTTCACTCAAGAATTTTCACAAGCAAAGGCTGTAAATTTGTTTAATTCTTTTCTTCTAATATCAAATTTGTTTTCTAAAACAGATTTAACAAAGAAATCTTTAATCACTACTATTTTAAAAAAAACAATCAAATACAAAGAGGAAAACCTGGTACAAGAAGCTACAGGAAGAGATGAATTTCTGATGCAAGCCTCCTCCAAAGAATCCAATCCAAAATCCAACAAATGCAAACAATCTTTCCTTCAATCAATTTTACAATCAAACTTTTTTCAAACCCTTGTGCAAATTTTCCAAAATTTCTTCCCTGCTGTAAAAATGTATTTTTCTAAAAAAAACTTTCTGCCCTAAAATTAAAACATGTATTCTTTATAAATCAAAAATATCTAATTCACATTGCATGCAAATTAGATATTTCAATTTCAATTTCAATTTTCAATTTCAATTTCAATTTCACTTTTCGAAAACCCACTTTCAATTTAAAATAAAATTTCAAATAATAAATTAATTTCCAAAGTTGCAACTAATTTCCCAAATAAACATTTAATTACAATTTCTAGTTTAATTCCCACACGTTGAAATTAAATTCCAAATTTAATTTTAATTCTTTTATTTCCTTTCATTCTCTTGCATCACGTTTAATTAATTAATTTAATTATTTAATAACTAAACTCAACCCCCTTGGATTAAATTTAATTAATTAAATAAACTAAATATAATTAATTAATTTAAATATAAACTTTTATCCACATTGCATTATTTAAATTAAATAACCATCAACATGATTTAAATGCAATTATTCGAAATATCTATTCCCAAATCAATAATTCTTCAGAATTAAATAATATCAAAGCAAGACAAACAATGACTCGACACACACAATTGACGACACACTAAGGCTAGGGTGTAAACTTGACACATGTTACCTAGCTACTATCTCCCGTTCAACTTAACCGTTGGATCGACACGTTCAAACCTGTGAAACCAGGTGGAGTCGATGTCATGTACCTGCAATCTTGCAACCAAGTAAACAACATCATATGATATATCCAGCATATAATACACACCGTGAAGAAGGAATTACGGATTCAAAGGGCACTTGCAAGCAAGTGATGTGAACTCGTCCTCTTCACCCATACACTCATCAAAACTGACACTTTCATCATAATTCCAATAATCTCATAATAATATCTCATGTTAACTCTACAACAACATTAATCTATAATGCATGTGAAACAATAATCAGATAACTACATCCCACAATAATAGCTGTCACTCAATGGTAGCGATCAAAATATCATAACAAAATGTATCCAATATCAAAGTAACTGCAACCAAACATAGCATAAAGCAAACCAAACAAGAAGCAAAACGGAGGGGTATTACACCTAGTCATAGTGTGTCGTTAGTTCTAGTTGGATTTGTTTGTTAAATGTTGTTCAATTTTTCCTTGAAATTATTTATGTTGCAAATTTTGTAAAAGGTAAATAATAGATTTAAATATTTTAATTGATTATTAAATTAATCTATTTTATTATGTTAGAAGATGGTAATTAATTAATTAATAAATTTAATCTAATTGGTAAAATAATTTAATCCTAATATTTTATTAATTAATTAAATTAGTCGAATTAAGTTTAAATTAGAAATGCTAAGTATTTTAGAAATAAGTATTTTAGAAATTATTAAATGTTTTAATTGTTTGGAAATACCTTGAGGATTTGGTACAATTTTATTTTGAAAGATATTTTGCTTTTAACATGTGTTGGAAAATATTAATGATGGTTGTTGGGGAAAATATATTCATGAATAAATTAATGGTTGTAACCATGAAAGGTGAGATGATTCTTCACAGAAAGGGAGAGAGGATATTTTGTGGGGAAGGTTGTTTAAAAATTTAGTTTTGTTATTGCATGCGGTTGTTGAAATTTTGGGAAAAATACAGTCTCAAGAAATTTCTTGTGTTCTGGAATTTTGTTTGTTTCTGGAGGAAGCTCTGGTTGATCTGGAAGAATCTTGGTTCTATGGAAGAGGCTCTAATTCAATTCACATCCTCTCTGACGTTGGAATTCAGGTTCCTCTATTATTCTAGTTAAATTCATTTTTGGAAAAAGTTTCTTAGATTAAATTATTATCTGGAAAAAGCTTGCTTGTGCAAATTATGAAGCTTTAGAGTTTTGTTAAAATTGAAAATGTCGTGTGTGAAATCTTCTATTAAAATGAAATATTATGTAGATATGAAATCTTCTATTGAAACTATTGCAAATTTTAAATTGGGATTGTTGAAAACAATGAAGAACCCAAAAGGAATTATTAGGGATCTAGAAAAATCTTGTTGGGAAGAAATTTAACTCTCTATAGAAATAAACCTCACGGGAAATTTGGGTAAAAGTTTGTTGTAGAGAATTAGTGCTCCAAATTACTATTGGGTTTGTTTTTTGTAGAAAATGATTGCTTCTCCCTATAAAATTTGGGTATTTTCCTGTAGATGGTCTTTCCGAAAATATTTTCCCAATTAAAGCATTTGTATGGAAATTTTTCATATATATATACATATACATATATACATATATACATATATATATATACATATACATATATACATATACATATATACATATATATATATATATAAATATACATATATACATATATATATGTATATATATAAAAATATATATAATATACTGGCTTCAAAAAATTTAAAGCTTTTGACAAATATGTTTCAAGCACCGTACGACGATTTTTCATCTGTCGTTGGGAATGAATTTTGTTTGGAATTTTTATTTCAAATGATATTAATATAGGGGAGGGTGTGTGGAGGTACTACCTCCATCGCCGCCCCCACAAGGGGATGGTGTTGTGGAGGTAATATCTCCACAACCCTCCAATTGTTATGGTCACGCCCAACAAGGTCTGTGGGGGGGAGAGGGCAGGGGGGTTCAATTGTGTGACAACCACCTCTCCCAAGAGAATAGTGCTTGTTTTTTAAAATGTGAACTATCCTTATGAAATTCATCTAGTTTCTTTTAATGTCTGTTTTGATTTTTATTGTAATGAATTAAATATTTAATAAAATATATATTATGTTTGTAGATATATATTATATATATAGGTAAATATATATTTAAAAATATATATTTATTTATATGTATGTATATAAATATATATAAATATATATATATATATATATATATATATATATATATCTATTTAAATATATGCATTTAAAATTGACATATTTGGAAGGTGTAAATTTTTATTTTTAAAAAAATTTGTTCGTTTTCATAGTTATTGCAACTTCCTTTAGGGTTATGTGGTGGGGCGTTACAGTGCTTTTGAAAGAGTGGTTTAGTGGAGACTCTATGATGAAAACCTAAAAGGGTGTCTGAAGGATAGTGTACTTGTGATCACTACTCATTCACCATAATATATTTTTGTACTTCATATTTAAAGGTTATATTCTATATACTATTTCATCTTCCAAGGGGATGTTGGTGGCCTTCTCTATCATGTTTCATGGGTAATAATACATGTGCAGTAAATTTTAGTGGAGAGTTTAAAGAAATGATATGGTGAAGATTTAAATTACAAAGGATTGATATGTTATCGATGAACTATTTAATTATCTTTAGAGAAGTGTATTGATTGTGTTTCACATAGTATAAATTTTAATTGTTTGTGTACTTGTTTGGCATATTTGTTAGTATATGAGTTACAATTGATGATGATGATATGATTGTTGATGATACCTTGTCTCATGTTGAATAGATGATGGTTTATGATTGTGCAATTGCATGTTCCAAAGTGATTGCATCCCAATGATTACTTGTTGTTGGTCATAGATTATAGACCTAACTTGTTGATTTCTTGATTTTTATGCTTAAATTCTTATTTGAATATAGTTGATGTCTACTTTATTTTCCACAAATTGATGATGTTGTGATTACACACTTGGTTTTTTTGTGCACCCAATGATTGTATGCTATGTTTTTATTGGTTTGTTAATAGTGGATATGCACATGTTCCTCCTAATTTTTTATTTTTTGTATTTGGTTGCACCTAAGAGTGATTTATGACTATATTTGAGTGGATTTGATTGATGTTAGCATGTGATGTTTCAAAAAATGTTTTTAGATTATTATTTACTGATTATTCATACTTATCTTAATTTAATTTATTAGAGATCAATCATAGTGGTCAAATTTGATTATTGGTCACATTTTGATAGAGGCCAAGCTCTTTTGACAATGATGTAGGTGTCATATTGAGGATGACCCTTTTTGATGTTATGATTGCAATTATTCCAAAAATGATGAGAGTTGAGGAATACTTTCTGAGTGACCATCATTATTGGTCACATTGTTTGCATATTTTGTAAAGTGATAGAAGCTAATAGATAAATGAGATAGTACCTTTATGATCAATTTTTTTATGATTGGGATCAAGTGGTTGAGTATCTTGATGATTAGACACCATTTTTGTCTCTTATTTCTAAATCTTAGATTTCAATAACTTTAGACACTATTTCCATTTTTTTGAGAGGAGATGGTTAATAAAAATACTTGACACATAATTATTTGGAGTGAGCAGAAAATGAGTGTAAAGTAGATAAAATGAATCTACTCTAGAAATATTGTGTGTTCTCTAAACTAAAAAAATCTACACTACTCTAGGATTAATCTAGTGTTTAAGTTTGAATGTGATGTTGAAGTTTTTTTGTTTCTATTTTGTTATAAAAGAGAAAAAATCAACTAGACTATTGTAGAAATTATTTTAAACTTGGAAAATAAATATCAGTATGCTAAACAAGAGAGTTGAATTAAAAAAATGTTGTTTATTGCTAGCTGGAATAGAAAATTGACAAATTGATGTTAGAACACAAAATAATAAAGTAAAATAAACATAGAGTTGGATGTTGGAGCTTTTTGGCAAGGATTATTGCATGATGGATAAATATCTATGTGATGCACTATCATTCATATGGATATCATGATGTTGGATACTAGAAAAATCACTTGTAGCCTTGAATATCATGCTCAACTATACACAAAAAGGAAAACATACAAAAATAATTCCAAATATGGTAGGAATTTAGATGGAACTAATTTATTATAAATATTTAATAAAAATAAATTATAAGAAAAGATAAAAGAGATTTCAAAGCCCCATTTTAATGAAAATATACAAACTGAAAAAAGATATAATTTTAAGGCTTCTAAGGGGCTTTCCATAAATGGGAAAGCCCCTATTTTGGTATTTAAACCTCCACAAGTATCCAAGAAGACAAATAAAAATGTGTAATTTTATTGTAAATGTGTTAAAGAAGGTAAAATTGGTGACAAAACTATGAATGCAACTCCCAAGTCTACAAGGAGTACAAACTAGCATGTGTGAGTGAGAATAATTGAAAGGAAACATATATCCCAAGGTTCAACATGAAACAAGAAAGGATTCAATAATAATGGAAATTAAAATGAGAATGAAAGATCATAATAAATAAATAAAATTATCACCTCAAAATCTTAAAGAATCCAAGAGATACAAGACTATTGTAATGTTAAAACCATCAAAGGGGGTGCTAAAAAAATGTTGGAGTGATCAAATAAAGTTTTCCAAACCTCAACAATGTTATAGGAAATGAAGATTGTTAGTAAGAGTCTAAAAATTGATAGATTATAAGATATATAGTGATATATATTTTAAAAATGAGAAGGTAGGAGGAAAATATGGGTGAGTCTAGGGTCTAGAAATCCATTTGGATTTGTTCCAGAGTGGTTATTGTACACTTAATTTAGACTAATGGATTTCATCCAAAATGAGTCATTTTCTATCATTTGACCTAACTAATTCATCTTTAATATTTAATTTTAAAAAATCATTATTTGATTAAAATAATGATCATTCACTTCATCATGATAATTAATTATTTTTTATAATTATTTTTAATCTCAAATTTCCTTTTAATTTTACTTTAATTAAATAATTTTGAATTATTTGATTAAATTACCTATTTCACTATTATTCATCTATATTAATTAAATAATTAATGTTATTTAATTAATTTACTAATTATTCTTCTTTTCCAAAGTTTAATTAAATAATTTATTATTATTTAATTAATTATTTAGTTCCCACTTCCCAAATTAAATAATTATCTTTAATTATTTGATTTATTTCTCAAATATTATGCAAAATAAATAAAATCATTTATTTTATTTATTAATTTTAACCTTGTACATGTAAATAATAATTAAATTCATTTAATTATTAAATATTCATGCAAATTCTACCTCACCTGTTGATAGAGACTTACTCTCAGTCTAGTCACCAATCAAATCAACTTCACTCTCACTCACTTTGAGTCCACTGAGAAATCAATTCAGTCCACTAATTGTCAGCCTCAAAAAGCACTCCAATCAATCTTTGTAATTGATCCATATGATCAATTACCTGAAATCATGCCATCACTTAACTAGTCCTCAATTCCTCTTATAAATCCTCCACCATTGATCTTTTTAGTCTCTCATCTGATCTTGACTGATGATTGATGTCTCCAAGAATCTATAAATCAAGCCATCCTATCATTCATTCTTCATCTCAAATTATGCAAAGAAACTAAACTCATATTTTATAGGCGCTTTTATGCTATCGTGCTTATTAAAAATATAAGAGAGGACTTACACCATTCTCCAAGGTGAATAGAGGAGAGCAATGGATCTATGTTAGGGAAAATTGTGTGTTTCAATGCTTGCATGTTTACATTTCATTTTGAATCAATTTGCTTTATTATTGTGATTCTTGTTTATTAGTGCTTATATTTCAATTTTACAATCATATTTTGAGGTCATACATTTTGGCACACCCGTTGGGACACCATTGTCCCTAATTTAACCTTATTTTATGTTATTTTTTAAGTTACAGGGTCACTTGGCACAATCATTTCCAGAATAGTGCAATTGTCTAGAACTTGGGTGCATGTGTTGTACAAAATGGCACATATGTAGCTTAGATAGGTGCAATTGCTTGTACTTGATATTTTCTAATTTTTTTCCTTTTGTGTGTTAGATATTGAACTAATAACCCTCATTCTACAATTTTCTGACACTGAAAACTAACAATTTGACCCTTAGGATTAGGTTTTTTTGGTTTGTTTTCTACATTTTTGTATTTATGTGCGCAGTTGTGCAATTGAAGATCTAAGTGGTGAAATTGAAGCTTAGATGGGTACAATTTCTTGTGCTTGATATTTTTTTATTTTCAGACTTTTTTGTGTTTGATATTTTATTGGTAATTCTAGTTCTACAATTTTCTATCACTAAGACTAATAATTTGACCTCTAGGATTAGTTTTCTTGCTTCATTTTCTATATTTTCTCGGTTTATGTGCATATTTATGTAATTGAAGTTGTGTGACACAATTGAGGCTTTGTGTGGTGCATTTTTGAAAAATATAGGCATATTTGTGCTTCTATTATACATATTTGTTGTTCAAATTTGTGTATCTATCAAAAGGTATAATTTTATTTTTACCATTTTCAAGTTACATTAACACAATTGTTTATTATATTTTAGGGTTATTGATTGGTTTATTGAGAAACTTGTGGTGTCTGTTGGAATTCAAAATCAAACCCTAAACTACTAATGTTATCTATTATAGGTATTTTGTGCTTCATTTTTTATAAATTAGGAACACTTCAATTTCATAAAGTGAATGAATATTATATGTTGTTTTTGGTAAGTCCCTAGGTATGTATGCTCTCTCCTCATGCCTAGTGTGAACTTGTAGATCATAAATACCCTAGGATTTTCAATTTATTTTTTTACCCAAGGATTTCATTATCTATGCATGGTCTTCCCTCACAACTCTTAAGAATTATCTTAGGAATCAAAAACATCATATATATTTGTTTTCTTATAGTAGGAGGCTTTCTTGGGGATTTCATTACCCGAAGGACAACCTCAACCACATTTTCAAGTGTAGTATAAAACGAGGGAGAATGGAAGTTGTATGCCAAGGTGTGGTTAACAATTTTTTATCCAAGCCTCATAACCCTAGGTATGTTGAGACATGTATAGGTGAAGAGAGTGGACGAGACCCCTCCAACCCGTGCATCCCAAGACAAGATCATTGTTCATTGATTTTACTATGGACCTTGTTTATTAATAAACCTTAAGTAGAATCATGAATGAAGTTACCCAGAATGTACCATTCTAGGATGAGGTGGAATATTTTTGATGATGTAAAAATCCATCAAGAAAAGGTAGAAGGTGAGCCCTTGTGCCACTAGATCCCTAGCTACTCGCCTTTGAGAGTGGAGTCATGTATTTGTAGTCTCCTATGGTATTTTATTGATTGAGCATCTGCTAGTGGAACAAACCTTTTACTACTAGTTAGGTTGTGTGTCTTGAATTTTTTTACTTGTTCATTCCAGTGAAGCCATTTAGCCTTGTCACCTTGAAAATGCCTACAACTTTCATGTATACTATTTGAAGTGTTTTCTTGAAAAATTATGTCAATACACTTAGATTACACCAAAAATTAGTCAGAATAATGCGATTGAACCTCATTCAAAGCTAGAAAACTTAAATTTAATTGAGTCAACTAGGGCACCATAAATAGTTTTTAGTTTACTAGAACATGAATGTAGATTAGGTTGTTGTATATACAAGAAGACATATCAATACAATTAAAGGAGATGGTGGGATAAGGAACTAGTCTAGCCCAAGGTTTTTAGGGTGGAGAGTCCACCATATCCACCATTCCTAGGTGAATGGTGAAGAAGAAAGTAAAGAGAGGCTATCTAGCTCTAGGGATTACGAAGTAAGAGTGATTGATAAAGTAGGATCAATGATAGGGTCAATATAGTTTTAGGAGGAATGGTGTTTGAATGATTTCGTATGAATTTCAAGGTTTTAGTTAAGAGGATAAAAATCTTATGTCCTTTATTGTTCACTCCAAAAACCTATATGGCATTATAGTATGTGAGGTCTTGAATTACATGCTTTAAGCACAAGAATTTTTTCATATCATGGCTAGGAAACCTATTGAACTAATAGAGGGATTTTGATTCATAAGAAAGGAAATAAATATATTGGTGTCAAGAGGGAAAATAGAAGGTAGTTGGATCATCTTATTTGAGAGAATTTATTGTAGGAGAATGTTTCATTTCATTAACTAGAGTGAGGTGATATTTTTTTATGATCTCATTATTAATCCCATCACCACAAAAGAGGGTGATGTTCTAGTTAAGTTATTTACAATAAGATATGATGTATTATTAAATAATTTTGACTTTTTCTTAATGTTTTTTGTTATATGATATAAAAGGTAATTAGAGTGGAGTGGTGGTTTTTCTATGATTTTAATATGAAGTTCATCACCACAAAATAGGGTGATGTTGTATTTGTGTTGTTTGTAGTAATATATCATGCATTTTAAAATAAGTTTGAATTATTTTTAAAGTTTTTAATATTATGTAGAATGCCCTTATGGTGCAATAAGAGTCAATAAAGAAAGAGGGGATTCCTCAAATTGGTTAATAGTTTATTGATAGTCATGCAAGGCTATGTAGATATGTGAAAAATATGGTTTTCTAAACAATAAAATATTATCCTTGATAAGAGATTAAAGGTTTTCTATGAAAACCCTTTACCCCTTAGGATCAAGGAGTGTATATGGAATATATAAGAGAAAAAATGATACTAAAAGGTAACATGGATCTCATGTCATCTTTAAAATGTTGAATAATTTAGTTATAAATTGATTGAATGATGAGATGGTATGTTTGGGAAGAGAGAAAATTTATTCCAATGCCATAACCTTAAGGGAACAAGGATTTTTTTTGCTAGCATATAATCTTGGAAAATAAAGTCACTACATAATGTGCTGAAAGAACAAACATGTGATTCATGATCACCCTAACCATTACACTTTTCAAACTAGGGAACTGTAAAGAATTGGATTTACATCCCTTGTGTAAATTTCCCTTTCACATACCCTCACCTTGGAAAATAAAATATGAAGGAAAAATTCCACATCACCCACCTACCTTTCATCCACTTGGTGTGTGTTTTGTGTGTCGGTGAGGTAATTTTGATTAGGGATGCGAGCATGACATGTAGATTTCTGTGAAACACATTATCATCCTTGACAAATTCCTACATCTAGAGTCCATAGGGACATTACACACCTCATTCGGGCTGAATTGTAACACCTCTGTGAAACCAACCGACCTGAAAAATGGCTCCTCCCTCTCATTTTGGCCTTCAAAGGAATTCATTTCAAACTCACTTCATCTCTTAGCAATTAATTCAATCTTCTTCATATTCTTGAGAGTTTCCACTCCATCTTCTCACAATTCCAACAATCTACACAAATCCATTGAGCATTGCAGTAGTTTGATACTCCATTAGCTTCACTTTTGTGTGTATAGTGATACCATAGAATTTGTGAGCTTGGAATCTTGTGAGACCTCCCTTCATCAATGTTGCGGTTGTGGTCACTTTTCCAAGTTTGTTGCTTGCATTCTCCCTTCATTGGCCTTGATAGCCTTTGGGTGGAGGTGGTAATGCTTCACCTTTCCTTTTTTGATTTGATAGAGTAGCTTTGTATTTTCTAGTGTTAATTGTAGTTCTTTCTATCTTCTTTATCATAATTTCTACTCCATTTCTATTTTGGTTGTCTGTGGAGGTGGAAAAACCAAAGTGGGGGCTTGACTGAGGAAAACCCCTATAGAACCCCAAAAAATTTCCCCATACAACTTTAGTGAGTTGATAATAATCACCCTAGCTTTCATCTATTTACTTTATCACTTTCACATTTACTTTTTGTACTTTATTATTCTGTTTATTTCATTAAAATTAGTTAGCTAGGTTGTCAGTAGGATTCTAGTAGTTTTCTTACTGTATCTTATGTTTTTTGGTTGTATGAACACCAGCGTGTCACATTTTTATCCCAGACCCACACTAAAATCCTCGGACAGAGAGTTGTCTGAAGTACAATTTGGACTCCAAAAACCAGCTCATCTAGCCCCAAGTATATTTTTGGATCTATAGAGTGACAAAAGCATTTGAGAGTGCTCTTCATTCTTGATCCTTATCCCAAAAAATCCTTTAGAGAGAGGTAAGTTAGGTCAACCCTCCACTCTTGACTCTCCATGAACTGGAGCCTTCACATGGTTGGTCCCCCTCTCTTAAAATTTTGGTGAACCCAACATGAACCATTTTGGTTCCATTTAGTAGCGTTGAAGGGTCCTTTCCTCATGTCCTAGGAGCATTGTAGGTGTGATTGTTGTGAGGTTTTCCACCTTAAAACCCAACCTACAACCTCTAGTAGGCATAGTTAGAAGGTTCTATAAGCATTGTGAAATGAAGCCTTAGTTGGGTCACTGTCCAAATTGTGAACCTTTGGGGGCTTTGTGAGAGTATTATTTAGTGTACATGATGGCTTCCTTTTTTCATTTTCCTAGCCCGTCTGCATAACCTATGAGTAGTGCTCCTAGTATAACCTTCATCTCACAGAACTTTTCGATGGATTTTAATAGAGATTCATCTCCTCTTTACATCCCTGCACAAATCAATAAAAACACTGTGACAGGTGTTCTTGTTGACCTGACGTTCTAGGTGAATGTGATTATCAAGGATATTATGTTAATTAATTTCCTACATAAATATGGGTACGATGCACCTAAAAGCACCATATGTACAGATAACATACTTTACATATCTCATTTAGGTAGCATCACCTTGTCGGTCCTTATTGGACCTAAGTCAGTGAACATGCATTTTGACATAATCCTAGGGTCTGAAATATTTAGAGTGAAGTTGGGTATCCCCTAGTTAGTAGCTATGAATATAGTTCCTTCGGTTGTACATAAATTTCTAAAGTTTATTCATGAGGGTTTAGTGCATGTAATCCATGGCATTGGCTATAAATCATTAGTTGCACGTGGTAGTTATTCCCTAGACCACTTTTGGCCCGTACCCATTGGTTTGCTTCTGCCTAGGATGGACCTCTTGTGCCAAAATCATGAGAAGTACAAGAAAGGGTGCTTAATGCCTAAAGTGAGGTACCCTCCATCTCCCTATGTTGTCTCACATAGTGCCTTTTTGAAAGCTAACAGTGATGCCACCATGGCATGTAGGAGGGAAGAAGAGAAGCTCTCTCGAGGTTCCTCTTCCTCTTCCATTTTCCAACCTGACACTTCCTCTCACCCTATTGTGGCATCATCAAATCATGCTCCATGTTTGTGGGAGAATATGATGGTTCCCACTTGGCGAAAGCCCAAGCATCCTACATTTGAAATTCTCGTTATGCCCATGATGCCTAGGCCCATTTGATATGGTAGAGGGAAGGGTCCCCATAGGGAATCCTCTATGTCTCGGCCTCCACGTCATCCTACCACTCCTACTCCTAAAGTAATGAATGGGAAGAGGCTCGCTATCAAGGTGCTAGAGCTAACTCCCCTAGTTGTATCTCAATCTCTTCCTCCTGCTCCCATTCAAGAGTCTATCCCACCATTGGAAATGGCTATGATGGAAAATCCTATGGTTGAGCAGGAGCCTTATGTTCCTTCTCATCTCCCAACCTCTTACTCCAAGAGTCATAGAAACCACCTTGCACATGAGTGCAAGTGTTGGGGAATGGCTCTGACAAATGAGCAAGCTGATTTGTAGAGGAAGCAAGGGGAGTTAACCAACCCTATTATAGAGTTTCTTGTTGTTGTTTTCTCCTCTCATGTCCCCTTTTCTTCCATTCAATCAAATTCATTGCTACTTCTCAGTCTTTTTATGAGTGTGAGTACCCCAAACCCTAAAAGTGTCCAGGTATTTATCGCTCCTTCGATTGAGCCACCTCTTTTGATGTCCCTTCCAGGCATCTCACCATTTCCAAAACTCATGGATATGTCAAACACTTTGGTGGTGTTTTCCATGGTTTTCTCCTCCTCCTCCATGCCTATTTCCTCGTCTGTGTGGAGTTCACACCCTTTGACAAAGTAGAAGATGGAGGTTGGCCCTTCTAGGAAAGGAGGGCATAAGAGTAGCCCACCTTCTTCAGAGGGTGGTCTTGTGCTAGTTTATGTCATCCTAGTGATGAAGAAATTTTTGGCTTCCCATGATTGAATATCAAGCATCACCTTCCCCGTCTATTGAGGTAACACATGGAGCTCTCGTGAAGTGCATGTTTAACTCTTTGGTCGAGAATTTTGTGATCTTCATGAAATCACTGAACATTGTTCCACAAGAATCGAGCAGAGAAAACCTTGTGGGGCCTTCTTCCTTGGCCCTTGTTGCAAGAGGTTTAGAATCACCACCCCTTAATATTCCACCACTATAGGCTCATCTACCTTCCCCATATAATGATCTATATTGGGAAGGGGATAACCTCTTGGTCAATGAGTGTTAGAGGGGGCCTCTTCTTTACCTTTAGATTAGGTATGTGTTTGTTATGATTTTTTCCCCTATTCTTGTGTTATGTGTTCTTAGATGACCCTTCTCACCCTTGTAGGTACCTGGATATAAGAGTGATTATGTGTCATAAACTTCCTCTATCTATATCATCATTCTTCCTCTTTTATGTGTCTTTATTTTTGACAAATTAGAGATGATGCAGAGTGTTGGGGGCATTTAGGGTTCCCTTCCATGTTGAACCAATTTTATTTTATTTTTTGTTTTCTCATGCATTCTTCACATGGTCTAATATAGTAGGGGGTTGATGACAATTCATTGATATACTATTTTTGTACTTATATGTTTATGAGCAGTTCTAACCCTGAACTATTAGATTACCCCTATGCCCTTTGTTTGTGATGGTATTGTCTCTTTTTATAATTTTTTTATCTTTCTCTCTTCTTTTCTTGAGTTGTGATGTTATGGTGATCATGTGTTGTCCCTTATGTGTGTGGCAACATCACCTTGGTGACATCTTACTATGTCTCATGGGCAACAACATCACTTTTACATTCTTTCTTTTCTCTCCTTAGGACATTGTGTGCTTCTGCATTCAGCTAGCACCACCCTAAGGAGGAGGTTTCCATGTCAACTTTAATTTTTCAGAAAATGCATTCATTGCCAATGAATCTCTTTTTGAAAATATTTGCAAACTTTTTCAAAATCCGCATTCTCAACTTGAACCCCTAACAAAACGTGTTTCCTTCATCACGGGTTCGCAAAGAAAGATCTTGAAAAAATTTCTCTAAGGAGGGAGTAAATTTTCTTGTAGGAGAAGCCTCGACCTGCCCCTCATGAGGGGGTATTTTCTTCCTTTTGAATTCCTTGATGAAGTGAACATATTTTGAAAGGATTCCTCGATGTTGAATCAATTTGCAAAAAATGTTATCTCACTTTCAAACAACACATCCCTTGAGTGGACCTCTCTTATTTTGAAGGGTTTTCGAGGGACCCCTTTGAAAGCCTTTCAATTTATTGATTGTCTGCTTGTTTTCCTACATTGATTTTTTTTTTTCTAACATGTTTTGTGTGTAGATTAACATGTTTCTTTGCACGTGCGCCTATGAAGTCGCTTTCCAATCCAATTTTGTGGAGTCCCCTTTCACTGGGATTCCTTCATGAGAGAGAACTTGGGGGAATGCCTTCTTTGCAAGTCTAAGGGCCTATGAAGCACTTGCATGCTACATGATTTGTCCATCATTGGTCTGAGGGCCTTCGGTGTACTTTGTGCAACTTCGTAGTTCTACAGAGCTATGGGGTCCTTTTGTTCAAAACTCCTCAAGAGAGAGTACCTGTGGAGTCCTTTTCCTACCCTAAGCTTTCAAGTTCACCATATTTCAATCTACTTCCTCGACGGTTCAGGTATACATATTTAACTCTTCAATCTACTTTACCAAACACTCATCGATATTCACACTCGCTAAAGTGGGAGAAAAATGTATAGGAGTGAATTTGCACTCCTTGTGTAAATTCCCCTTTCATATACCCTCACCTTAGAACATCAAATCTGAAGGAAAAATTCCATATCACCCACCTGCCTTCCATCCACTTGGCACGTGTTTTGTGTGTTGGTGGTAGAATTTTCATTAGGGATGTGAGTACAGCAAGCAGGCGTCTACACGATGCATTGTCATCCCTAAAAAAATCCTACATCCAAAGTCCACAGAGAAGTTACACACCTCATTGGGGTCGAATTGTAACACCTCTATGCGACAAACTAACCCAAAAAATGGCTCCTCCCTCTCATTTTCACCTTCAAAGGAATTCATTTCAGACTCACTTCATATCTTAAAAATTCATTTAATCTTCTTTACATTCTTGAGCATTTCCACTCCATCTTATCACGATTCCAAAAATCTATACAACTTTGTTGAGCATTGTAGCAGTTTGATACTCCATCAGCTTCACTTTATTGTGTGTGGTTTTTCCATAGAATTTGCAAGCTTGGAGTCTTCCAAGACCTCCCTTCATCACTGCTATGGTTGTGGTGACTTTTCCAAGTTTGTTTCTTGCATTCTCCCTTCATTGGCCTTGAGATCCTTTGGGTGGAGGTGGTAATGCTTCACCTTTCCTTTTGTTATTCGATAGAGTATCTTTATCCTTTTTAGTGTTCATTGTAGTTCTTTCTATCTTCTTTATCATAATTTCTACTCTATTTATTTTTTGGTTGTCCATGGAGGTGGAAACACCAAAGCGGGGGTTTAACTAAGGAAAACCCCTATAAAACTGCAATGATTTTCCCATCTTGATTGTGTGTAGGTGAATGTGTGTGTGGAGCTTGCTAACGAACTAGCACTTCAATTATTTGATATTCATCACCCTAGCTTTCATCTATTTACTTTATTACTTTCACACTTACTTTTCGTACTTTATTATTCTATTTATTTCATTAAAATCAGTTAGCTAGGCTTTCAGTAGGCTTCTGATATTTTTCTTACTATATCTTATATTTTCTAGTTGTACGAATGCAAGCACGCCAAAGAGATGCTAGCACACCTCGTTGTCATCCTAGACCCACGTTGTCGTCCTTAGACAAAGAGTTGTCTGAGGTGCAGTTTGGACTCCATAAACTAGCTTGTCTAGCCCCAAGTAGATTTTTGGGTCTATATAGTGACAAAAGCATTTGAGAGTGCTCTTCATTCTCAATCTTCATCCCAAAAATTCCTTTAGAGTGAGGTAAGTTAGGGCAGCTCTCTGCTCTTGACTCTTTGTGACCTAGAGCCTTGATGTGGTTGGTCTCCCTCTCTTACAGGAACCTCAAAACCCATAGGAAGGGGTAAACTGAGCATGTCAAGTGAAAACAAGCTACAATAATAGTATTTATAAGTGACTTATTGTGATCCAATTGAGAGTGAAGGAAATTTTTATTCTAAACTACCCACATTTTGCATTAATTGATTTATCAAAGGGTTAGTAGTGTGTAATTAGGTAATGGTAGTAGTAAAAATAGCAACATAAGGAGGTTGTTAAACAATGTGTGCATATGAATGAATGGAGCTTGATGTAAAAATGATAGAGGTTACCACATGGGTAAAAGTATCCATGTGGACACTTATAATTGGAATAGACATAGAAATTTGGTTACACATTATGTTTGAATGTGGGTCCTGGGTCTACTCACATATAGTCACTACCATAAAAACATCACTATTTACTATAAGGTTAAATACAACATAAGAAATACAATCCTTCTAGATGGTTGCATAATCGTGTTTTTATCGACTCCAAAATAGATCCATAAGTTTCATGCACATCATAATTTGCATTAAATAATTTTAAAAATTAGCCAAATATCTATCCAAATTATACACCTTTGAATGAAAGGCAGATTCATGATTGAAGCATCCCTCAATTTCATGATAAGAAGTAGAGGGAGAAGTGGGTAACTGTAAAATATTTTTGTTATTACCTAATTGAAAAAGAAGTTAGAGAAATGAATATTTTTTAGATGGTAGTTGTTTCAAGAGGTCTTGAGTAAGAAATGTTTACATTTAAGATTCCTGCAAGAAAATTTATCAAAATAAAGTAATTGGGTTGTGAAGCTCATAAAATGTAAAGGCTTCACAACAAACAACCAAAAGTGTTGATGAAGGTTTTTTTTAAAAAAAATTTTATCATTTTTTAGAAAAAAAATTACAAGCAACAAGCTCACAAAAATATAATGTAGAGAAAATGAATTTGATCTAGAAATATTGTACATTCTTCAAATGGAATAATTTTCCTACACTAATCTAGGATGAATCTAGTGTTTAAGTTTAAATTAGATGTTTAAGTGTTTTTACTACTATTTTATTAGAAAAGACCAAAAATCAATTAGACTATCCTAGAAATTATTTTAAACTTGGGAAATAAGTTTCACTAAGCTTAAACAAGAGAGTTGAATGAAAAAGTGTTGTTTATTGCTAGCTAGAACATAAAATTGACAAATTGATATTAGAATAAAAATGGTAAATTAAAATAAACATAGAGTTGGATGTCGAATCTCTTTATTGAAGATGCCTATACACTGTGTTATTTTTTGTATAATTTATATGATGTTGGATGCTACAAAAATCACTTGTAGCTTAAAAAATCTCACCCAAATGCACATAAAACAAGAAAAACACACACAAAAAACTACATGTATGGTAGGAAATCAAATGAAACTAATTGAATCTAAATATTTAATGAAAATAAATGATAAGAAGAGATTAAATAGATGCAAATATTCTATTTTGATGAATAATTTTGAATAAATACCTACAAGTTGAGAACAGAGGAAATTGCAAGGCTACTGAAGAACTTTCCATGAATGGTCAAGCCTTCTTTTTTTTACCTATGTGGGCAGCGAAAAAGATCAATAAAAGTGTTATTTTATCCTTAGTGTGTTTAAGAAGGTAAAAGCAATAAAAAACAATGAATACAACTCCTAGGTGTAGAAGGAGTGCAAACTAGTGTGTGTGAGAAAAAATAAAATAAAATAGAGGTCCCAAGGTGCCAAGTGCAATAATAAAGGATTCAACAATAATAGAAATAAAATTATAAAGCAAGGGAATAATAAACAAAAAAATATCACCTCAAGATTCGTGTATGTTCATATCATGTTTTGGAGCTAACATCGTGATGTAGGTTTCAAGCATTCAAGTATCAAATCAAGCAATCATCCAAGCCAATTCAAGCAAGATCCAATCCTTAGAGAGATGTGTTAGACTTTAGTCCTCCAAGGGAATCCTTTAAGGGTTTGGGGAGTTGTTGCGTAGCTTTGTCCATTCATCAATTCCCTTCCATTTATCATTGTTTTATCATCAATATTTTATTACCAAACCGGGTTTTGACCAAGGAAAACCCCTATTCACCCAAAAAAACAGTTTTTTTCTTCTCTCTTTGTGTGTGTAGATTTACATGTGAAGGACTAAAAATCAATCAAAAGGGAAATTTTTGCAAAGTTTTCAATGTTGTTGTCAAGATACGAAAACTCACCTATAGATTTTAATTTTGATTTTTGACAGTCAAACATAGAGAAATCAAAAGCCTAGATATGGGATATGAGGACTATAACATCAGATTTTGGACCCTTATATGAAGACCCATTCGCCCTAGGACGAATTTGTCCTTCAACAGTGTTCAAAACCCAATTTTGGTGCTAGGTACATATCACTCTTCCCTTCTCAGATCTTCCTATAACTTTTTTCTAATTTTTCTATCATAATAATCTAAATTTCAAGCATTAGGTCATATGATTGAGTTTGTTAATGTATTTAAATTTATCTCCCAAAATAGAAAATCAGTCATTTTTGTCATAAGAAAATAATAGACCTTCCTAATAGGGTTGGAACACGTCAAGGTTAAAATTCAATCCTATCCTTGGAAGATATCTTTTTCTCATAAAATTAGGGAAAAGTTGTATTTGAGGTGTCCCATTTTAGTGGACTCTACGATACCCCCTCTTTTTCAACCATTTAATTTTAGGGTCCTCCTTTTCCCCATATTTTATTTTGGTGAACCTGACATTCTTACACTATAAGCTTTTTGATTTAGTAGTATTTCAAACCCTAGATCTAGGGATTGCATTAGTTTGCATTGCATCTACTTTAGGGTTTAAAAATTACATTAGTTTTCATTTCATATAGGGTCTTCAAATTATATTTTGCATCCTTTAAAATCATAAAAATCCAAATATATTGCATACATGTTGCATTCATTTTCACTAGTAGTTTGCATATTAGTATTTTTCAATCACTTACATCAAAAAATTCAAACAAAATTGCATCGAAAAATTTGTCATTTTTCTTGTGTTTACCATCAAATTGCATTTACATCTAAACATAAAAATATAGAAATTTGTAACTGAAAGTATCTATTTGCAAGTTGAAACAAAGACCTTAACATTAAATCAAAAACTCGGTCTTTAATTTTTTCAACCCCTATGCAAAGAGCCATTCACCCTAGGGCGAATCTATCCTTGTACATGTCAAATTCAAAAAAAATGGGCATCAATCTATCTATGTCTTCTTTATATCTTGTTGTTTGCAGATCTCAGTTTTAGTTTTAGAAATTGTAGTTTTTTGTAGTTGTTTGCATTCAATTCAATTGTTCAAAATAAGTGCAGTGTTCAAAATAAAATTTTCATTAAAAAGATGTCATTTTAAGCTTATTGCATTCTAAAATCAGTAAATCCTTATATTTTAGATCTAAAAATTACAATATCTATTTACATACTTGTATTGTGTGTCCTATTTTTGGGTGTTTGCTAAATTTGTTTAGTGGTTTTTTGTCCACCTTGGGTACACTGTTGGTTTGGTGAAACTTGTATGAGTATTACAACTTTTTTTCATATTTCTAATACTTTAGTGAGACATAGTTCAACACTCATGGCATCCCATTCCATTACATCCACTGTGGATCTTAGGTTTTCAAAATCTTTCACTCATAGTGGTGACATTAGTCAACCTATGTTGGAATCCATACCTAAAATAAAATATCCTATGACCTCCAATCCCATTGATGTTGAAATGATTTCTTGCTCATGTTCCTCAAGAAAACTTGAAAAAAATGGATAGCCTTAGAAAAACTTAAAAACTATGTGAGTGTTGAGTATATTGTTGGTATTGTGGTTCTTGTCATAGATAACATGAGGATAATGGTTGATAATGAACTGGGAATAGAAATTGTGTGTATCCTAGCTTATATTATTGATGATCATGTTCCTATAGTAGCTAGTTGTGCTCAAACTTTGAGATACACTCAAATTCAAGGAGGAAATTAGATTCCTCCCCCACAACTATGGCTTCTATTCCTACATATACCCGTTCAACTATTACTACAACAAGACAACCAACTAGTAACACCAATCCAACTTTAGGTATATCCATTAGGAATCCTTTTACCTTTGTGAATTCAAACATCATATCTCCTAACCCATCACCTCTCACAAAATTTCAATTCACTTGTCCTCCCAACACGTATATAACTCCACCATATTCATCTCCGTCCCAAAATACAACCAATGATTCCATCCTCAACCAAATTTTGCAAAAAAAATCATCCCTCCAACAATAAATTTCCACATTGAACCAAAAAATGGCCAACCTTCACAATATGTCAAATCAAACCCATTATCATTGGAGATATCAAGAAAAAAATGCCACAAGGCATAGAGATGCCTATATTTGAGAAATAAAATGTGGTAAAAGAGATCCTAGTAACCATGTCTCAGCATATACTGTTGGAAAATGTGCCTCAATTTACTGACTTGGACCTTTGTTAAAGCCTTGATGGGTTTATGTCTCTATTGCTTTACCACAAAGTTCTCATTCGCTTGTTCTGATCATTGGTCGTGGAGACTTTGTATGATCAGTGAAACTCTAAGGGTTGTCACAACAATGGGTTGACGAGCATGGAGTTGGCAGAATGTTGGTTTGCATTGTCTTCATCGACAAAGCATTCTTTTATTGGTAGGATAAAATGCTAAGTCTTGTTCTTAGTGTCAATGTCTTGCATCAGTGATTGTGCTTGTCTTCATTTGAAGGTGTTGGATTCTTTCCACAACATCCAAAGGAAAGTACCGGTGTTACCCTTTTAGCCGAATGGAATAGCCTGTGCGTATGACACATGGTGGCTTGTCAAAGCGGTGAGCTCAACAAAGAGATGGTGGGCCTCGAGTTGCTTTATGTGAAGGGTCGCTCGACCATGGACACTTGTTAACACCTCGAGAGTTCCTTGGGGAATTTAGCAAAGGCCGCTAGAGATTCCTTGAAGGAGCTCCAGCAGCTTCCACATAAGCCAAGCAGAGAGCACAAGCGACCTACATGTGGCAGCCTCAAAAGCTCATTTCGGGCGGGCTCATGGGAATCTTGGAGATTCCCTCTTAGATGCCTCAGAAACTCCTAAGCGGTGGACACATGGCTTGTGGGACCTGATAGAGCTGACGATCGATGTTTTGAGGATAGCGGATTATTGTCGGCCCAAAATGTGATGAAATGGTTAGCGATGGCGAAGGGATTTTGGAGCCCAATGATCATTGACTGATCATTGCTTCGTCAAGTGATGAAATGAATAGAAATGCAACACCTGGAATTTTTTCATTGGTTGTTTTTAGACCACTTTTGTAAAACAACATTTATTTTCAGAAGCTAGATTGGTGAAAAGCGATATATATTATGCAGTCATATGAGATTGGATTTTGGTGGTTAGCGGAGCTCAAATTTAGTAATTTCTCTATAATTAATTTATTGCAGGGGTGGCTCAATGCAAGATTGCAGGTGGATCTAATCTGAGATCGATTTGGCGTGTCGGTGAAAAACTGAAATTAATGCACCCTAATTGGTCATTGGATGGAGACTTGTAATAGTCGGTTTAGATTAGAAGTCTAACAATCAGAAAAAGAAGAATATTGAGAAAGGGTTGATGAGTTTGTATTCACTGTATGTCGAAATAGCATTGTAACAATGAGTGCATGAAAAATCAAGTGTTGTTGTGAGCTAATTATCTGAGAGTGAGGATTGTAACTTTGTATGTAATCTTTTGCTTATTGTAATACAAAGTGTCTTTCTCTTGGTGTGGTGGGTTTTTCCCCAAAAGGATTTTCCCATGTAAATCTGGTGTTATCTCTATAATCATTTATTTTTGTTACTCTTGTTACTCTGTATGTGTTCATCTTAAGTGTTCTATTGTTTTAAAACTGGTCTTTGCACTTCTCCTCTATATTTTTAGTGTTAGGAAAGCATTTTTGCACTGGTTCTTTTCCTTAAAAGTGGTATCAAAGCCTGGCCAGTAGTGTTATCCTTGTTAGTAGGGCTGGTTTTTTTTGCTAATACTATTCTAGCGAGAGTCTTGAAAAGTTAGAACCTAATTTTTTTTGAGATGGAGAGTACATCAAGTAGAGTAGAAATTGAAAAATTCAATGGCGGAAACTTTGAGTTGTGGAAACTCAAAATGGAATACTTTCTTGTGGATAGAGACCTCTAGGTTGTTGTGTCTAGAAATATGCCACACACTATGAAACAAGAATATTAGGATATCATAAATAGAAAAGCAGGAGGATTGATAAGACTTAGTTTGGTTGATTATGTACTCTTGAACATCCATGAAGAGAATTCTGCAGCTTCGTTATGGAAGAAGCTTGCTGATATTTATCAGGGAAAGTCTTTGATAAATAATTTATTCCTAAGGAATAAGTTGTACTCTTTGAAGATCGAAGAAGGTGCATCTATTGCAGACCATCTAAACTCATTTAATATGAGTGTTGCTTAGTTGGAATCTATGGGTGTAAATATTGAGGTGGAGGATCATTGCATGCTCCTATTATGCTTGTTACCTGACACTTGGGATCATATGGTGATGGCTATTAGAAGTACGACTGCTACTTTCAAGATGGAAGACATGGTTGCTTCACTATTGTCTAAAGAGATGTGGAGGAAGCCTTCTGAGATGGCCAAAGAGGCCCTTTTTGTTCAAGGTATAGTGAAGGAGAAATACAAGAAGAAGGACAAGAAGTCCAAATCTAAATCTGTATGGAGATCAAAGTCTCCTGGTAAAAATTCCAAGGTGAAATATTGGAATTATGGGCAATCTAGTCATATCCGAAAGGATTGTAAGGAGAAGAAGAAGAAGAAGAGTAATGCTTTAGATAATGTCTCTTCTCAGAGTGATGTATATGCCTTCATTGTAGCTTTGGAAACTCAAGTATCAGATGATGTCTAGCTGGTTGACTTGGGTGCATCCTTTCACATGACGTCTCATAGAGAATGGCTCACTAAGTATGAGAAGTATGATGGTGGAAAGGTGTACCTAGTGAGTGATTCAACATTGGATATTGTTGGTCATGGAAGAGTCAAGATATAGTTCCCTGATGGTAGAATGAAAGGGATTGGTGATGTACTACACATACCAGGTTTGGCTCATAACTTACTTTCTATCAGTAAGCTTAATGATGTTGGTGTGGAAGTTTCTTTCTCGAGTAAAGGATGTAAGATATACAAGTGCTATGGTTTTGGCTAAGGGTGTTTGTATTGGCACTCTGTACAAGTTGGATGCACGACCTATTCAATGTAACGTCTCTATAAAGTCAAGCAAAGTTGCTCCTGATGAGAAGGAGAAAGATGCTTCTCTAGCTGCATATGTGATGGAGGTGAAACTTCCAGTAGGAAATACCATGTTGTGGCATCATAGACTTGGTCACAAAGGTGAGAAAGGTTTAAAAGCCTTGAAAAATAAAAATCTTGTTGAAGGGCTTGTAGATGGTAATCTTGATCTTGATTTCTGTGAACACTGTATTTATGGAGAGAAACAGTGTGTTTATTTTTCCTTGAGTTCTCATAAATCTTCTGGTGTACTAGACTATGTTCATTCTGATGTGTTTGGTCCAATGAATGTTCCTTCATTATTTAAGTCTATATATTTTGTTTCTTTTATTGATGACTATTCGAGAAGGGCATTTATTTACTTTCTTAAGAGTAAATCAGAAGTGCCCAATTGTTTTAAAGAGCTTAAAAACTTGGTAGAGAATCAAACTGGAAGGAAAATCAAATGCTTGAGGACAGATAATGGCGGTGAGTTTTTTTTCTGCAGATTTTGATAGATACTGTAAAGACCATGGGATTAAAAGGCATAAAACTACACCTTATAATCCACAATATAATGGAGTTGTTGAAAAGTTGAAAAGGAAACTAATGGAAAAGGCAAGGAGCATGTTGAGCAGTGCTATTCTAGAGAAGAAGTTCTAGGCTGAGGTCGTGGCTACAACATGTTACCTAGTAAATCTCTCTCCTTCCTCTGCTCTTGTTGATAAGACACCTTTGGAAGCATGGTTTGGTAAGAATCCCTCCCTGAGACATGTTCATGTCTTTGGTTGTGAGGCATATGCATATGTGCCAAATGAGAAAATATCTAAGTTGGAGAACAAGGTTTTTAAATGTATCTTCATCATCTATGGCGTTGGTGTGATGCAATACAAGCTTTGGAACCCCTTTACTGAGAAGGTTATGTATAACAGAAGTGTAATATTTCATGATTTGAAACCTTTAATAGGTGACCCACAACTAAAGACGGGTCAAAGAGAAAAGAAGAATGATGTAGTTGAGATTCCCCAAACTCTAGAAAAGGGAGAACTGCATGGTGTACCTAAAATTGAGGAGAGCTATGAAGATGAAGAACCACAACCTCAGCCAGTGAGAAGTTATACACATCAAAAATAACAACCTGATAGGTATGGTTTCTCCATTTTGGATTCAAACTATGCCTATGCTTTAATTACTAGCATTGAGGAGCCTAGGAGTGTTAAAGAGGCAATTAATATGCCAGATGAAAATTATTGGTTGGAAACCATGAATGAAGAAATGGAATCATTGAAAAAGAATGAAACTTGGGATTTGGTACCTTTGCCCGAAGGAAGAATGTTTGTTGGTTGTAAATGGGTATTTAAGAAGAAGACTGGTCTTGAGGGTAGTGCTAAGAAGTGTAAGGCAAGGTTTGTTGCAAAGGGGTATTCCCAGGTAGAGGGAATTGATTATGGAGAAATATTTTCCCCTGTAGCTAAGCCGAAATCTATCATATTTATGTTGTCACTTGCAGTTGCATATGACTTAGAGATCGAATATATGGATATGAAGACATTGTTTCTCCATAGAGATTTGGAAGAAGATATTTACATGTCCCAGCCTGAGCAATTCATTAGAAAAGGTAAAGAAAGCCTAGTCTGCAAGTTAAAGAAATATATGTATGGTTTGAAGCATTATCCTAGAATATGGTACCAAAATTTTCACACTTTTGTTATGTATATGGGATTTGTGAGATCAAAATCTGATCATTGTGTGTATTATAAATCTAAAAATGATCGTGTTCTTATTATTACCCTGCACGTGGATGATATTTTGTTCATAGGAAATAGTAAGTCTATGATTTCTAATCTTAAATCTCAGTTGTCTGCAAAGTTCAAAATGAAAGATCTGGGTGTAGCAAGGTATATTTTGGGGATGAAGATAACCAGGGACAGAACGAGCAGAAAGCTCTGGGTAAGTTAGAGTAAGTTTTTCAAAACTATTTTGGAGAGATTTGATATGAGTGATTGCAAGCAACTAGTTGTTCTAGTTATGTAGGGAACGAAGCTATTTGTTAAAGATTGTCCAAAATCTGCTACTAAGATGGAGGACATGACCAAATTGCCTTATGCAAGTGTTGTTGGTATTTTAATGTATGTGATGGTCTATACAAGGCTAGACATTGCTCAAGCAGTGGGAGTACTCAGCCGATTTATGGAAAATCTAGGAAGGATGCATTGGGATGTTGTAAAGAGAGTGTTTAGATATTAGAGAGGTACCTCATAATTTTCTATGTGTTACCATGGAAATTTGGTTGGATCATAGAGAACTCTCAACATTCATGGATATGTGGACTCTAATTGGGCAAGGGACATTGACAGTAGAAGATCCACCAGTGGATATACTTTCATGCTAAATGCGGTGCAATCAGTTGGATGAGCAAGTGATAGGCTATAGTCGCTCTATCCACTACAAAGGTAGAATACATGGCAGAAACTCACACCTGCAAAGAATTTGTTTGGCTAAGTTGTTTGTGTTCTAATACAGGTTTTGATGCAGGGGAGATTACTATTTTCTCTGATAGTCAAAGTGCCATTTGTTTGGTGAAAAATATAACTTTCCATGCCAGGACAAAACATATCGATGTGCAATATCACTTCGTGAGAGATATGGTGGAGGATGGAAATGTTTCTTTAGATAAGGTGGATACACTAAAGAATGTAGCTAATGCATTGACAAATCCATTGAGCATGGACAAGTTCAGATGGTGTGCAATTTCGATGGGCCTTGGGGCCTATGATCGTCAATAAATTCAAAGTCTGGAGGGAGCCAGTAAGTCTTCGTCAAGTGGGATATTTTTGGAAAATGTGCCTCAATTTATTGGCTTGGACCTCTATTAAAGGCTTGACAGGTTTATGTATCTATCACTTTATCGCAAAGTTCTCATTTGCTCATTCTAATCATTGGTCGTGGAGACTCTGTCTGATCGGTGAAACTCTGAGGGTTGTCACATGGATGGGCCGATGAGCATGGATTTGATGGAATGTTGGTTTGCATTGTCTTCATCGATGGAGCAATCATTTATCGATGAGAGAAAATGCTAAATTTTTCTGATGTACTGACGTATTGCATCAAAATTTGTGCTTGGCTTCATCTGATGGTGTTGGCTTCTTTCCATGGCATCTAAAGCCAAGTATCGTTTTTACCCTTTTAATCAAGCGGAATAGCCTGTGCGCATGAGGTGTGGCGACTTGTCAAAGTTGTGAGCGCAGTGAAGAGATGGTTGGCCCCAAGTTGCTTTATACGAAGGGTCACCCGACCATGGACACTTGTCAGTGCCTCAAGAATTCCTTGGGGAATCTAGCAGATACCATTAGATATTCCCCGAAGGAGCTCCAATAGCTTCCACGTAAGCCAAGCAAGGAGCAAGAGCGGCTTACACGTGGTAGCCTCGGAAGCTCATTCTGAGTGGGCTCATGGGAATCTTGGAGATTCCCTCCTAGATGTCTTGGAACTGATAGAGCTGATGGTCAATGTTTTGATGATAGTGTATTATTGTCGCCCATAATGTGATGAAATGGTTAGCGATGACGAAGGGATTTCAAAGCCTGATGACTATTGATCGATCATTGCTCGATCAAGTGGTAGAATGAATAGCAGTGCAACATGTGGCATTTTTTCATTGGTTATTTTTGCACCATTGTTGTAAAACAATATTTATTTTCGGAAGCCAGATTGGTGAAAAGTGATATATTATGTAGTCATATGAGATTGGATTTTAGTGGTTGGTAGAGCCCAATCTAGTAATTTTTCTACAATGAATTTATTGCGGGGGTGGCTCGATGTAGGATTGTAGGTGGATTTGATCCAAGATCGATTTGGCGTTTCGGTGAAAAATTTAAATTAATGCACCCTAATTGGTCATTGGATGGAGACTTGTAATAGTCGGTCTAGACTAGAAGTCTAACAATCAGAAAAAGCAGAATACTGAGAAAGGGTTGATGAGTTTGTATTAACTGTATGACGAAATAGCATTGTAATAGTGAGTGCATGAAAAATCAAGTGTTGCTATGAGATAACTATCTGAGAGTGAGGACTATAACTTTGTATGTAATCTTTTTCTTATTGTAATACAAAGTGTCTTTCTCTTGGTGTCATGGTTTTTTTCCTGAAAAGGTTTTCCCACGTAAATCTGGTGTTATCTCTGTAATCATTTATTTTTGTTACTCTTGTTACCCTATATGTGTTCATCTTAAGTGTTTTAAAATTGGTCTTTTCTCTTCTCCTCTATATTTTTAGCATTAGGAAAGCATTTCCACACTGTTGTTTTTCCTTACACATACAACCTTATGTAGTGACTTCATTTTTTAAGAAAAGCTCTTGGCTAAGATTTTTCCTTGAAAGATATAGCCTTGGAATGGTTTTGTTCTTTACCAAATAATTCAATTCATTCATTCACTGAAATTTTTGATACCTTCCTCAACTATTTACAAGTGCACATTGGTCCCAAGATGGCCTTACTAGATTTAATGCAATGTAAATAGAAAAAAGATGAAAAGGTCATTTATTTTATAGTAAATTATCAATTTCTCTACTCATAAATCAATATTAAGATTCTTGATGTCGATCTTCAAATAATGTTCATTGATAAATTGCAAACTAATATTCAAGATAAGCTTGGGATGATGAGATTCCATTCCTTCACTCACTTGTACGCGTCTTTCTGTGACTATCATAATTCGGTTAATGATTATGAAGCGAAAAATTCCTCCAGTCGTCCTGAAAAATTTGGATGTGTGCCTCATAATAACTTCCAACCATTCAAGAAAAAAAATAAGGGCTTTATACAAATAAATCCATCTCAAATTAATCAACATGTTGAGTCTCAAGTGCCTACTATAAAAATGACAAATCCATATCAATTCAGGCATAAAATGACACAATTTACTTTGTTACTCGACACCCTTCATTCCATCATGTTGAAACTCTTGGGTAAGAAACTAATTACCTTACCTCGTGTTAGAATACCTGATACCAGTAAGCCTTTACCTCTGAACCATAATCCAAATGTCTTTTTCCATTATCACCAACAAAATGGATATGACACAAAATGATTTATGCATCTTCAAAATATTATACAAGACCTCATTTATTCTAATCACATCTAGATTGTCAGTGTTAATGATCAATGAAATAAGTTCATTTCCCCACCCAACCAAAATTTATAAACCTTTACCAATCCAATGCCAAATCATAACATATCCTTTGTTGAAGCTAGTGACACGAAGAATGATGTGACGAATGTTGACAACATGCAAGACATGACTAATGATAACATGAGTGAGTATGGGGACATAGAAGCTATGGTCAACCTCATTGGCATTAAACCTCATAAGGATCAAACCAAAATGTCTCTTGACATTGATTTCTCACAAAATGAAATAATTAAACATGCACCTAATATTCCTATTTACATAGCTAGAAGAATCAATGTCAAGCCTACCAATGGGATATTAATTGATCTCGTGAGTGTAGAGAATGTGATCACCGAGAAATTCTTGTTTGTGCGTGAATTTTACCAAGACTCTTATGAAAAATTGAAAGCATGGATCAAAACACATAATGATCATGCAAAAAGAAACTAAAATGCTAAAGAGTGTAGGCATAGATTTTGTTCTATTGCTCATAAGTTAAAAGAAGCGAACAAACCAAAAAACAAAGACCAAGATTTAACTCAAACAAAGCATGATGATTCTCTACCTTCGCCACAAAAACAACATGAAACCTCTATGGAAATTATCACTAGACCTCTTGTTGTGATCAAAATGGATGATGATGATGATGAGATTGTTAAGATTGATCAGGAATTGCATAATGAGCTAAATTTATTACTTCCCTATTCCATGAGCTTAGATGATAACAACCGTGATGATCCTCCTAACAATAGTGCATCACCATGTGTTGAACCTAGTGATTGTCCTAGTACAAAACTCATTGTTGCCCCTTTGGCTAGTTATCTCCCTTTAAAATATAATGAACAATATTGGGATGTGGATGAATTTATTTAGGTTGGATCGCATGCGTCATATTAGCTTTGTGTATATTCATTTTCTTTGTGTGATTTCATGTGCCTAATATGATTCCCGTATTGTGTTGCTTGGCATGTATTTATGTTTGTGAGCCTATTTTGGATGACCCTTGTCACTCTTTTGGTACAAGGATACAAAGGAATCAAATATGTTGTGGCATTATTCTATTTGTACCTACATTATTCTATATGTCATAACCATTATCTTTTCATTTGTCTTGTGTTTTCCTTTTTGGGATGATGCAAAGTGTTGAGACATTTAGGTCTCCTCCATGTTGACCCAAAAGGATTGTTTTTCTTCTCTCTATGTGTCATTCTTCCTTTGTACTCATTTTTCCATGAGTTATTTGGGGAATGATGATGGTTCTAAGCTCTATTATATCACTATAGAAAATACATATGTTGACCCCAAATCCATGGATCCCTTACGTGTTATCTTAGGATTGCATATGGGTGTTAATCTCCTTTCCATAGCATAGCTTCATTTGGAAACATATATTTGGCAGAGGGCTTTCCAAATAATCTCTCATGTATTGTTCTTTATCATCTTCCACTTCAAAGTAATTTCTCACAACATGGTGTTTAGCAATTTCTTTAAAGTGGGGAGCATTATGTCTCCCTCTTGTTGCTTTCTTGATGACATGACCTTTATACATTGCGCGGTCTTATTATTTCACATGATGTTTCTTTTTTATAGTGACATTAGGTTTTTTTTCCTTCAAGAACCTGACCATTCTTGGCATATGGCATTCCTCTTAGTGGTAATATTATGCCTTGCATTTCCTAACTGACTAGTCCTCTCTTGATGGTGATATCAAGTGTGATGTTCCCTAAAGTGATACCTTTCATGAACTAAGCAAAACCCCTTTGACTATCCTAAACAAATTTTTGGCCACTAAGCATAATACAACTTGCTTGATAGTGGTGCCTGTGATCTCCTAAATTGTTATGTCCTAATATTTGATGCTAAATAATTATTAGTGGAACAAGAGGAAAGTAACACAAAGAGGACACCTCAATGATTAGCCTAAGGAATTGATAAAATGAAAGTAAGATGAAATAAATTGAGATTTGTTATACCTTCATTTTGCTTCTTCCTTGGTTGGCCCTTGATCTTTGGATGTCTTGTGTGCTCCTTGGATGGCTATGGAGTTAAATGGATGCAAGATGCAAAATTGATTGATGAAAAATGTTATGTAGAAGCTAAAATGCTGCAAATGACAATTTGGCAAGAGTTTGGTAGCAAAAAAAATCCCCCTAATTATACTAAGTGCATAGATAAAACAACAGGGAAAAACTTTTAAAATTCGAGTAAATAGATGGTCCTACAAAAAAATGTTAGTTGTTTTCTCTTCTTGTCCTTTGTGAATTTCAAAAAAATACTGCAAAGTATCAGCAACAAATCTAACTTCACCCACCAATAAACAAGGTTAGAGGGTTAGAACTCCAAACAACCAAAAAAAAAGGCAAAAACGAAGCTAAAATGCAACTTTTTTACCTTCCCGAATGTGTTGTTTAGGGAAAATTTGACCCTTCGCAGTGAAAAATGCTGGAACAAGAGGGCAAATCTGCCCCTCTACAAAAAAGTCAAAAAACGCTGAACCCAGTGGGAAAATCCACCCTCTAAAGAAAAATTCAGAAAAACACTGAACCGGGTGGGCAAATCTGCCCCTTTGTAGAAAAAGTGAGAAAAACACTGATCCGAGTGGACAAATCCACCCTTCTGTAGAAAAAGTCAGTAAAATGTTGAACCAAGTGGGAAAATCCGCCCCTCTGTAGAAAAATTCAAAAAAATGTTGAACTGGGTGGGCAAATCCGCCCCTCTATAGAAAAAGTTAGAAAAACATTGAACTGGGTGGGCAAATCCGCCCCTTCGCAGAAAAAATCAGAAAAACGTTGAACCGGGTGGGCAAATTCGCCCCTCTACAGAAAAAGTCAAAAAAATGCTAAATCGGGTGGGAAAATCCACCCCTATGCAGAAAAAGTCAGATAAACACTGAACCGAGTGGGAAAATCCACCCCTCTGCAGAAAAAGTCAAAAAAACACTGAATCGGGTGGGCAAATTCACCCCTCTGCAAAAAAAATCAGAAAAATGTTGAACCAGGTGAGCAAATCCGTCACTCTGTAGAAAAAGTCAGAAGAATGCTAAACTGGGTGGCCAAATTTTCCCTTTTGCAAAAAAAGTTAGAAAACGTTGAACCGGGTGGGTGAATTTGCCCCTCTACAAAAAAAGTCAGAAAAACATTGAACCAGGTGGGAAAATCTGCCCCTCTGCAGTAGACTGGATGGCAAGTCCGCCCCTCTACAGTGCCCAAGAGGGCAAGTCCACCCCTCAACAGGGAAAATCCACCCCTCTGCGACCTAAACCTGCAAACAGTTTAAACAACAACAAACGTAAAGCAAAGAGACTCGTTTGTGGGTCCCACCGGGCATGTCAAAAATGTGATCTCTTAAAATTTTATGTCCTAATATAAGATGCTAATAATTATTAATGCAACAAGAGGAAAGTAACACAAAGAGGACACCTTAATGATTAGCCTAAGAAATTGATAAAATAAAAGCAAGATGGAATAAATTGAGATTGATTATACCTTCATGTTGCTTCTTCCTTAGTTGGCCCTTGATCTTTCAATGTCTTGTGTGCTCTTTGGATGGCTATGGAGTTAAATGGATGTAAGATGCAAAATGGATTGATGAAAAATGTTATGGAGAAGCTAAAATGTTGCAAATGACAATTTGACAAGAGTTTGTTAGCAAAAGACTTCCTCCCAAAACGAGAGAAATGAGGGGGTATTTATAGGATAATTTGAATTCTCTAGAGAATTCAATGGTTGAGATTGATCCAACAAAATCAAGATGAAGGGCTATGGTGAGTTGAGGACTCACAAGCCCTCACATCTTGACATGTGGAATGTGAGATGGCTTAGGGTGAGATGATGTGGGAGTGAGGTGGAAGAGAGGTACATGAGGTGGAAGAAGTACAAGTACCTTGTAGGTACCTTGGGGGATGAGAAGATTCTTTGGAAGAATAAAAGTGAATTAAAAATTCACAATGATTGGAAGAATCTAGTGGATAAGAGAGGGTTTCCAAAAAGGTGGAGATTTTCCACATGTGAATGATGTACAAGTCCAAAGTTCTAGAAGACTTTGGCACATGTGATGTGACAAGTCAAAGCTTCTAGAATTTTTCATGGGGAAGAGAAGATTTTTTGGAGGAATAAATGTGAATTAAAAATTCACATGGGGAAGAGAGGAGCCTTGGATGAATAAAAAGGAATTAAAAATTCCTTGGGAGATGGGGAGAGTTGACCAAGGTATTGATTAGGCTTAATTGATTATTGATTAGAAGATGATTAGTGACTAATGAAGGTTAGGAAACCAACTTGCAAAAGTTGGAGGATGTGACATGTCTTAATCAAGGATTAGGCATGTGCACATCTCTAATGAAGAAATTAAGAGGTTGATTAAGATTAAGAAAATGATGGCAAATGTGAGTAATTAAATAAATTACATATTTATTTAATTCATTTGATGAAAGGGAGGATTAAAGAGATAAGGTATTTAATTATTAACTAAATACCTTAGGGATTTGGCATAATTAAGGGTATTAATTAAATAATAGCGATATTACTTAATTAATGCAAATAAGAGGATATTTTGATGAAAAGGGGGTAAATTTGGATAAATGAAGTGTCCAAATTTAGGTGTCTATAGTGCCTTTATTTCATGAGTGTATAGAATAATGTAGTTTGCTATCCTTGTGAAACATGTGACCATCTAGTGTGGCACCTTATCAAAGTTATCAGGGAATATAAATTTTGGTATGGTTGATGTATGGGAGCTATAGACCTAGCATGAATTGGCCATCTACCACCTTTTTATGGGTACATGCCTAGTGTATATCAGACTATAATATACCATTATGTATTTCTCATATTTCCTTGGGGCTCACCTAATGTATATTTTACTACACTAGCCCTTGTGAGTGTATTTTTGGACAAACAACCTAGGCTTAGTCCATACCTTTTGGATAAAAAATTGAAGCTTGGTCCACCCCTTTCCCTCTTTGCATTAATTTTGACATTGTATGATGTTGTATCTTATGTTGTTTCTGCATATATGTGTCTCTTTGTGCCTTTGTTGGTTTTCCATGGGATCTTGGATCATGGGGGCTTGATCATCCTCCTTGATGCTTTTTATCTTATCTTTCCAACAATTGTACACTTACAACTTTCTTGACTTATTTGTCTACTTTAGTGTGAGTTTGAGCATGGGCCCATACTCTCACTAAAGTGGGGGCTAAATGTAGTGTAGAAAAATTTACATCTTTACATTTTCGCATTATGTTTGCATCCTCTTTGATAATTGGTCTTAATTAAGATTTTAATCACCCAAATTATGCATTCCAAAGCCTTATAGTTCCCATTTTCTGAAAGGGAAACTTATATTAAAAAAATTCCAACATTAATTAAAACACCTTAGAAATTGTGTGTCCTGGATTTAGGTCCTAGCTCCCCTTCGCCCAAGGGCGAATAGGTCCCCTTTAAGTGCTAGGACCCAATTTTTAATATGTTTTTGGTGGTATTTTAATGATTCAAATTCATTTCAAATATCAGCTTGTGAAATCTAATTTTCAAGAAATTAGATAAACACCTATAAATATAAGGTATTTTTATCAATTCAAATTTAACATGTTTTATGAGAGAATTACTATAGGAAATATTATTTTCAAGAGCATTTAGGAGAAAATTTATCATTCATCTACAATAGCAATCGAGATCATATCTTCACGTCAAGATTCATGTGTGTTCATATAATGTTTTGGAGCTAACATTGTGATGTAGGTTTCAAGCATTCAAGTATAAAATCAAGCAATCATTCAAGCCAATTCAAGAAAGATCCAATCATTAGAGATATGTGTTAAACTTTAGTCCTCTAAGGGAAACCATTAAGTGTTTGGTGAGTTGTAGCATAACTTTGTTCATTCATAAATTTCTTTCCATTTGTTGGTGTTTAAAATAACAACCCAACTAAACCTTGCAACTCTCTAAGAGGTAGCCAACCTCTATTTTAAAGAGCAACTAAGGCTAGTGGCCAACGACCAAGATTCAGTCAAAGACTAACATCTCCTACACTTCTGGATCTGCAGGACCAAGGTGGGTAAACCTAAACAATGATCAAAACTTAATTCACTCATACACTGATATTGTTTTACAAAGCAGATAATTCATTATGAAATAACACTAAGGAAAGCATTGACAATTTTAAATTTGGATAAATTCTCAATAGCTCAACCCTCTCTCAGCCATTGGAAAGAAAGACACACAACCAACTAAACAATATGATTAGAAATGATTTGGCATTTAATATTGTTTATGAGATGCACAAACTGAAAAATAGATCAGTGCCAGTTCTGGGCCATGGAGTCAAACACATAAAATGAATTCTCCAGCAAACAGTCCTCAACTAGTGGATTTAACTTGCTAATGCTTTGCATTAAATGTTAGTGCCTTGCACCAACAATCCATCTCTTGATATCAATCAAATTCTTCTTATTAAATCCCATCTGCACACCTAAAATCACAATCACCCACTCAAAGCATTTTAACCATTTCTTTGAAATAGAATAATGAATAGAAAAAACAATCTCATGAAACTTGAGATGATAAATTCAAAGAAACTTTGTATTATTGAATTTATATGACTAAAAGTGTACAAATGTGGAGACAATCTGATGACGTTCATGAAAGTGGAAGCACTTCATGATACTAAATGTATAAACTGGTTGTATTTACTTTTAAATTCATAAAATTTCAGCTTACAGACTCAAACAATGACTCAAAAAATACAAATTTCTATCTACCCATCCCAATACCCAAAACTCAGAACCTTTACAATGAGAGAAAAATAGAAGATATAGAAGAAGAGAGGCAAGTAGAAGCAGCCCTGAATTCAATCTATTGTAGACACATGGCAGCTCCATTCCCGTTGATCAATCAAAAAGAATATCTTCTCCTCTTCCTCTTTAGCAACAAAAAACATTCCCTCCAAAATGCCTCTACTCATCATTTCCAAGCAATAGAAAACATGCCCAACTGGAGAATCCCATCATTTCATCCAGCTGCAAAATATCCTCTTTCCCGTGCAAAATATTTCTATTTTTTTACTCTTCATTTGTTGTAGCAATACTTTGAAATATTTCCCCACTTTATAATGTTGTAGCTTTATTCTTCTTTCATATATTAAATTTTAATAACTTTAATATTTATGCTCTTTAATACTGCTACATATAAAAACCCAGCACATATACTTGTTTATAAAATGAATAAATTCACTTTATAAAATACCACCAGTGAATATTTTAGTTCACTCTCCATTTACTTGGGAAAAAAACAAAAATTTACCCTTGGGCATGCTTTACCATTTAAATTTTTGGCGTTGGGCCCATCCCATTTTAATCAAAAATAATAATCCCTCGAGGTCGCGAGGTCCGCGAGGTGGCATTCTCGCCAACCTCGCACATTTTTTATTACATTACTGATAATCCCACGAGGTCAACGAGGCTACGAGGTTGCGAGGCTGCGAGGTTGCAAGGTTGCGAGGCTGCGAGGTTGCAAGGTCGACCCTAAATTCATTTTTTGGCACTCTTGCAAAATGGTCAAAACAGGCCAGGTTGACTCAAGCAATCTGAGAAACCATTTAAATGACCTCTGGGAGACATGAAAACTTGCAATTATTTATACATTTGATCCGAGAATACAATGCAACAAAAGGCTCGAAGAAATCAATCATGAGGTGAAAGATATTAATCGCCAAAGTTGCCCAGTCAAGCTTTTCTGAAATAGCAGCTGTTCTGAACCAATTGAAACTGATCCAATTGCCAATTTGTAAAAATAGAAAATCAACTCCTGGCGAGCTGCCATCAGACACATAAGTTCATTAAGGTACACTAAGCATGTCTGCAAAACGAATTCCTTTGAAACATCACTGATCAAAAGATACTGATCATCGAATTTGGCCTCTCAGAAAGGTTGTCAGGAATACAGCTACAAAACAGAACAAACTACATTTGGTTTCAATCTACTAAAAATAGAAAATCAGATCATGAAGCCCTACAAATTGACATCTGAGATCATTTAGGTATGGATAATATGGAACATCATTCATTTTGACATGATAGTGATCGGGTTGCAAAAACTAAGCTCAAACAAGAAGCTATTTCGCAAAACAAACAATATGCAAACAACAGAACAATATGAAAACCCTCCAGCTTCACTTTTCGAAACCCTATCAAAACTTATCATGGGAAGATAAAATTTGACATGCCTACTCACATAGGTCAACTGAGTATTTCTACAAATGGTTTTTGCATGAAAATCAACAGGCTTTAAATTATAAGCCTTGAAAATGGGTCCCCCAGACAAATTCTTCAGGTGCATTTCTGAAAGTGCAAAAGCAAAATTTTGAAATGGGCATCTCACATTTGAAAAATTTGAGAGTTCCATCACCATTTATCATTGTTTTATCATCAAGGTTTAATTACCAAACCAGGGTTTGACCAAGGCAAACCCCTATTTACCTAAACACATTTTTCTTCTCTTTGTATGTGCAGATTTATAGGTGAAGGACTAAAAATCAATCAAAAGAGAAATTTTGCTAGGTTGTCAAAAAAAATCTCAAGATACAGAAACTCACCTACTAATTTTATTTTTGGTTTTTTGATAGTCAAACCTAGAGAAATCAAAAGCCTAGATTCGGGATCTAAGGACTGAAAATAATATTTTAGACCCCTATACAAAGACCCATTCACCCTAGGGTGAATCTGTCCTTTAGCAGTGTTTAAAACCCACTTTTGGTGCGAGATACATACCACTTTGTCCTTCTCAGATCTTCTTGTACCTTTTTTTCTATGTTTCTTTTGTCATAATAATTTGCATTTCAAGCATTAGTTCATACAATTAAGTTTGTTAATTCATTTAAATTTATCTCCCAAAACAGAAAATCTGTCATTTTTATCATAAGAAAACAACAAACCTTCCTAATACGGTTGACTCACCTCAAGGTTGAAATTCAATCCTATCCTTAGGAGATCTCTTTTTCTAATGAAATTAAGTAAAATGTGTGTTTTAGGTGTCCTATTTAGCAGACTCTAAGATCCCCCCACTTTTTCAACTATTTCAATTTAGGGCCCTCCTTTTCCCCATGTTTCATGATGAAATTTAATTTTTAAGGTGTAGTAAGAGAATCTAAGATAGCTTCAACAGTGCAAGACATCATTGATATAGATCTAAGAAACATTGGTTTTATATATGTTGAACACATAGAAGTACTAAGAGGGGGGGTGATCGGTACTTCATCAAATTCAAATTCTTTCCATTCATCAACAATTAACCAATTTTATTATGAAAAGTAGAACACAAAAGAAAACAACCATAACACTAGATTTACATGGAAAACCCTACAAGGGAAAAACCACAATGAGAAAGCTTCTTGGATCTACTATTCAAATCTAGCCTTACAATAAAACAAATTCTACAACAAGTATTTATGGTCTTTAACCAAAGGAAGTTCACTACTCCTTTCTCAATACATTTTTACAACACAGGTTCACAACCTCAACATACAATTAGAATATTTCAATACATCTGTTACCTTCAACTCATTGTCTTTGGTACATATATCTGCTTCAATAAACTATGTTGCCTACAACTCACTGCCTTCAACAAAATTTCTCATTTACTAGCACATATTCTTCTTCACAATCTCAAATACATCCATTGTTGATCTATCAAAATTTATCTTTGGCACATTTCATAATCAAAATATATTCTAGTGAAATCTATTCACACATTGCTCAAAAAATTCATACCACACACACCTTCTCAAAAACTTTGACTTCTATTTATACCATCTGCAATCTTCAAAAGGTTTCACCAAGCTGGCTTCAAAAATATTATCAATAGAGATAAAACTTGTGTGGTTCAAGCTGAGAGATATCCAAGACCTATTCTTCATGAAACACTTCCTCAAAATTAGTGCACACATCTAAAAACTTGGCATAAGAAACACAACATGACAAGTCAGCCCAACAAGCAACAAAACTGTCATCTATCAACTCTAGACCAAGGTGGTACTAGAGAGACCAAGAAAATCTATGTACCACTTCAAAAAATGAATATGGTATGTAACAACACTTTTGTGCACTCCCTTTACATTTCAAATTAATTCATGTTAGTGCAAACACTTGGAGATCAAGATATCCACATAAAACAAAATATAGTACTAGAGAGAATTAGATATCAACTTGTAGAGAAACCAAAGAGCCCAGTGAGATTTCATCATGCATTACATAGCCTCTATACAGAGATTTGATTCAATACTTGCTAACATAGATCAATTAGACACCAACATACCAACCTACTAGGTTGTTGAAACATAGATAACATATTGTCATCTACATGACTTCCAGTGGTGAACCAAATCATTTGAAACTTGGACTCAATAGGCATACGACCTTTAGAAACTTAACTCTAAAATCACAAGGCAAAATAATGTGATGTGATGGAATATAGAGATATACAATTCTTCCTTTACAACCATTCACTGTAACTTAACATTGTTAGAAACCAAGATTAGACATGCAAACCAAAAGGCCTTCCACATAAGAGAAAAACAATAAAAAGAAAGAGCTTTGCATGAAGATGTGAAAATTGATATATTTAGAATTAAGATATTACAACAGGTGATTTTCTTTATAAAAGCAATGTATGCAACCCTAATGTTGACCTAAAATAGCTCAACTAAATAAATCTTACTCATTGATTAAGTAAAATAATTATTACCTAAGAAAAACCTAAGTAAACTTAATAAAGTGTAATTAAATAATTAATTACACCAACACCCTCCCTTAAGTGCAACTTTGGGAGACTAAAAAAGCATGCACTTAAAACTAAGATGAATGCAAGAAAGCATGAATGGGTCTTGGAAACCAGGCCTGATCAGGTACCCATGTAAAAATGCAGTTAAAGAGTAAGAGAAAGAGGAGAAAACCCAGTGGGACAACCCCCCCTCAATGAGATGACCTTCTATGAAGAAGAACTAGAAGAACACTATGGAGTAACATTGGAACCTGAATGCGGAAAGCAAGGAAAGGTACTTATGTTTACAAGAAACTATATCGGAATCATAATAATGCAACAATAGACCCGATGCCACAAAACACTCAAAAAATCCAAACGGGAACAATCCTGGAATCTATGAAGCAACAGTATATAAAATGAATGATTTGATTGTGAAATGAAGTGAAAAGATTCAAGTTGCACTCTCCCAACTACCAAAATATCCAAGTAATCTCCAAAACACCCATCAGGCCAAATCTAGAAAAATGATAAACCTAGGACAAATACAAAAAAAATTGCATAGACAGCAATATAGAGCTCCTCAATACCTTTCCAACACCGCAAAGATCGTGAAAATCAGAGATTGAGGGAAAAAGTTATGAGCTCGAAAGCGATAAATGAAAATCTGACTTAAAACAGAAATAAATGTAGTAAAATTGAAAAAAACTGAAAAATAAACTATACCACGAGAAAGTACTCAGAACCAGCTTTCCGGCAATATCTCGTTTTCCCGATTTCGATACCGTATGCCCAAGTTATGCTAGAAAGAAAAAAGCTACTCCTTTAGGGCAAACTAGGGTAAGGAGGGGATAAAGAGGGTCGTATAGCCAATGACATCATGCTGATGTCATCACTTCATGGCAAAAAAAATGACGACCATTCGGCCGTTGCCACAAAAATTTGGCCCCTAGTCACCTGTGTGACTAGGGCGGGGGCTGGAGTCTGTCGAGGGTCGGGCGCAGAGCTCCCGGTCCCCCATAGGACCTCAGTAGGGCTAACTAGGCCCGCAGGGGTGGAATGTGTAGAGTAGTGGAGGGGCGGAGCTGGGCCGCTAGGTGACGCGTGGGTGGTGCTCAAGTGGCCACCAGGCAATGAGCAGGCGACACCCAAATTTATAACTAGCAGTGCATAAATTTGCTGCAATTTTATTTTATTTTTTCTGGATCTTCGTGCCATTTTTGCCTCATGAAGCATGTTGGGAGGTCGTACAACCCCTCTAGCAAATTTTTTGCCTCATAAACCAACTTCTCCAAAATTGACGAAACAATAGGCATTATTAGGGTTTTGGGGCGCTACAAACACGATGGCAGTGTCCGTTTTGCTCCAAGATGCTCTGAAAAATAGGTTACCTCTAGAGCTTCCAAAAAAACACTAAACTTGAAACCCTCATAGATCTGGCAAACGATGACCAAAATTTGCAAAATGAAAGTCAATCCTGACTTTTTCTAGTGCTCTGAATCCAATGGTGAAGCTCGATCTGATCCAAAATGCTGCATAGATAGGATCAAGGAATGAAATCCTTGAGGAACCCCGAGTGAACTCTGCAATGATTTTCTCCAAAATATGAGAAGGGGTTGCATGTCAAGGTGTTGATACCATGTTAGAAACTAAGATCAGACATGCAAACCAAAAGGCCTTCCAGAGAAGAGAAAAACAATAAAAAGAAAGAGCTTTGCATGAAGATGTGTAAATTGATATATTCAGAAATAAGATATTACAAGAGATGACTTTCTTTATAAAAGCAATGTATCCAACTCTAATGTTGACCTAAAGCAGCTTAACTAAATAAAGCTTAATTATTAATTAAGTAAACTAATTATTACCTGAGAAAAACCTAAGTAAACTTAATAATGTGTACTTAAATAATTAATTACACCAACAAACATTATGATACCATGATAACTCTAGAACAATCGGTAAAACTTATGCATGGAAACTTGGGATATACATACCTTGGAACTATGCAGAGCTACTCTTCAAACTGCAAGATCACGTCTTCAACTATTGGGGAATGTGGAGCTTTAGATTAAGCTCTTGTGGTGCCAAACATTGTGCCTTAGAAATTTGAAGAGTTATGCAATTATTTTCATATCTTATGTGAAGACACACACTTGGAATATTGCTCAAGACACTTTGACATCAAGCATAAACTTTAGAAGATAAGGTACAACTATGTACTAGTGATAGCATTATGAACTTGACTTCCAAGCATGAACTATCCTAAAACTTAATTGCATATGGTGTCAACAAAGGTTGACATCAATGACAACACACTATTCACACATTTTCCAACAAGATATTTTCATCAAATAATATTTGGAGATGTTGAGAACCCAACATCAAGGATCATAGCCAATTATTTATTAGCACATATTATAACCTTTTCTTCAGTAGTAAAAAGTCTTTAAAATTAATCCTTTCGTATGTTCAAGCCTATGATCTTGATACAATAATATCTATAGATGGAGAGGGAAACATTTTTCTAGATGTTACAACTACTCCAATCTAACATATATTTTTCTTTCCATTCAAAGCATCTTTAACTAGCTTAACAAAGTAAAAGATAGTGAAATTTTATGAAAATTATGAAGAAAATAATGCTAGGTATTTAAATAAGTATTGGTTGTTAAAATAAATAAATGGTGTAACTAATATTCCCAAGAACCTCGCTAGACTAAAATTTCATCAAGATATTGGTGATTGGGCTTAATTAATTAATAACAATATTCATCCATAGTTGACCTTAATTCTTACAAATATAAGTTTTACTTTGACTTCATATGTAATCCATATATTGTCTAGACAAGTATTCTTTTTAGGTTTTACCATCAAAGGATTATTAGGGGAAGAAGATGGATAAATCAAATTATGGGAATTATATCCACAACTTGAGTATGAGGAAGATTATAAACACTTTAACATGATCAATGATGCTTTCATTTTTCTTATAATGAAAAAAATTTCTAGAAATAAGCATGTTAGATTGTTTATAGAAGCTAAAAAATTAAGATTCAAGTGGTGCCATTGGTTTATGCAATTCCCCAATAAAAACTAAATTAGAGTAATAGGTTTCATTGGAGCTCCCCATCTATTGCCAATATTGTAAAGTGACAAATTAATTTTGTTGGAATTATCAAGATAAATTTTAGAAGTGAATACAACTTTCATAGATAAAATATAACCCTTGAGTATAATTTCCTTTCATGTTGGGATTTTACACTTGTGCTTTAGTTGTTTGTGTACATGTGACAAATGAAGAATTATCTTCTATGAATTTTAAGATTTTTTATTCTAGAATGAGACCCTAAGTGAAACATAGAAAATATGTTTTCTCTTCAGCATAATCATGTATCTACCATTGAAGATTTTTGGGCTAACTAATAGGATGACAAACATGTCAAAAATAAGCTTCTATAAGTTAACACTTGAGTAGATGAAAACCATGAAGATTAGAGGACACATTCCTCCAAGTTCTCAATGATGAGAATGTGTTGAATCCTATTATGATTTTTAGAAAATTTATAATCAACCACTCCTTGATATCAATTAGGTATTTAAAGAAGAGATTTATATTAAAATAATAGGGAAAATAGAAAAATATTTTAGTTTATCATGGCTGAAAACAAAGCTAGGATAGTTTGAGAAAGGAAAAGAGAAGAAAGAAAGAGACAAAATGAAAATTATTCTATTTATAAAGAACCCAAGAAATCTAAGAAGAGTTTTAAGAAATAAAATATTAAATATTATGGGTCTTTAGAGAATTCCCAGTAGGCAATAGAAAAGGCTAAAGTAACCTATAGTGTAACAAAATTTGGAGTAACATTATGATTTGGATATCAACCATTAAAAGTAGTATACCCTACTTAATAATTATCCATAACAAATTCCAAATGATACAAAGAGACAAGGTGATAGGAAAATAAAAATTTGAGACCAAATCTTCTTCTAAAAAGACTCATTATATGGTAAAATCGCTATAAAGGTTACCTCCTATTGAGGTACCTATTACATCAGCTGAGAAGGATATTTATAATAAAAAACAAGAAGTTACTAGAATGGATAGAGAAATGAATTAAGGGAAAAAATACAAACTCCTTAGTCACCTCCAATAGAAGTTGAAAAAGAGTTGATAAAATAAGAAAGATAATTGGAGAATCATGAGAAAAAAAATCTAGAAACACCTATGAGAGAGAGCATATGGTCTAAAGTAGAAAAAAATGATGATAATATGGTTGAAGAAAAATGATAATAATAACAAGAAGAGATTTCAAGGAAACAAGAACAAGATAAACACAAACATCATGAGGTACCAAAATAAATGATTCAAGCTATACAAAATCTTCTTGGTATTCCAACATGGTTTAAACTAAATCTAATAAAGAGGCAAATTTTACTAGTTAATACTATAGATATTGATGTGATAAATTTTGAATTAGAAAATTATAGACCAAGGAAAATCCTTGAACCCTTTCTATAGCAAGACCTTATGAGTCATATGATAGAATTTTTGAGATTGTCACTCCAATGAAGGGTAAATATGATAGAGAATTGATAATGTTTGATTATTATATATCAAAAATCAATTTAGGTAAGAATATTAGAGAATAAGTTGTTTCTTTAGATACTAATGTTGAGAAAATATAAATATATATAAACCAAAAGGGAATTGAAGCAGAAACTAGTAGAAATAAAAATTCATCATAGGGCTAATCAATCTAGTAGCTCAATAGGATAGAACTTCCACCATTGCCCTAGTTTTGACTACTAAGTTGGACATAGATTTAATATAACACATGAAGAGAAGATCCTAATTTTTTTGATGATTGGGTGACTAAATTTTTTTAGTCAATCTAATAAAATAATATATATTAATTTTCAATTATATGACCAAGCTTATCAACTAGAGAAGGTCATGGATTTTTTCACATGAGTTACAAAAGGAAGAAGATATCTACGAGGATAATCTTTGAGTAATATTTATGATATATAAAATTAATCTAGATCAATTAAGTGCTAAAGGTATTATAGAAGAGGATAGACTAGATTTTATATTAAAGTGTATAAAGGTTATTGTTTTCTAGTCAAATATATAATTTCTTATTATCCCTAGGTAAGGGAAGAACAAAAGGAGCTATATAAGCTCACTTTCAATTTGAGGACTTTTTTTTAAAGTAAGAAGTCTTGATATGGTGCATGAGTGGGAATACAAAACAAGTTCATCAAATGATATGAAGGAGGCACCAAGGAAAAATCTAGAAGAGTTAAATTAGTCTACAAAGTTCAACAAAAACACAATGGATAAATGCATGGAAATAAAATCTCATTTCAAAGTTTTGAAAAAGACCGTGTGGACATGAAACAACAAATAGATTTTTTATAGAAAGATCTTGAATATTATAGTTTTAGATTGGAATGGTTAGATGGACAAGATGAAAAAAGTCTAGGAAAGTGCATGAAAGTGTATGCCAAATATCAATAGAGATAGAAAGCTACAAAATAATATTCAAATTCAAATTTTGGACAAGAAAATGGTATTTCTATTTTTAGCAATAGAAAATTCTTTGTATTTTTTTAATTCAATTTATTCTTGTAAGTGTTAGCATTGTAAAAGTGTGAATGTAAATAGGTCCCACTATATTTATAAAGTGGTTCCTATATTTTAAGCATGTCTAAGGTTAGTTTATAATTTTGCATGAAGACAATACAATGTTGGTGCATCAATTATTTCTAAAAAGAAAGTAAAAAATATAGTAATAGGTGTAGTTTTTATTTTTTTCTATAGATGCCTTAAAAAATAAAACAAATGCATGATTATTTTGGAGCAGCTAACTCCCTATTTTAACTAAGTGATTTTTTATTTTCCTTTCAATATAAAATCAGGCTCCCAGTATTGTAGAAGGATCCCTTAATTCCTATCCTTAAATGTTTATAATTTTTTTATAATAGTTTTAAAAAGATTTTTTTAGTAGTATTTAGATAGAAAGAAAATTTTGAGGAAGAGGATTGGATTTTAATGTACGAATCTTGCTAGGGTTATACATGTTATCAAAATAAATAAAGGTATATTCTACAAAGTTTATCTTCTCTTGGGGGAATTACACAAATTCAATCTTGTATGCTTTTTGTATTGTAGAAACTTTATGAACGTTAATAAAAATATGTTGATTGAGTTGTTCAAGTAATATATTAAATTTATGCATGCAATACACTTGTTTAATGTACTTATTTCTATTTTTCAAATAGATTCCTTTGAATCTCATATCTACATTATTAGTGATTGAATTTGGTCATAATAGTGTGGGTTTAATTGATTTTCCAAGATTCAATATATAAAGTTTTATGTATGTGTCGATATCACATTACTCCAATTTCATTTGTGTTACCTTTTTCTCTTTTGATTTTTTTTATAATTTTTTAGATTTGAGTAGGTCAAAATATAATATTAAAACTACAAAAATAGAAAACATAAAAGTATTAAAATAAAAGAGGAAAATTATTTTTTAAATTGACTAAAATTTCTAGGAACCATTAAATGTCCCTTACATAAATAGTCCATAATTGACCACTTAGTTATTCAAAATGGTTGTGAACTAACTTCATAAACCTTGAAGATAACAAAATTGATATGTTAGTTATCTTTTCATGTAGGTGGGGTAATTTCACTCTAGCTATGTTTAACATGTCAATTTTTCCATCAATAGTGTCATGTGAAGCAGGAATTTAGAAACAAAAAGAAGACCTATAATTTTTCCTTCATAAAAATTCTCTTAGAATATCCTATTGATCTTTATTTATATCTACTAACATTATTAGTAAAAACTCATGGTTGATTGATTTAGATACCTTCTATCATAGGACTCCTCACAAGGAGTGGTTTATTGATTACATAGCATGTGATAGTGGTCATGTATTTCTTGTTGATAATAAAGACACCTAAAATTGATCACATACTAGTGACACATATAACATCACCACTTTTACCAATTTTGACACCATACTAATCCCATGATAACGACACCCATATCATCTCAACGCTGATTAATTAGATGAATTATATTTTTTTAACTAATTAAAATCTTTTCTAAAATTTTGGTGAATCGCCTTAAACCTCTCCTAGAAAAAAATTTATTAGCCCTACCCAAAAAGGGTTTGTCCCCGGTTGGCATATCCTGGATGCTACCATAACTACACATGAAATGCTCCACTCTATGGTTAGATGCAACAATACCAATATGACACTTAAGATGGATAATTCTAAAGCATATGATAAGGTGTTATGGGAATTCATCCCAAAGTCCTAGCTAAGTTTGGTTTTTACCAAGGGGTGGTCAAACTCTTGATGGAATGCATTAAAATGGTGGGGTACTTTGTTCTGGTCAATGGGACCCTGTATGGGTTCTTTAATGTTGGATGGGGCATTAAACAGGGTGACCTTCTCTCACCCTATTTATTTATCATGGTTGTGGATGTTTTGAGCAGGAACATTTCCAAATTGTTGTCGATGGGTTCTATTTCGAGGGTAAAGGCTACCTCTTCTTTGGAACCCACTGTCATCCAACAATTTGTGGATGATACAATTCTTTTTGGGAAAGCCTCTATGATGAAATCTAGGAAATGGAAAATTTGTCTCAATAACTATGTTTCTAGTTCTGGATAATGTACAAAATACAATACAATCATGATTTACTTCTTCAAAAACACAACTTCTCTTCAAGGTCGGGTGATTGGTGTCCTTGGTTGTGTGAGCATCTCTCTCTCATCAGTTTATTTAGGATTACCCCTCAATGTAAAGGAAGTCACTCCTACCTTATAGAATTTGGTCCTTGAAAGGATTCAAAGGAAATTGGTGGCATGGAAAGGCTCCATTCTCAGTCATGCTGGTAAGCTATAGCTCATGTCTGCTACTCTCCAAGGGATCCCTATTTACTTCCTCTCCATCTTCAAGATTCCCAAATACTTTGCTAAGAAGCTAGAAAAATTTAAAGGAACTTCCTTTGGTCTGGGACTAAGGAAAAGAAAAAAAATTCTCTGGTTAGCTAGGACAAGGTCTGTAAGCCCAAACATTATGGTGGGATTGGGATCAAGAATATTCTTACCATCAACAAGGCCTTGTTGGCTAAGGTTGGTTGGGATCAACTGAGGAATAAAAAGGATAAGTGCAAGATTATGAATGCCAAGCTTCTTAACAGTACACCCATGATTAAATGCCTCTCTGATGAGCACCCCTTGGGATCTTTGGCTTGGAATAACATTTGCAAAATGAAGGGGTTTCTCATGATACAAATGAAATGGCAGATTGGGAATGGAAAAAATCTCAAATTCTAGGAAGAACCTTGGTTGTTAGACACCCCCCTTGCACTCTCAGACTTTAGGAATCTTATGAGACTAGCTCAACTCTTCATCGAGTTGTTCATTAGAGAGTACCTCCTTGTCCAACCTGGGGATTGGAAGTGGAAAGACCTCCTTCTTTGCAGGCCTTTGTCTCCAGAATTATTATCCCTAGCTAAGTCTTTGCAAGACCCACTCACCCTTACCAGATTAACCCTATCCAATATGGAGGATGATTTCTACAAGACTAATGATCAATTAGGAAATCTTTCTATTAAGTCAGCCTACAATCTGATGTCAAACCAGGGTGTAGAACCTGGACCCTAGAAATAAGTTTGGAATAGGCACATGATCTCAAAAATAAAAAAATTTCTGGTGGACAACTTGCCATAACAAAATCGTTACTTAGGATAATATGAGGAAATGAGGATTCTAGATCCCTAATAGATGCCTATTGTGCAAATGCAATGAAGAATCGATGGATCACTTGTTGTTGCACTGTCCATTTGCTACTAATGTTTGGGAGTTGTCTTTTGAGTGTCTAGTCACTCAATGGATGATGTGTAAAGATATTAAATCCTTTATCTCAAGTTGGTCTAGGCCCTTCCTTCACCCTTTAACTCGTGAGATCTAGAATTAGGTTCCCCCCATCATCTATTGGTTTCTTTGGAAGGAGAGGAACAACAAGATTTTCAGGAATATTGAGATGAACCCTAAAGAGATTTTTGGCATGGGGAAAAGGCTAATCTCAAAAAATATTTTTATCTTCAAGGGGAAAATCTTGAAAAATGCTCTTGTTGAGTGGGAAATTAAAATGGCTAAAGTTTGGCACCAAAATATTGATGCTAACTCCTATGACAACTCCTAGTCACAGGCTAGATGAGTTACGGTCTAGAAAACCCCAAACTATGGTTGACACAAACTAAATTTTGATGGTTCCTCCAAAGGAAACCTAGATAGGGAAAGTATAGGAGGTATTATCAAAAATTACAGGGAAAATTTTGTTGTTGGTTACTCAAGGGGGATAGGAATTCAGTCATCCATGACTGTGGAATTTAGGGCACTACTAAAGGGTGTCCAAATAGTTGTCACTCTAGGGATAAGGAACCTGCACACTGAAGGGGATTCTAAGTCTGTGGTTGACACCGTTAATCAAGGATAATTACTTGGTTGGAGTACTAGGGGCATTTTTTTAGACATATTTCATTCAATGTCTAAGTTGAATATGAATATTACTACCCACATCTCTCAAGAGGGTAATCAAGTTGCTAATGCTATGGCTAATTTGGGTTCCCATTGGAGATATTCTAAGGGTTGGACGAATATGGGGAAACTATTGTCGAGAATACAAGGTCTAATCCTTAAGAAGTAGGGAACATGTATAGTTCATGATAATACATAATTGTATGATTTCTTTAGCCATATAGCGGGGGCACATACTTTTCTATTGGGTGATATGGATGGATTTGAATGATAAGGTGGAAAAATCATGGCATAATTTGAAGGGGTGGAGTTTGATTATAAAGAGTCAATTATGACGAGGAGTGGGGAGTACAACAAGATAACAACCAAGTTGGGTTGGAAATTATGCAATATTTATTTTAGGTCTTGTCTTAGCCTTCACATATCCATGTAGATTTTTAAATTCAAATTTGATGTGACTAATAATTATGACATAAATCTCTTGCCTTGTCCTATAAACTTCACTAAAAAGTTGCTAATGATAGATGGATGGGTTTTGGGGGATTCTAATTTTGGCCCCACGACTAAACTTCTCTGGTACTTGTGTAAAGGAAACATGGTAGGAAATCCTGCCAATATCATAATTGTTTGCAAACCTAGTCGTAGGTGTCTCAAGATTTCCATTAATGGGAATTTGATGATTTCCTTTTGGGATTTAACTCTTCAAGCGTGTGTCCAACACACCATCTTGATTTCTTTGAGTAGTCTTGTTTGGCTTAAATTTAGAAGTGTCTGAGTGAATTTTCACTTTGTCAAAAATTATAACATTTTACTCTCACAAGTTTCTTGGTTTTTGAGTGTGCAAAATGGTGATATGGGTGGTGACAGGGTGAGGAAGGAGCTTGATAATTGTGGGGAATTTCACAAGAACCCACTATATTGGCACATTTTTGTTGAAGGTGGTATGGTGCCATTGATGAAAAGATTGGTTGGCTACGACGTGAAGTTGTTTGTGCAATTTGTGAGTTCCTAGAAAGATCAAAGGGTTTCTATGGGTGGTATCTCCTTTTAGGTGAATGATGAGGTGGTTTCCCAGGCTAAAGGGTTTTTTTGTATCAGGAAGAAGTACCCTAATCACAACAAGGCTCATGACAATGAAAGCCTAAATGCCTTCTTTGTGGGTAATGAAAAACCTATGTGTTTTCAATTTGGCTTTGAAAGAGAAGCTCTCTCATAGCTATGGGACCAGGTCTATCTCACCCTCATGAACTATGTAATTTTAGAGGGTAGATATAAAAAAAATTATTTTTATCATTTTCCTCTCTTAAACCACCTTCGTCATAAAATTTAGTTGGGTTTCCCATTCTTTTTACTTACTTATTTGGAAAGCTCTATTAAAAAGTGCCTTGAATCTGCTACCAATAACCCTAAGGAACCCATTCCCCTGCCACTCCATAAAGGCCTCATTTTGAGGCTCTACTATTTTCACCTCACCCTCGGCCCACCCAAACCATCTCCGCTATCCATATTGAGGAAATTGAACCCTCGTTTTAGACCAATATTTCCCCAACCGAGTCCAAAGGTCCCAAGAGAAAAATTCCTCTAATAGTTGTTGAAACCCCTAAACCTAAACCAGCTACCAAAAATAAAAAGGGGATTGTGAGGTTGGTCGAATCGCATGTCACACTTGGTCTCTGTGAGCTTAAGTCTACCTCAGCCAAGACTGACAACAAACCTACTGCTAATAGGAATGTGAAGGATGAGGGGAAGGATTTTTTGGAGCAACCGGCCACTGGTAGTGTTGGTAAGAATAGGGTGGGGAAAGACTCCAAGGGGGATACTATGGTTGTTGCTACTCTGGATATTGGGTTGAAAATACTAGCATCCGGAGATCTGGTAGGTTGGCCAACAATAGCAAGAAAGTGCAGATTAGAGAAATTTATTCTAATGAAGAGAGGTCTGATAGCAAAGGGGACATAAAGGAGGAGGATTATGTGGAAGAGGAGGAGGATTATTTTGAGGGGCCTAGTCACTTCTCGGACCTCAACAAAATGTTGAAAGAGAATTCGACTTCCAAGTCCTCTAACCCTTAGGGGGTGGAACACATTGACATTATGAAGACTATGGATAAAGGGGAGGATCAACATAGGCTTCTAGAATGGGTGGAAAATCTTGAGAAGAAACTCAACTGTATGTCTAGGCTCACTGTCAAGTTGATCTACTATGCGGTTGGCACCCTCTATACTGTGCTTAAGCATGAAGTGGATACGAAGGTTATGGAGGAAGGTACCTGCTTGGTTGGGGATGATATTGTCAACCACCTCTCTCAGAATTGGGAGAATGCTAGCTATTCATTTGTTCATCTTCTATGTCTACTTTTGTTTTGGTTTTTTTGTCATTATCATTGGTCTTGATCCTTTTTGGCCCTTGAGGCTCATTGTGTAAATGGTACAGTGCCTTGAAAATGCTTCTTATATTATCAAAAACTAATTAAAATTTATCCTCTAACATTCCCTTCATTATCAAACTAATTAAATAATTAATATTTATTCAATTAAATTAATCGCATACATCCCTCTCCCCTAATTAACTAAAAAATCCAAGTATTTGATTAATTAACCTAATGACATAAATTTTAATCTAATCCCCCACTAATAGAATAATAATTTCCCATCCATAATTATAAAATAAAATAAATACAAGTTATCAATTCAAAATGTAGTTAATATTAAATCCTAGCAATCAAATTAATCAAGCAAATCCTAGCCACCCATTTCCATCTACCTTATATCCAAACTTAAAGTAAATTTTAATCCCAAACATTCACCTAATCAATGCAATCATATCCCTTCATTCACCACCAAATAACATTTAATTTTTACTTCCTTTCAAATTTAAATTCAAAATTCCTCTCATGCAATCTTAGCGATCCTAAAACAATACCATCCCTCCATTTATCCTCATCAAATCTATTGAAATTAACCATCAATACATTTCTAAGAAGGTGAATTGGATGCAAGGAAATTTTTTGCTACCAGATTTCTTAGGAACATTCACCTTCAACAATCAACCAAACATCTTGATTACATCACTGGATTAACAAGTTTTGTTTGGTAATAAGGTTATTCCTTTTTGTCATTTATTTTAATATCTTTGCTCCACTTTGCACTTCAAGGTGCATTCACACTCTAACCCAATGCACCTACATTTTGACTATACCTTAAACCCTAAACCCTTACATCATGGTGGAAACACTCTATAGAGTGGTGCACCTATACTACCTAGTGATGTACGTGCACAAGAGGCACAAGCACTTTCTAGCTTGACTTGCCTTGTATGGCATAGGTGTAGTTCCCTATGGAAAATTGAATTGTCCTAAATCAAAGGCACACTTATTTTTGGTATAGGTACACAAACCTATGGTGGAGACACCCTTGGGATCCTAAAAGGGCCATCTTTCAATATTTTGCATAATTTTTTAGTAATTTTGCATCTTGAGTAACACTTTTTTTAATACCCCTCCGTTTTGCTTCTTGTGTGTTTTTCTTTATGCTATGTTTAGGATGCAACTACTATTATATTGGACACACCTTGTTGTTTGTGTTTGATCGCTACTATTGAGTGACAATGATTATTGCGTGATGTGGATTATCTGATTATTGTTTCACATGCATTATGGATTATTGATGTTAGTAGAGTTAGCATGAGATATTGTATTATGTGATTATTGATTATGATGTAACGTTAGTCTTTGATGAGTGGATTGGTGAAGAGGACGGTTTCGCATCACTCGCTTGCGAGTGCCCTGCAATCCATGATTTCTTCTTCACGGTGTGTATTATACATTGGATATATTTTATTATGTTGTTTACTTGGTTTCAGGTTGCAGGTACATGACATCGACTCCATCTAGTCTCACAGGTTTGAGCGTGTCGATCCAACGGTTAAGTTGAAAGGGGGATAGTAGCTAGGTAACATGTGTCAGGTCTACGCCCTAGCCTTAGTGTGTCGTTAGTCCTGTTTTGTGAGTCATGTTTTCTTTATTTATGTTATATGATTTTATTTGATGCATTATTATTTAATTAATGTTTAGAATAATTGCATTGGATAGAATAGTGATTATTTTAATATTAAATTAAAATTATGCTTTGATGTTTGTTTAAAAGTTCATAATGAAATTTAATTCAATTAAATTTTAATCTCAAAAGGGTTAAATTTAGTTATTAAATAATTAAAATTAATTAATTAAGTTACTAGGTGAAATTAAATTAAATTAAATCATGAGAAATTGAAAAGGAATGGAAATTGTATTTTAATTCAATTTTGGGTTTTCGAAAATGAGAAAAGAAAATAAATATCTAATTCTCTACTTTGCATGCAAAAAGGGAATTAGGGTTAGATTAGATATTTGAGTTTTAATGTGAATGCATGTTTCAATTTTTGAGAGAGAAGTTTTGGAAGGATTGATATTTTTTAGAGGATTGGGGAATTTTTGAAGAAATTGCACAAGTAGGGTTTGAATCAATTTTTGGATTCTGGATTTGGATTTGTTGCACGTTTGAGGAAAAATCTTGGAGGAGGCTTCTATCAAAGAAATTTCATCTTCTTTTGTAGCTTCATATTCCAGGTTTTATACTTGTTGTTTATTTCAATTTTCAATTTAATGGTTGTGGAAATTTGATAAACTTACTGTAGGAGATTATTTAGTAAACAAAACCCGTAGATCCATTGTTGAAATTCAATTTAAAATGTTCTCAGACATTTAGGATTTATTATGGAAATTCTACTTTGAAAACAATCAGATATGTATTTCAAATTCAAACCTCGTAGAAAATCTACATTGGAAATCAAACAAAATTTAGTTCTCAACAAAGTTCCTTGTTTAAATTTTTCTAAAATCAGAAAGAATAGATTGAAGGAAATTAAATTTACTTCCTTAATATTTTGAAAGAAAATCTGAAAAAAAAAAAAAATTAATTAAATTCCCTGTGTTTGTATTTTTTGTTTTAAATATTTTGTCAATTTACCAGTCAAAATCAGAAATTCTGGTAAATAATACATATATATGCATATTTCTATATATTATATGTATACACATATAATATATATAAAAATACATATATATGTATTATTTATTTTTATATGTTAAAACGCCGTACGGGACGAAGTTGGGAAACGAATTTCATCGAAACCCGTGAATAGATTTTAGGAATCTAAGTTTGTTTAACCCAAAATTTTATTGAGGGTTCTTAAATTTTAATTTGTGTTAATGACGGATGGGGAGGTCAAACCCCCACCGTCACACATCCCAAAGGGATGGTCGCACCTGCCATGGGTAGTGCACCCACCTTTTGGGGGGACGCACTCCCCATGGGAGTTGCAGCCTCCCTTACCTAGCGTTGGTCGTTGTACAGTGTATAGTCGGCGACGGCGAATGTACATCGGCCACTATACAGTGTATAGCCGGCGATAGGCGTGGGTATGCCCTTCATCCGCCGGTACTGGTACAGTCTGGCCCTGTATCATGACTTTGCAATTAATTTTTATTTCATGTTTTATTTTTATTTATTTTTTAATTTTGTTTTATGTATAATTTATTTATTTATTTATAATGTATTTTATTTAATTAAGTGGTATACCTTTGGTATATTGAATATTAAAATATAATATTTATATAAAAGAAATTTTAATTATAAATGGGGAAAATTAGTGTCTGAGTGAGAACATGTTGCAAATTTAGTTAAATTGTCTCAGACTGGAAATTATTGTAAAACAAAGGCCTAGTATGAGTATTAAATAAGATTTTATTTATTTTTATTTAGTTTTGAATTTCAAATCAAATATGACAGTTATATATATTTATCCTTAAATATTCTATTAGGCCACTTTAAAGCATGCAAGTAGTTAGATAGTGAATTAAGTGAAATGCTTTTTATGCATTGTTATTAAGTTGTGATAAATATTTATTTAAAAGAGGGATTTATTTAGTTAATGAATATTTGAATGGTTATTAGTTTAATTTTCTGCGAGATGCTTTAAGTAGAAATATGGATTTAATATATCCAAACATAGTGATGTTCTTTATCGAAGCATTATTGTATTATTTCCTTTTAAGTGAATGCTTTGGGAATAGGTAATTGTGTTAAGCATTGAGAAGTCTTCCAGTTAATATGGGTTATTCCCATGTTAGTTAATGTTCATTTTTCCTTGGGTAGTACTTTGTGAGTTTGTTTTCCTCCAAGTGTTGGAGTGGGATTCTTTATTGTCGTCTCCTAGTTTAGGAGAGATTGAGTTATTTAGTTCTATAGTACTTGAGTCACCCTTGGAGTCTAGATTGGAGTAGCGAGTTATCCATTAGAGTGGCTTTTGTTAGGGGCCGGATCCCAAAGAGGTAAACCGGGTAACCTTCGAAAGTGTTTTTAATAACTGAAAATTAAAGTAAAGTACTTAGATGACTAGGATGCATTCACATTAATCAAGATAAAATTAACCTCACTCGCAGACACAAGGGCTTGGTTAGACTTGGGGTGAGTGAGAAGGCCTAGAATGGCAAGGTCAACTAGCTTGTCCATACAAAAGGTAGTTGATTCCACATGAGTGAGTATGAGGGTCGGGATTCGGTTGAGGTCACTAGGATTACCGGAGCCTATGAAGATTCCCTTGAGGAGATCTCATGACGCACCTTGCGATGACACTCTATCTAGGATAACCTTGAGTTTATGTTGTGTGTGTGGATTCTTTAGGACACTTGATTTTATTATGTCTGGAAGCAATGTAACCATGTTAGTGATAGATTTATATTGTGCATATGTTTGGTTGAGTCAGTATGTGTCAATATGAGTCTTCCTTTGGTTAGAGGTAGTATATTTATTGTCCATGTTGCATTTTTACTATCTCCTAGCATGGGGGGTGGGCCTTCGGGTACCACTAGGTTGGGTGGAACATGCACCAAAATCGTTGGGTCCCCCTTGTTCTTCAGTTCATGGAAGCGAGACATCCAGTTGGACAGCTTGCAGATCTTGTTACTCTTTCTTGCACTATTGTAATTCTACTTGTTATGAGTTGTATTTACCCCTCTTGTTGTTCCGAGGCGGATCTTGTAATTATTATACTTATGTATTTTGACTCATTCTGGGAATGAGGATTGTAATCTTGTAATGGTTTATGTAATGGACTTATTTGATGGATAATCTATTCTTATCTTGTATTTACTTATGTTGAATGATTGTCACTTCTTGAGTTATTTAATGCAATGTAATTTAGATGATGTATGTTAATGGGAATTTAAGTAATCTCAGTTACGTAGCCTTAGGGGAGGTTGTCAAGTTTTAGGTGAACATGTATGTTTAATTCACTTTAATAAAAAAAAAAAATTGTACACTTTTATAGTGAAATGAAACTTCCTCTAGGGTTGCGTGGTAGGGCATTACACTTTTACAATTGTTTAGTTTATCTATAATTTATTTAGGACATCTATAATCTATTTAGCATTTCTATATTCTATTTAGTGTTTTATATTCTAAAATTTAATATTTATATGTTTTGGCACTTTTTTTTGTGCTTCATTTCCTATGCAAGCTAATCCTTAGTTTGGCAAATAAATCTCATTTTCAAACCCCAAGATGGCCAGGTAGCTCAAAACTACTAGCATTAAAATCTCAAGATCTAGAACTTGTTGTAAACATTTGTTTGATGGAGATTTTTCATAATTCAAAATGAGCTTGCAACTCTATTTTAGAGTGTTAGGATGAGTTTTGGGCCCAAATTTAATGTTTTGACATGTATAGGGGGTCAATAGAGAATCACCAAAATGGAAAAATTTCTCAATTATCTTGGTGGCATGGGTGTTGATAATCCATTATAAGTTTATTGTTTCAGTTTCATAGTCATTGCATAAATTTTGGGGACATAACAAGAAAAAAATTTTAAGCAGATGTTAACTACCTACGATTACAAAGAAGCTCCAAAATTTTGATTTTTTAATTTAAGTTCTAGCTAAAGAACAAATATTTTTGGTATTTATAAGTTATCCTCACAAATTTTCACAACTTTCAGTTACAATTGCGCCTATGGTGTGAATCACATCATTTCCATTCAAATGCATTATTTTCCAACTTCATCAAAATTTTAATGGAAATTATTAAAATAATATTTTATTGTTTTAAATGGATATAGGGGATACAACTATATTTTATAAATGTCTATTGCATCCCTTACAAGGCAATCATTTTAAGTGAACTTTTAAAAATAAAAATCTATGAAATTGGTTGTTAATTCAAAATGAATTGGTTGAAAGCCCTAGCGCACATCATAAATTTGGAAGCACATATTTTCTTCAAATATGTGTTTTGTTAGAAGTGTGTGTTAGATTTTGATTGAATGTTCATATTTCTTATCAATGTTTCATAGATGAGGCCTCCAACTTCATTCTTGATTTTCTACATCAAAATAAAAAATTTAAAGACCTCCTAGCATACCAAAGCAAGTCTTCAAGTTTTCTCAAGTTTAAAAGTGCACTGGGAAGGAATGAAGCACAACAAATAAGTGCAAACATGTGGAGGATAGTTCAAGAAAATTTTGGTGTTCTAAGCTACATTTATTATTGCTTTTGAGTCTAATAAGATCTAGAAATTAAAAAAAAATCACCTAAAGGTTATTTATTGCACCATATGCGACCAATAAAAAAATCACCTAAAGGTTATTTATGGCACTATATGCAACCAAAAATGACCTATAAATCAATAAAAATATCTAAAAATGTTTCAAATTCCTTGTACAAGAGAGTGAGACTTTTGCAAGACATGTAAAATTCCCTTAGACATATTAAAATGTCTAGAAGGAATCCTCTCATGTTTTGTTATTAGTTTAAGCACCAGATGATGATTTATCATGCCCAAATTAAATTAAAATAGTGAGCAATAGACAAAAACACATTGCAAGGATTCTAAATACCCATTTATTAAGGAATTATTACAAGTTACAAGGGAAAATGGTTACATGTGAACTATTTGATAAAATTCCTCGAGAGGTTGTATTGCTTATAGGATTTAGACCCATAAGGTATTGAAATGTGGTTAAGCTCGATGATGAGAGTGTGATACAAAGATCCGGAGTAACCATCAAATGGAGCTTTAAATATTTAGGTGCACATATTTTATAGGATATTAGAGAAGTATAGTATATACAAATGAAAGAAAATTTTGAGGACCAAATGCTCATAGGAAAACCATTTAACAATATGCTTGACAAGTTGTAGATGAAATTAGAGAGTTCTCAAAGCTATAATGTATGATTTAAAGCATTTTTTCACTTGCTAGTAAGAGGTTAATTGCCAAAGGTTCAAATTTTTTACCTATGAAGTGAAAATGTGATTGGGGGAGTATTTTTACCACAGGGGTAAAATTTTGCATGAGAATTGAAATTAAAATTGGAGAATAATTTTTAGTTTGCCTGAATAAGGATGAGTAAGGGGAAAAGTTTAAAATATATTATGACATATTCTCTTATGTCGATTTAGTGGTAGTATCAAGTGGTTAAAATTTTACTAGATGTCATACCTCAAATCTAAGTTTCTTCATTTATTAAAAATTTAAGCTTTTAGGAATTGTAAAAGGTTGGTCTATGAGAACTAAGGATTATATTAGGCTCCATACCAATCTTGGTCTATATGTAGGAAAATATTAAAGAAAAGTGTGTAATGACCATTGAAAACCCTTTGGGAAATGAAACATAGTTTACTCAAGTGTTATTTGCACATGTTTATTATTGTAATATCCATTGGAAAATTAATAATAAGACATTTATGGTTCTTATTATGCATTTTGTCTCCAATTTCATTTGTATACTTCATAAACCTTGGAAAAGTTTATAGGTATGTATTTGATGTATTTGTGATTATTGTTCAGTTAGTTTGTTATTTAAAGAATGCAGTAAAACTTTTTTGTTATAAGTTTTTTGTGACAAAGAATATTTCTAATCCAATCTCTAGCATATGCAAGTTGAGATAGGATAATTGAGAATAGAATTCATATCATGAAATTGAAGGTAGTTGAGGGTTTGGATATCCAACAAGGTTGGAGGATACAATCTAAATTCATCCAATTTGGAGTTATTATTTTATTATTGTATTTATGTTGGGATTGACTCCATTTATGTAGGATTAGGCACCAATCTTGGGTAGATTATATTTGATCTGGAAACTAAAATTTAAAAACATTAAACATGTTTTTGGGTATAATTTAATGGGGTTTGTTTGTCTTCATTTATTTTAAAGGATACAAAGGATATGCCTAAGTTTTTCTCATTTTTCATCCCTTTGCATGTTTTATATGAAGACATGTCAGTTTGTGTAAGTTATTTATTCACAATACTTGTAAAAGTACAAAGGATCATGCTTGAACTCATTAAATTATAAAATACTTCACTCATATATTTGTTAATATGTCAATTATCCATATATTTAGGGTCTATAGCTATAAATAAATGTGAAACCAGCACAATGATGAGTCAATGACCATGAATTATTTCTATTGCATTATGCCAATTGGACATGGTTTCATCCTTGTGGAATTTTTCATAAAATAATTTTATCCTACTTTCAAACCCTCATTAGGATCACCCTCTTGAGTCTTGTGGAGATCAAAGTGTAGAATATTGGGTTCAATCTTATTCATTGGATTTTCCTTGTCCTCAATTTAATCATAGGGAAAATATTTACCTAAATAATTTTGATCCCTAGGTTTAGGTATTTTGTTATCCCTTAGAATTGAGAGTAGCAAGAAAAAAAACCAACACTATGTAGAAGATTTTTGTAATAATGTATGTGCACTTTCAATGGTATATACTCTTATGTCATAACACACCCAATCCTAGAATTCATAATTTAATTATATTTTTTGGGGTATTTCTTGCTAGAACTCATCATTGCAAGGGTCTCTTTTATATTTTTGTGTTATTTCCTAACCCCTTGTTGTAATTTTTTTTTTGAACAAAACCCATAACATCAAACTAATAAAATGTGTTATAGGTTTAGTTTACCAACACATAACTTTAAACATCTGTCATGTGTTTTATTTCTCACATTTTCAATTTATAAGGTCAAATAACTTATTCTCCATGTTTGTGTCATTTAAGGGTGTGTATTCTCTTCCCTCACACCACAAGGTGATCTTGGGAATCAAAATAATATCTTTTGTCATTTTTTATTTACCCCTAAAGGATAATCTATGTATGTTATTTCCTTTCATTGCAAAAGAATCTTGGATATAAAAATGTTTATTCATTTTATTTTAATTTATTATTAGTTGGCTTGGTTTAATTATATCACTAAATGGTGACTTGAACCCATGTGTTCCATTAAGGTATAGAAATTAGGGAGAGAATCAAAATAATCTCCCTTAAAGGTAAATTTATCACCAAGGGATAAATTTTCAAGAAACTTTATAGCTTGCAAGTGAAGGAGGAAAGTGGGACATACACCTTGCTTCATAGATTTGAGCCGCATGTACCTCTGAGTATATCAAAAACATCTCTACAAATTTTTTGATGAACCAAACATGGTGAACCCTTTGAGAATTTATCCTTGTAGTGCACTAATAAGTGGTTATCTCCAAGAAGTTACTCACATTGTGCTTCTACAAATAGAATAGTAGGCCACATATGCTCTCCTCTTGTTCCCTACTGCAACCTTGATGATCAAAAGTGGTCAATGCCTCGAGATCAATAGGCCATACTATTTATGGTTGGGCCACAATATATTTGTGGTCCTAAAAATCCAAATACTATTAGTGTAATTAATTAATTATTACACTAGCATAAGTTAACTTAGGTTATAATATTATTCCTAAGTTGCATTTAAATCATTTAATAATGTTTTTGAGATAATATTCCCTTCTAGAAGATGAGTTGTCTTTTCTAGAACTTATCTCCATCTTGTTATCATTCTTTAGGTAGTTGGTTAGGGTTTTTTGTTGTCACATGAAGTGTGATTTGAACACTTGGCAACATCCTTTGCACTTTAGGTTTAGCACTTGCCTATATAATCAGGCATATGTTTTCTTTGTTATTATCCATCTATCAATCACTCAATACTTTCTTTGTGGTTGAATATTTCTTCAAACCCTTGTTTTTTTTCTCCATTCATTCTCTTCCTTGTGATAGGTATCCATTTGCATGTAGGTGATCTTGGAGTCTGAAGTTGGTTTTGACAACTTCTACATGGTATCAAAGTTTTCCTGTTGCATGTTTGTTCTTTTTTAAAGAGTTTGGAGCTATTTGGAGCTACAAGGGTTTGTTGCATGTCGTTTTTTATTGGAGCCGTCATCATATTTGCTTCAAAAATCTAGTTTTCACTCATTTGCAGGAAAAATGATTTATGGGTTTTGTAGCCAGTGTTGAAATCTGAACTGGGTATCTTTTAGATTTTGCATATCTTGCACAGATCTAGAGAAAATCGTAATTTAAAAAGCATCAGGCGTCATTTTTCTCCTGGCTCAAGGTTAAAAAAAATCTTTTTTTCATCTTTTGCTTGTTGGATCAAGAAATGATTTCTAGGTTTTTATTTTTGTCTACATACATTGAGTAGATTTTCCATAAATCAAGTTAGAAATAAACATTTTTTGCTAGAAAATTCGTTTCCTGCAAGTTAAATTTAGTTTTTGAAAAATTCATAACTTTTGGCCACGGAGTCCGTTTTTGGCAAATGAGATATTGGCGGAAAGCTTGTTTCGAGCACTTCATAGTGTTGTAGACCATGTTTTTCAGATTTGGTTATCTACACAAATTTGAAGTTATTTTCATCATGGAGGCAGATGTAAACATTGGTTTGTGCATGCACTCTTTTTGGTTTGCATGCAGTAGGTTTGCATTTTGTTTTTAATTTATGCATATTTAGGCATTCTCTTCTTTTGCAATCATTGGGTATTGTAATAAATAAACTGATATAAAGTTCCATCAGGGGGGTTTCTTGCATAATAATCTGATTAGAGTGTGCATGCACTTTGATCTTCATTGTGTTTTGATGACAACTCGCATAGGTTGTAATCCGGTTTCTTAGTTTCTTTTGGCCACTATTTTGTCTTAGTTTGACACATATCAGATTCATTTCGGATCCATCTCAGTTTGAAGGCCACTAAATTTGTGGTTAATGTTCCTGAATCTTTATGGTACTTGCTCTCATGGAAAATTTTTAGTCTCAGTTTGACATCGACATCGAGATTCATGGCTTTTAGATTATGTCATCATTCTATCTACTATTGCTTTATGAATTCCAGGGTTGTTCCAGTTTGGTGTTTTCGAGTGTTCTGTGACATTGGGTCTACTATTGCATTATTATGATTCTGATATGGTTTCTTGTAGACAGAAGTATCTTTCCTTGCTTGCTGGATTGTGGTTCCAGTGTTACTCCATAGTGTTCTTCTAGTGCTTCTTTACAGCAGTCATCTCATTGTTGGGGGGGTTTGTCCCACTAGGTTTTCCTTCTCTACCTCATTATTGCATGTGTACATGGGTACCTGATCAGGCCTTGTTGTCGGGACCCATTCATGTTTTCTTGCATTCATCTTAGCTTTAGGTGCATGCTTATTTAGTCTCCCTAAATTGCACTTATGGGGGGTGTTAGTGTAATTAATTAATTATTACACTAGCATAAGTTAACTTAGGTTTTAATATTAGTCATAAGTTGCATTTAAATAATTTAATAATGTTGTTGAGATAATATTCTCTTCTAGAAGATGAGTTGTCTTTTCTAGAACTTATCTCCATCTTGTTATCATTCCCTAGGTAGTTGGTTAGGGTTTCTTATTGTCACATGAAGTGTGATTTGAACACTTGGCAACATCTTTTGCATTTTAGGTTTAGCACTTGCCTATATAATCAGGCATATGTTCTCTTTGTTATTATCCATCTATCAATCAGTCAATACTTTCTTTGTGGTTGAATATTTCTTCAAACCCTTGTTTGTTTTCTCCATCCATTCTCTTCCTTGTGATAGGTATCCATTTGCATGCAGGTGATCTTGGAGTCTGAAGTTGGTTTTGACAACTTCTACAAATACTACCACTTGAATAGCTATGAAATTTTTGTGTCTTTTTTATGTTCTTTATGGTGATAAACCCATGCAAAAACATGAGTCAAAAATTTACAAATCTAACCCAATCAAAGCAAGAAACCATGATCACCCTTTTCTATGAATCCAAAAATCCCTTTGAAAATGATAATTATGATATTCTTGTAGATCAAGATGAATATCTTGAGGATGATAGGGTAAAATTTCATAGCTACCTCACCCTTTTATAAAGGAAAAGGCCAACACAAATACAATTTATCAAGTTGGACCACCTAAAAGTGATGTTTATATTTTGAATTTTAAAATTATGTAAACTGATAAAATGTAGAATATTAAATGTAGTTTATGTTTATAATTTAAAAATAAAAATAAAAAATTAGTTGAATATTTTTTTATAAATTTAAGAAAAGAATTTTAATTGGTGATTTTTGTTTTAAAGGGAGGTTGATGGTACGTAAAAAAAGATTTGTTTTCTCTAATTAATTTTTTACACATAGATAACTTAATAATCTAGTGTATGAAACAAAAATTGATGAATATTTATTTTTAATAATTTTTTTAAGTCAAACTTAATCAAAACATTATAGTTTTCATGGGACGTTTTAAAATAAATTATAAATTTTTGGGAAAGATTATCTCCTCTAGTGCACCATATATATTTTAAGAAAAATAAATATATTTTTAATTTCTATTCATCTTTTTTTTATAAAAGTGGCTAAGCCACTAAAATTTTATTAAATAGAAGATAACAACAATTCAAAATTCTGAAAGCAGGAGAGCCCAGTTTTAAAAAAGTATATGTATATGCATAATAAAAACCCAACTTGATACAAAATCCAAAGAAGAAATATTATAAACACCCACCAATCCCTAGTCTAGCTTAGACTGGACATGTAGAGCCTAGAGAAATAAAATGGGCAAAGAATTCTTTTTTACGATTCTTCCACTTGGAAACTGGAAGATGAACTAGCCTCATAATGGGAAAGAGGAAAAAAGTATACACAGATAAAGCCTCCTCTTTTTTTAGATGGAGGTTGAAGCTTGCTATGAAGACATTGATCTTGCTGCAATATCAAACAAGTGCAATGCAAGGAAAATATCAACCCCAACCATGAGAATTTTTGGACAAACCTTTCCATGCAGGTCATTGCAATCCAACACGGTCCTTTCAAAATCATCACAAGTGATTCCATACCTAAGAGTAAACAACAAGTCTCCACAAAAACTATTAGTAATTAGATCATTATGAGAAATAAAGCCATCAATAGGAAAAAGACCTGAGTCAAAATGATAATAATCTAGAGCTTTACGAAGTTCCAAGTCAGAAAGAAAACTTGGTTGAGAAAATTTTGAAGCAAGGACCATGACCGTTGAAAAATCCAAAATAATATCCATGTAGATAGTAAGGAAGCGAGAAAGCACTTCATGATAGGTGGCATTAGGATTTTCCCGCAACCAATGGGAACCCACCACCTTTTTACAAGCTAGAAACGAATCTACATCATCCAAGCAAAAACACTTTACCCAATTTTTCATGGTCATACGAATGGGGATCATTGAACTCTTTCCCCTTTGACAAGAAATAAATTTTGTACCAATCGTCACCAGATTGAGAAGACATTACATGAAGCTTTAAGCACTGTAGATTTCGTAATATACCACCAGAAAAAGAAGTCCATTTCGGACTTAAATACCAAATAGTAATCAAAACTCAATATGGTTAGCTCACATCATCCTTATGTATGATTCTACAAAACTAATTGTAATAAAAAATTTAAAATTATAATAAAATTAATCAAAATATCATTTTTTTGGATTCTAGACTCTCAACTCTACACAATGGTATTTTTAGATTTTTATGAAAGTACACTTGGTCTAAGAAATATGCATTTGAAATTAAAATTTTATTGATTTTTTCACAAAAGACAACTTAAGCTACCACAGATAGATTTAGGAAAAATTATTTTGACCAAAATTAATTTCACCTAAAAAAAATTTAAGCATAAAATAACCTGTAAATTCAACCTAATTTGAGTTTTATAATTAAACTTGTCGTAAGGGAGGAATAAAGCAATAGGAAAACAAGAAAATGAATTAAACAAACTTAATTCAAAACAAGATTAGATTCCAACCCATACTCATGAAACGAAGCTCTAAAATAATGAAATCAAAAAATATAATCCTAAGATAACATTAACTAAATTCAAAAATTTAAAAACTATACGATCCCAATTGGAGTTGTGTTTTTATTGATGTTTGAATGTCAGATTGCTCAATTCAATACAAAGCCTCCATTGTTGTTGTTGAAAAAGCTTTAATTCATGTTGATAATGGTGAACTAGAATGTGAGGATATCAATTCTCAAGTGTGCTCAAGAATCGGTTGTGTTGTGCTTCGTTATGTAAATTATAGATGATTCATGAGAAGGTAGAAGATTGTTTTATAGATTTTCTATTTGGAGATGAACAATCAAGATTTCAGAGTAAAAGACCCTGATCAACAATTAAGAACCGTTGAGAGGAATTAGATTGAAAGATTAGAGGATTTAGATTGCATAATCTATGTTATTGGGAAATCATGTTGAGTGGTTAGTGGGATTAAGGAAATAGATTGAGAGGTTAGTTTAATTGAAGAATAGATGAGTTAGTCAACTGTTTAGAGTGAGAAATCAATGGTCATGATTTTCTCAATCAAAAAAGGGGTGAAGAGAATTAAGTAATTGAATAATTAATTAATATTTTTGAGTTGAACGTGCAAGTCATGTTTGACTTTAACAAATAAAGTTTTATTTGTTTGTTGACTATGTTGAATGATGTCCAATAATTAATTTAATTATTCAGGTTTAGAGAAGGGAAAGTGATGTAATTTAAATTATTAATGATAATAATTTAATTGATCTAGATGAATAGGGTATATTAGTGATATAATTAAATAATTGATGTTTATTTAATTAGTCAAGAAGAATAAAGTTAAAGGACTTTATTAAATAAATGAGATATATTTAATTAGTCAGAAATGATGATTGAGGATGAATTAATTAAATAATGTTAAATCACTTAATTAGTAGAAGAATATAAAATTTGATAATAATTAAATAATAATGTATTATTCAATCATTTAGGGAAGAAGGGTGAAAGTTGGTTAAATAGTGTTGTTCCCCAGTCAGGAAAATTTAGGGTATCTATAAACTATACGTATTTAATATTTTTAGATGAAAGGGTTTCATCCAAAACTCTTTGTGCCATTTAGGTTATAAGTAGTTTTGAGAGAAATTGTTTTCCCTAATATTATTTAGTTTGAAATAGTTTCACCCAAAACTATTTAGGGTGGAACAATTTCACTCAAAACTATTTAGGCTACAACAGTTTCACCCAAAACTATTTAGGGTGAAAAATTTCACCCAACATTTTTTTGTTGGATAAAAGTGTGACATAGTCCTAAAATTCTACCTGATTCTAGTATGAATCAAGATGAATATACCAATGAACCCCTCAAAAAAAAAATATTGAGTGAGATTTCCATAGACATTAATCATCCAATCATGAAAAAATCAAGAATTGAAATGCAAAAAAAAAAAATTATAATTATTATCAAATATATCAAAATAAATATTGGCAACCAAGGAGAACCGAAGTCATAAGGCAGTAATTCAACTAAGATCTAAATAAGTAATAATTAAAAAGGACATAAATTAAATAAATGAAGAGGTAGAGATCAACTAAGGTTATGTCCTTTCAAATAGAATGTATTTGTTTTGAGGCAGCGATTAAGTTAAAGGAGCAGTGATTCATTTAAAACATAGTAGTATTATATGGTTTGAAGGAAGTAATAAAGTGCAGAAATATGTATATACATAGAGAAGTGTTTCATATGCTTAATATGAACAAATATTAATATTAATCACACAAGTAAATAAGTGATTATGAAAGGACAAAAAGGTTTATCTTTTGGGAAATGGTGTGTCTATTGAGAAAAGGTATCTCTCTTAAGAGAAGTCACATTCTTTTGTTTGGAATATGAAGAAATAAAAAGAGATTGTACGATGGGAAAGAGAGGGGAAGAAGAGGTAAGAAAAAGCAACATAGCATATATATACAATATATTAAGAAATTAAGAAGAATATATAAAGAAGATATATGTAACATGTGTAAGAATATATATAGATTTTTAAAGAAGATGTTTGCAGATTTTTAAGGTCGATATTGGGGAATAGAGAATAGAGGGAAAAATAAAGAAGAAATCTAAAATATATTCCTGAGCATAGCAGTAGATACATTAATATGATATACTCAAATTTGGGAGGAAGAAATAAAAATTCTAACATGGGGAGAAGGTATGAAGAAGATAGTCCAAGGAAAGATAGGTGAAGATAAATGATAAATCAAGAAGGGAAGTAAGTTAAATATAAGTTTATATATATATATATATATATATATTTATATATATCTAGAGATGGGGATTCTATATGATTATGCAATAATAATGCTTACAAAAATTATTAATCTTTATTATTAATCATTCAATGATTTAATCTAATTATTCATCTTTAAGCAATGTCTTCAGACTATTAAAAACAGACCAACAACCAAACGAATTGGAAAAGAAGAAAAGAAATGGATTGGCCAGCAAATAGAGATCTTAGTTTATATTAATTATCTTGTGATTGTGTCATTGTGAGTTAATTTATTTATGGTATAATATTTATTATGTAATTAGTTATTTAAATAGGGTCAATAATTTATCTATATTATTATTCTTAAGATGGAACACTCTTAATTCATTATGTATTGTTGATGTGATTATTTGCAAATATATGAGTTTGATTAATTTATTATGTACATATTTTCACCATGATGGGAGAAGGGAGAATTGCCAAGGGAATACAACAAGTGAGCCTCTTCTAGGTACACCACCAGGGGGAGACAAAATGAGCCCACAAAGGGCCAAGGGGGTATTTCCTTTGTACAAAGGGTATTTCCCTTAGGCCTAGGAGAGTTGGCTACCAGGGCACCTTTTTCAATCTCACTTCCTTATCATGGTGTAGCAATATAAGGAGATCAATCACGAGGGAATGGAAAAGCATGGAAGGATGAGGGATCCTCACTAGGCCACCTCATATGAGGTCAAAGAGACTAAGACACCTTGTCAAACCACCCTCTTTCATGCTCCCCCATGATTGATAATCCTCAAAGTGGAGTAATAATCAGATTAATAGATTTACTTTAGAGTTACTAATGTTCAATCATGATATCCTATTTGTTAGGTTAGTATTGTAATTGATTTCTAACTTGTTTACAGGAATTAAATCGAACCAAGATACTCTCTAAATCTATTATTTACTTATAAATTGATAATTTAAAGTAAAACTTATATAATTCCTATTAGGGACATTATAGAGAAGGGTTTTTGGTGTTGAGAAGGTGTTGTTGATGTAGCTGGTTCACTTGGTTTCCAAGTGCTTTTGAGAAAATTTGAATAGAGAGTGTACAATGTGACAAAATTATGTTTTGCATTGTGCTTTGAATTTCTTCATAGTTGAAGATGTGCTTGTGCGGTTTTGATGAGGTTTTTAGAGGTGATATATCTAGAGTTTCAAGTTTTAGATCACGCAGCAGTGGAAGATGTGTCTAACAGTGTGTTGCCTATAAAGAAGGTTTCTCGAACAAATGGAGTTGCTATGCATTTCTCTGCATTGAGGTTTCTTGTCTTGTAAATTTGGTAACATTATAATATTATAAGTATCTACCTTCCCTTGGATTTTTTTGTGTTCATTTGTTTTGTAAGGTAGGCTAGTGAGTTGTATATCTATAGCAGTTTTATTGGTTGAACAGGGAGATAGTATTCTCAATTTCAAGTGGTTGCAGCACTGTTTTTGATTATTTTAATGATGTTGGAATATTCTAGGATGTTGTGTTATGTTGCTATGTGGTCCACAAGATTTTTATAGACCTGATGAAGAATTAAATGATTATTTGGTAGCGCTAATGTAGGTTTGGATGACCTAGTATGTTAGTGTTCCATGTGGATGTGCTTCATCTATTTAAAACTCCAATCCACCTCCCTATCCTTATCTTCCTATCCATATTTCCAAATCCTTATCCCTCTGTCCACCCATCCTAACATCTTTCTATTTCCTCATCCATTTATCCATCCATCCTACAATCTCTTCCATCCTTCCACATCTTTCTCCCTCTATCCACCTATCCTAATATCCTTTTATCTCCCCATCTTTATCAATCCATCCATTTTCCTTCCATCTCATAACCCCTTGTCACTGGTATCTAGCTATAGACTACCTCCATGCAATCCAATGCCATGCTATCTCACTATCATCACTCCTATCTATTTCCTACATCTTCCTCCTATCATATTACTCTTCATCATTCATCTATACATCCTCTCATCCTCCCAATTCATCTTCTAATAATCTAGATCACTATCCCATCCCTAAGCTTTGCATAACCCACATCCAACATATCAACCATCCCATCTGCACATCCTATCCTAGCTCATCATATACGCTCCATCCTTTTGTCCATTTATCCTAGTCATCTCATCATCCCTTATCCATTGTTTGTCATCGATATCTTTTCGAACTACGTCACCCTTGTGCTTTCATGCAGGCAAGGTCAGGGTTCTATCTTTTGCATGTCTTGTCCTCTTCCATCATTTTCTTGTTCCTTGTGTCAAACTATGTGGCCCATGCACTTTCAAGTAGGAAATTTCGATCATTTGATCCACCCCTAGGGAATTTGTCTGGTCTACACACTCCATCGTTGTCTCCATTATCCTCTTTCTGCTTTTATCACGATCTTATCCTGAACTATGAGGGCTTTGTGCTTTCACATAGGCAAGGTTGATCTTTCATCAACCCCCAAGACCCTAGGTCTTTAGGGTGTGTCTATTTTTTCACCTCATCATTTTGTCATCTTGTCGCCTTATGTCTCATCATCTTGTCATGTCATCAAGTATGTCCTTAGCCTAGCTAGTGCTTTCAAAACAAAGGTCATTAGTCTCATGAGATCCTATCAGCTTCGGATATCCTACATCATGTCAATCAACCAATCTATCATCCATATTTGGTCTCAACAGGATTTATCCTTCCTAATAGACCTCATCATTCCCATCCACCCTTTTGATCTAGTGGCAAAGGACGTTTGAAATTTTCTTGTGATCTTTTGATTCTTTTGATCTTTTGTTTATAATTTGAGCTTGCTATTATACCTCATCAAGGCAGCCATGATCTATCATATTATGGTGTGTTTTGATTGGTTACAATAGGGGCATATCTTTATCTTTGTCTATTTTTATCTTCTTGGTTTTCCCATGTAGTGCCCACCAAGACCCCTGATGTCTTGTGTTACATTGGGACATACTTTTGTTCTTGTGGCTATCCCAATACCTGACTCAACCAAATTCATCATGAATTTTGGGTGTTGGGATAGCCTTCTTGTTTGTTGTGTTTGTGTATGCATTAGACACTAATCCACCTTGGTTCCATGTACCATGGTACCTAGTGTCTTATTCTATAGAAAAAATCAAAGCTCCAAAAATGGCAATTTGCTCTTCCATTGCATTGCATCTTTACCTCCATCATCTTCATTCATTTTAACCATCTCCCATCTCCATCCAATCCTAATCCATTCCATCTAGCACAAATCATCTAATTGCATCTTTGTTCTTATTCCTAGACTTGCTACAATCCTTGACCCAGCCATCATCATCAGCAGCAGTAGCAAGATGTATCCTTCTCTATCATTTTGTTGTTTTGGGATGTATCTTTCCCTATCCTTTTGTTGTTTGGGGATGTATCATTCCCTCATCAACAAAACTCCATCCATCCTCAGTCCATCCTGGCTTGTAGCTTGACTAGGGCAACATCATATTTTTCCTAGAACCCATTTGTGCTTGTTTGTATCTCTTCATATCATCATCCTCTCTCATCCATCATTTTTCATCATCTTCCCCATCTACCTTTTCATTATCTCATCCATTTCGAGAGAACATCTATGTTCTCTTAACCACGCATTTCCTCTCGAGGGGTAATCCTCAATCCCTAATCTTCATATTCACTCCCATCATCTTTCCTCCTAGTCACTCCTCGAATGACTGGGGCATCTTCATTAATCTAACCATTTTCTTCTAAGTGCTATATTTTAATTTTCTTTGAAATTATATTACTTTGTAACACCATCTCAAAGAGGGGAAAAATGTAGATTTGACCCCTTTATATAAGGTCAAATTTATCCCTTTCCTTCATCCCCTTCATCAACGTTAATTAATGTTCCCTTTTCCCTAACGTTCCTAAGGTATTTAATTTAATCAATTAAATAATTTATAGATAATCCCACTTCATCTCTACATTAAATAAATGCAATCAATTTATTTAATTTAGTCAATTGTCCTTTTCATTTTTTAATTCATTCTTTCTCTCTCCTTGTCACATCCTCCATAACCCTTTCACTAAACTAGATTAATTTAATTAATCCTCCATTAAGATGTGCATATCTTTAATAAGGATTAATGTCACATCCTCCATAACTTGTCACTTGCCTCTAATCATATGTTTGCACAATCATAATCCTAATCACTTACCCCATTTGACATGTCCTTAAGTCAACCTTCTTGGTACTTACCTTTTTGGGGTTGATCTCTTCCCCATGTGAATTAAAAATTCATATTTATTCCCCCCATGCATCTCTCTTCCCTATGACATCTCATGTGTCACATCGTACCCAAAGGACATGGACCTCTTTTAGAGGAACTTGGTTTTATCCTTTGGTCTCCTCCAAAGAGTGAATTAAAAATTCACTTTTTATTCCTCCAAAACCATCTTCAATCCCCATGTTGACAAGGGATGACTTTCTAAAATTCATCACTTGTCATTTTCAGCCCCACTTGGGGACAAGGGATTAGTTTTTGTGGAGATCCTCTCTCATCCCAAGGTACTTGCAAGTACCTTGGGACCACAAGGCCTCTTCCATGTCATTTGTACCATTTTCCATCTCACCTTGTCCTTTGGACACTTCATCTGCCACATGTTAAGATGTGGGGGCTTGTGAGTCCTCAACTCACCATAGCCCTCCATCTTGGCCATGGTGGCTCAATCTTGACCATTGAATTCTCTAAAAAATTCAAATTCTTCTATAAATAACCCCTTTTTTGATTCATTAAGGATCCTTATGCATTCTTATCCAACTTATGCTCTCATGCTCTTCAAGCCATATTAGCCATTTATTTCAGCATTTAAATCTTGCATTTTGCATCTTAGAATCCATTTTTGCATTCATCCACCTCCATTTATCATCCATCTACCACTATCATTGCAAGTTATCAATCCAAGGAGCACACATCACAGCGACATCAAGGGCCAACCAAATGATCGATTCAAGACAAGGTATAATCATTTTTTTTATCTTCATCTTGCTTTGTTTGAATCCAACTAGGCTAATAATTTGAGGTGTTAGGTGTTTTTATGCTCTTCTTGCATTCTAGTTTATTTTGCACTTTAGATTAGTACACCTTTTTCCCCTTCACATTTCTGGCACGCCTGATGGCACCCACATCATGGGTCTTTTGTATTAACAATTGTTGTTTTTAAGGTTTTACAGATTTTGACATAGAGGAGTGGCCTTGACCTAGAGAGGTAGCCCTGACCTCGTAGCAGACTTTTTTGCTGCTATTTTTCATCTTTTCTGACTTCTATTTTTTGTAGATTTCATGTTTGGGAGGCCCTAACCTAGGGAGGGTGGCCCTGACTTGACAGAAAACTATTTTGCTGCTATTTTTTTAGTTTTTTCTAACTATTTTTGTTGCACATTTCATGTTTGGGCGGCCTTGACCTAACATCAGACTGTTTTGCTACTATTTTTCAATTTTTTCTGGTTGTTTTTGTTGCAGATTTCATGTTTGGGAGGCCTTGACTTGAAGGGGTGGCCCTACCCTAGTAGCAGACTTTTCTACAACTTTTTTCATCATTTTCTGACTATTTTTGTTTGCAGGTTCACTGTTTGGGTGGCTCTGCCCTAGCAGCAAACTTTCCTACTGTTGTTTTCATCATTTTTTGACTGTTTTTATTTGCAAGATCACTATTTGGGTGGCCCTGACTTGGAGGGGCGACCTTGCCTAAGCAACAAATGTTTTTGTTGTTGTTGTTTTTCATCATTTTCTGATTGTTTTGCTTTCAAGATCATTGTTTGGGTGGCCTTGACTTGGAGGGGTGGCCCTACCCTAGCAACAGACTTTTATGTTGCTATTTTTCATCATTTTGTGTCTGTTTTGCTTGTAGAATCACTATTTGGGTGGCCCTGACCTGGAGGGGCGACCTTGCCCTAGTAGCAGACTTTCCTATTTTTATTTTCATCATTTTTTTACTATTTTTGTTTATGGGATCACTGTTTGGGTGGACCTGACATGGAGGGGCGGCCTTGCCCAAGCAACAATTTTTTTTGTTGTTGTTTTTCATCATTTTCTGACAGTTTTACTTGTAGGATCATTGTTTGGGTGTCCCTAACTTGGAGGGTCGGCCCTACCCTAGTAGCAGACTTTTATGTTTTTATTTTTCTTCATTTTCTAACTGTTTTACTTGCAGGATCACTATTTGTTTTGCCTTGACCTAGAGGGGCGGCCCTGCCCTAGCAGGAGACTTTTCTACTATTATTTTTCATTATTTTCTAACTTTTTTGCTTTCATGATCACTATTTCGGCAACCCTAACCTGGAGGGGTGGCCCTGACTCAGCAGCAGACTTTTCTGCTACTATTTTTTATCATTTTCTAACTCTATTTTCTGTAGGATCCCTATTTGGGTGGCCCTGATCTGGAGGGGAAGCCCTGACCTAGCAGCAGACTTTTTTGCTACTATTTCTCATCTTTTTCTGATGACTATTTCTTGTAGTTTCACATTGTTTTTGACTAAGTTAGGTTCAACCTAGTCTACAGAGGTGGCCTTTCCCTCTAGGAGCAACCCTGACATCTGTTTGGGTGGCCTTTACCTAAAAGGGTGGCCCTGTCCCCCTGTTTCAACAACTATTTAGCCCGTTCAAGTCAAAATTTGGTTAAGTCTTTTTTGTTTGGGCAGCCTTGACCACTGTTTGGGCGGCTCTAACCTTTGTTTGAGTGGCCTTGACCTAGAGGGGTGGCCCTGACCTCTATTTGGGTAGCCTTGACCTAAAGGGGCAACCCTGACATCTGAAATAGTCATTTTTAACCTTCATTCGTTAGTCGTTACTCTATCCCGAGAACCTGTTTACCCATTTTGAGTGTTGTTCCCTTGTTCAAGGTACTTGATTACCTATCCCGACCATTCGTCTATTCATTTTTAGTATTTTTTCACTTGTTTCGTCAGTCCCTTTATCCATTTTTCAATATCGTTCGGCTATCCGGAGATTGTTTGGGTGGCCCTAACCTAGACAGGCAGCCCTGCCCCCCTTTGAATAGGCGTCTCTACACTCAAACAGGTAGCTGAAAACCTTCTTGTCCTTTGAGTCGTTCACTTCAAATGGATGATCTCGTCATCTATGGATCTCGTCATTTCAATCAATCGAATCATGTGGAGGTATCCAATAACATCATTAGAGTTCATATCTATCATCAAATCATCCATCCCAATCATCTAGAATTCGTTTTGAGGGTTTTGATTTTTATGCAAAAACTTCCAAAGGCCATAACTTTTGACTCAGATGTGGGTTTTGGCTGAAATTTTACGGGTGGTTGCATTATGAGATGGCATGTGGATTCTTTAAAATCCTAAATCAATTGGACCCCCTTTTAGCACAATTTTGAGGCCTCGAAGTTTCATCTTAACCCTCAAAATTGCAATTTAGTGTTTTTTTCTAGCTTTTGAAAAATCATTTTCATTAATAACTCGAAATGTGTGTCTCAAATTTGGGATGTTAGTTGGAAATTCATCATATTTTAGTATTGGGTATTTTTTGGAAAAAATCTAGACTCTCAAGGGTAGGCCTATGAAGTTTCCTAGAATGGCAAAATCTGACAATTTTTGAAAATTGCCAAATATGGCAAAAATCTAATTGTCAACTCCTTACGTCCTCTAGTTAAAACCCCTAAACTCAGTTTAGAATCAATCCTATCATATCCTCTGAGCCTTAATTCCATCATCAGAATCTGAGCTTTAATCTAATCCTAATCTGAGATTTCATCCAACCTGAATCTAAGCTTTAACACGATCCTAATCTGAGGTTGACCTGAAGCCCAATTTGAGCTTTTGTCCATCTATATCCGAGGTCTTTTAGTATCAAATAAAATATTAAGATCTTCTCTTTCTTCTTCTTCCAATCCATCCTATTTATCATTCCATCGTCTAGTCCCCCCCATCCTTTCAATTTGTATTTGTTCTATCTAATGTCATGAATCCTTATTCTCCTCTTGCACGACCAATAATAGTAGTCAAGGGGAATCCTAACTACGTTGATGACAATAACGAAAGTATTGTCAATCATGATGAGTGTAATATAGATCCCCTTGATGCTATCATTTCTAGCAAGATTTCTTCGCTCGCCTCCCAAAATCCAACTATTCCTCTGAACTATCCCCCCATGCTTTCATCCACATATAATCACAATCCTTATGCTACCCTTGACAAGGGATATCCAATTTCCTCACCATCGACATATTCATTATGTCCTCCCTCTCCAGTTCTATCCTATCCAACATCCACATCTTGTTGTAGTAATCCACCATCCCCATACTCCTATCCTTACCATCACCTCTACCTTAATCCCACATCCCAATCTTCTCATCCTAATCCAACACTCACCCATTCCTATCCCCCATCTCAACCTTCTTCTTATCTTAATCCTCCATCTCAATCTTCTTATCCTAATCTATTACCCATATCCTCCTATGTGAATCCACCATCCATGTCCTCCTATGGTACTTTCCCGCCTCAAACTTCCCATTCTAATCCAACACCCACACCTTCCTATCACAATCCACCATCCCGATATCCCTACCTTAATTCAGCCTCCGCATATTTCTATCCTAATCCTCCATCCATGTCCTCCTATGATAATTTTCCACCCAAATCTCCCCATCCTAATCCATCATCCACATCTTCCTACTACTACCCACCATCCCAATCTCCCCAACCTAATCTAGCATCTGCATCCTCTTACATCACTCCCCCTTTCACCTCATTGTATCTTAATCCTTCATCTAATCCTCCATTCCCTAATCCTAATCCACCCATCCACTCATCTAATCCTCCAATCCATAACCCTAATCGTCCATCCCCTCCTAGTCCTCCATCCAATCCCATCCACTCATCTAATCATAATCCTCCATCTCCTCCCAGTTCTATATCTAATCCTAATCCACAAATCCCTAATCTTCCATCCATTCCCATCCCCTCATCTAAGCCTAATCCGCCAATCCCTAATCCTAGTCCTCCAGCCACCCCTAATCCTCCATCCATTTCCATCACCCTACCTAATCATACATCCCTTCTAGATGTCGTCCAAGGACTCATGACCGAAAAGACACCCCCAAATCCACATCTTGATGTTGTGGCACAATGCCCTCCCACTCTATCATGTATGGTCACTACTGATTAGGCCCTCCTCCATCCAACACTGTCCAAATAGTTGAACCCATCAAACCCATCCAATCCATTAAGTCCCCATATTCTACTACTAGATCCACCCAATCCCTTGGAGACATCCAATCCACTCCTCCTAGTCCTCATAAAACTAAACTTCAATCCCATGACCTTTATGACTCCTCTATCCTTCCATCTCCAACACTTGAGGAGTCCCTCCAACACTCCTCCCACATCATTATTCCTACACAAGCTGAGCCATGCCAAGACCTTGAACTAAAGCCTACAGACATATCCCCTCCCCCAAGTCAGGATCCTACCATATTGTCTACTCTATTTCAAGATCATAGCCCTCCATCCATCTCATCTCAGGATTTATTTCCTCAACCAAATCCTGATCCTATCGTCCCATCCACCCCATCTCAAGATCACCCTAGCTCATCTACTCCATCCCATCATCCCCTTGGCACTCAAGATCCAATCACTCCATCTCATGAACCCTTATCACCCACTGCCACAAATATGGATCTTGTCATACCACCTAATCCATCTTTGGATCCCTTATCACTTCTTCCTCCAAATCAATATATGGCTATCCCCTCATCTCCATTGCACAATCCTCCATCACCTCTTAGCTCTGCCATCCCAACGCCACTATTATATCACCTTGGTAACATTACGCTCTTCCATGGTGGTCTTCTTGTAGGAGAAAAACAAATTCTATGCACCACCTTTCCTCCTCCACCTGCTAACACACTCACATCATGCTTCCAAAAGAATAATCATCCTACCATAGATCACATGCTTGAGAACATGAACTATCAAGGAAAAGGTTTAGGCCTTCGTGAGAAAGGAATGTTAGAGCCCATTCAGGTCAAAGAACATTCAGGTGTGCACGGTCTTAGATATATCTCCCAAGACTCACAATCCAAAAATGTTGGTACAACCTCCATACATCCTAAGCAAGCCGCTTCCAAAGGAACAAGAGGCACTTACCACTGCTCTACCAAATCCTTTGTCGTCATCCCTCCTCCTCCATCGTATTACTGGAAAACAACCGTCCATCTTCCTCCTTCATCCTCTAAGTCCATTTTGGGTCCTTATGTGCCTCCATCCACCATCACTCATCCTCCATATACTACATCTATTTTGGGCCCTTATTTACCTCCATCCACCATAATAACTCCTAAATTCATAAACCCTAATCGGGATCAACAAAGGCACCCATCCATGCATGCTATCTCACATCCTCCATTTACACACCATCATCACAAGCCTACTTCTATCACTACATCCATGTCTTCTCCATATCATCCATCTCCTCATACCCATCCCATTGCTACTAAAATCACTTTGGATGCCAAAGAAACAATGCATAAATTCAAAAATCCACATGAATCTAAAGCTCCTCATGTCCCCTTCAAAATACTTGTTGCAGAAAAGAAAAATCAAATCCAAAAGCCAAATCAAACACATAGGCCACAAAGGCCCACCAATGCAAAAATAAAAACCATGTGGGTCCCAAAGAAAAAAGAGGCAATACCTTCACTTGAAAATTTCATGACGACATCCAAATTTTCTATGCCAAAAGCTAATAATTCACATCCTCCATCTCCTAAATTTGTTTCAGGTCCTTATGTCCCAAAATTCACTATCCCAATTCCTCCATTATTGCCATATTCTCCACCCATCAACCCTCTTATCATTTCACATATACCACATGTGCTAATGTTGGTCCTGAACACCTTCCCCTATCACACATCCACTCCCTCATTCCATCCATACACTTTCCAACATCCCATCCACTATCCCCCATATCTCCCCCATCAAATCCCTTTAATCCATCCTCTTGCATAATCCATCAATTCTCATAAGGTTGTACCAACATCCACATAGTTGCTTTACACATGGGCTCTTTTTTACCCCACCTAGAACTTGATGCTTGAGTCCTTCATCCATCCAATTTATCATATGTCTTATGAATCTATATAATCATCCATCTTCACCCATATCCTAGTCCAAAAAGTCAAAAAAATAAAAATAAAAAATAAAAAAACAAAACAAAACAAAACAAAAGAGCAAAAAGAAAATAGTAAAGAGAAAATCATTCATCCAATGGTGAAAAATTGGCAAAAAAGTTCCTTGGATAAGTACCGTGATGAAAACCTGGCAAACATGCACCATGCATAAATCCCCCATCCCATCTCCTTCCATAATTGGGGGCAACTTCCACCTACACATTCCTTTCCTCCATCTCCTACATCTTCCTATCTTCCACATCTTACCCATCATCTCCCATTCATATCCTAGTACCTCCATGTTCCTTGTGATCTTGATAAATAAAGGGGCACATATATACACTATTTGGACATCTCTTGGCATATTTTCCCCTCATCCACTATCATTTTCCTTATCCTCCCCATATACCTTTCTGATCCACACATATTATCTACATATCCCTTCATTATCTACATCTCCTATCCATGTCCATCTCACTCCTTTATCCACCCATCATGCTATCCCTCTTACCCCATCATGCATGACACATATAAAGTGAGGGCATCTCCTTATTTGTGATAGAGTCCTTGGAGATATCATCCATCCATCCATCCAGTACTCCCTTCCATCTAAAAAATCCTTATCTTCCATCCTCTCATCCACTATTCCTTTTCTATCCTTTCATCCTTATCTCCCCATTCATCTATCTAAACATCTGATCCATCTTCCTATCTATATCTTCCTATCCATCTTTCCAAATCCTTATCCCTTTATCCATCCATCCTAACATCTTTCTATTTCCTCATCCATTTATCCATCCATCCTTTAATCTCTTCCATCCTTCCACATCTTTCTCCCTCTATCCACCTATCCTAATATCTTTATCAATCCATCCATTTTCCTTCCATCTCATAATCCCTTCTCATCGGTATCTAGCTATAGGCTACCTCCATGCAATCCAATGCCATGATATCTCACCATCATCACTCCTATATATTTCCTACATCTTCCTCCTATCCTATTACTCTTCATCATTCATATATACATCCTCTCATCCTCCCAATTCATCTTCTAATAATATAGATCACTATCCCATCCCTGAGCTTTGCATAACCCACATCTAACATATCGACCATCCCATCCTTGAGATTTGCATAACCCACATCTAACATATCGACCATCCCATCCACATGGTCTATCCTAGCTCATCATATCCACTCCATCCTTTTATCCATTTATCTTGGTCATCTCATCGTCCCTTATCCATTGGTTGTCATCGGTCTCTTATCAAACTATGTTGGCCTTGCACTTTCACCTAGGCAAAGTCGATCTTTTGATCCACCCCCGAGGTTCTATCTTTTGTTTGTCTTTTCCTCTTCCATCGTCTATCTTTGGCCTTGTATCAAACTAAATGGCCCCTGTACTTTCATGTAGGCAAGGTCAATCATTCCATCATGTATCCTTCCTAACAGACCTCATCAATCCCATCCACCCTTTTGATCTAGTGGCAAAGGACGTTTGAAATTTTGTTGTGATCTTTTGATTCTTTTGATATTTTGTTTATCATTTGAGCTTGCTATTATATCTCGTCAAGTCAGCCATGATCTATCATATTATGGTGTGTTTTGACTGGTTACAATAGGGCATATCCCACATAGTACCCACCAAGATCCCTGAGGTCTTGTGTTACACTAGGACATCCTTTTGTGCTTGTGGTTATCCCAATACCTGGCTCGAACAAATTCATCACGACTTTGGGGTGTTGGCATATCCTTTTTTTTTGTTTTTATGTATTCATTAGACACTAATTCGCCTTGGTTCCACATACCATGGTACCTTGTGTATTATGCTATTGCAAAAATTAGTTCTTTCGAAAATGGAAACTTTCTCTTCCATTGCATTGCATCTTTACCTCCATCCTCTTAATTCATTTTAACCATCTCCCATCTCCATCCAATCCTAATCCATTCCATCTAGCACAAATCATCTAATCGCATCTTTGGTCTTGTTCCTAGCCTTGCTACAAGCCTTGACCCAATCATCATCAGAAGTAGCAGCAAAAAAATGTATCCTTCCCTATCCTTGTGTTTGTTTGGGATGTATCCTTTCCTCATCAACAACACTCTTATTGGGATGTATCTTTCCCTATCCTTGTGTTTTTTGGGGATGTATCATTCCCTCATCGACAACACTTTATCCATCCTCAGTCCATCTTGGCTTGTAGCTTGACTATGGCAACATCATATTTGTCCTAGAACCCATTTGTGCTTGCCTTTATCTCTTCATATCATCATCCTCTCTCATCCATCATTTTTCATCATCTTCCCCATCTACCTTTGCATTATCTCATCCATTTCAAGAGCACATTTGTGTTCTCTTAACCCTGCATGTCCTCTCAAGGGGGCATTCTCAATCCATAATCTTCATCTTCACTCGCATCATCTTTCCTCCTAGTCACTCCTCGAATGACTAGGGCATCTTCATTAATCTAACCATCTTCTTCTAAGTGCTATTTTTAATTTTCTTTGAAATTATGCTACTTCGTAACACAATCTCAAAGAGGGGAAAAACGTAGACACCTAAATTTGACCCCTTTACATATGGTCAAATTTATCCCTTTCCTTCATCCCCTTCATCAATGTTAATTAAAATATTTATTTAATTAATATTCCCTTTTCCCTAACGTTCCTAAGGTATTTAATTTAATCAATTAAATAATTTATACATAACCCCACTTCATCTCTAAATTAAATAAATGCAATCAATTTATTTAATTTAGTCAATTATCCTTTTCATTTTTCTAATTCATTCTTTCTCTCTCCTTGTCACATTCTCCATAACCCTTTCACTAAACTAGATTAATTTAATTAATCCTCCATTAAGGTGTGCATATCCTTAATTATGATTAATGTCACATCCTCCATAACTTTCCACTTGCCTATAATCATCATTAATTAATCTAATCTTTTTTTTTGCACAATCCTAATGCTAATCACTTACCCCATTTGACATGTCCTTAAGTCAACCTTCTTGTTACTTACTTTTTTTGGGATGATCTCTTCCCCATGTGAATTAAAAATTCACATTTATTCCTCCCATGCATCTCTCTTCCCTCTGACATCTCATGTGTCACATCGTACCCAAAGGACAAGGACCTCTTTTAGAGGAATCTAGTTTTACCCTTTGGCTTCCTCCAAAAAGTAAATTATAAAATTCACTTTTTATTCCTCCAAGACCATCTCCAATCCCCATGTCGAAAGGGATGACTTTCTAAAAGTCATCACTTGTCATTTTCAGCCCCACTTGGGGACAAGGGATTAGTTTTTGTGGAGATCCTCTCTCATCCCAAGGTACTTGAAATTACCTTGTACCACATGGCCTCTTCCATGTCATTTGTACCCTTGTCCATCTCACCTTGTCTTTTGGACACTTCACCCACCACATGTCAAGATATGAGGGCTTGTGAGTCCTCAAATCACCATAGCCCTCCATCTTGGCCATGGTGACTCAATCTTGACCGTTGAATTCTCTAGAAAATTCAACTTCTTCTATAAATAACCCCTCTTTTGATTCATTAAGGATCCTTATGCATTCTTAGTCCAACTTATGCTCTCATGCTCTTCAAGACATATTAGCCATTTATTGCAGCATTTAAATATTGCATTTTGCATCTTAGAATCCATTGTTGCATTCATCCACCTCCATTTATCATCTATCTACCACCATCATTGTAAGTTATCAATCCAAGGAGAACACATCAAAGTAACATCAAGGGCCAACCAAAGCATCGATTCGAGACAAGGTATAATCATTTTGTTTATCTTCATCTTGCTTTGTTTTGAATCCAACTAGGCTAATCGTTTGAGGTGTTAGGTGTTTTTGTTCTCTTCTTGCATTCTAGTTTATTTTTCACTTTATATTAGTACACTTTTTCCCCTTTATATAAATAAACTACTTTCAAAGTAAACAAGAAAGAGAATGATGAATCTGATTCGAATGATCTTGATGATGTGGAAAAAAAAATTGTAAGAAGGTTGAAAAAGAGAACTAGCAAATACAGAAGTAAGCTACCCTTCAAATGTTTCAATTGTGGAAATATAGGTCATTATGCTTCTAAATTTCCAATCAAAGTTTCAAATGACAAACATAAATATCATATAGGTAAATCTATCAAAAAGAGTTATTATGTAAAAGAAGATAGTGGTGTATCTGATGATGAGGAATCAAACTATCCAGATGATGGAAGTGATGAATTATTGTTCATGGCTCTCAATGTCGAAACTAATTATACTGATCCTAAAATACATGTTAAGGAAATTTATCCAAAAATAGGTCACAATATTGAAGGAACTATGTTGACTTCTTTTAATGCAAGAGAGGATAGAAACTATTGGATAATTGATAGTAGATGCTCAAATCATGACAAGTGATAAGAGTAAGTTTGTTAAACTTATAAAGTATGATGGTGGTCTTGTTATGTTTGGTGATGACACATCTGCTAATATTTTAGCAAATGGCTCAATTAGTTTTGATGGAAAGCATAAGACAGATGATGTTCTTTATGTCAAGGGTCTTTGGCATAATCTTCTTAGTGTAGGATGAATATGTAGTAGAGGATAAAATTTGGTATTTTAGAACTATGGTTTTGAAACCATAAAAGAAGCTCTGGAATATTGGTTGTAGCTAGAACAAGGACATAAGGAAATGTTGTTCATCTCAAAGGTGGTGGTGTTAAGAATGTTTATCTCAACTCAATGAAATTTGACTATGGCATAGAAGAATGGGTCACATAAATTTGGATACCCTAGTGAAGATCAACTCTACTAATGATATGAGATATATACCAAGAATTGCAAAGCCTATCAATGCAATTTTTAAAGAATGTCAGTTTGGAACGTAGACAAAGAAGAGGTTCAGAAATAAGAACTATTCTACTATTGGACCTTTGAAGTTGGTGCATACAGACCTATGTGGACCTACCAAAACACGAATCTCTCAAGGTGACAAGTATTATATTTTTTTGATAGATCATTAATCTAGAATGACTTGGGTGACCTTTCTCAAAGAAAAATCAGAAGCTCTAGATAAGTTTAAATTATTTAAGTCTATGGTTGAGAATGAAATTGATTTAAAAATCAAATGTTTGAAGTCTGAAAAATTTGGTGAGTTCATCTCCAATGAGTTTAATATATTTTGTGAATATCATGGGGTAAAGAGGCATTTATCAACTCCTAGGACTCCTCAGTAGAATGGAGTTGTGGAGAGGAATAATAGTACAGTTCAAGAAGGAGCAAGAACCATGATGAAGGAAGAAAATATACAAAACGTTTATTGGAAAGAAGCTATTCATACTAGAGTGTACATTCTTAATAGAGGACAAGCAAGATTGAACAGTTCAAAGACCACCCTATTAACTATGGTATGGAAAACCTCCTACTGTGAAATATTTCAAAGTGTTTGGAAGAAAATATTGTATCAAGAGAGATGAAGAAAATATATGAAAGTTTGATGCAAGATCAAATGAAGGAATCTTCCTTGGATACTCTACAAAAATAAAAGCATACAAATGCTACAATAAAAAGGTTAAAAAAGATTGTTGAAAGTGCAACTGTCAAAGTGGATGAAGGATCACACCAAAGCTCAGTGTTGATAGAAGGTTATGAATCAAATGAACCCCCTTGCAAAGAAGAAAAATAAGAAGAGAAATAAGAGAATGAGATGCTAGTTGAAGAGGAAGAAGCTTTGAAAAAGAATCCTAAGACTCCTAAGTATGTCCAGAAGAATCATTCTAAAGATAAAATAATTGGAGGTAAGAGAAAAGGTGTCTTGACAATAAGAATAGTTACTATGGTAGATGAATAGGTAAAATTTTGTTTACTCTTTGAGGTAGAACCTAAAATAGTAATTGAATCATGCAAGGATGAGAATTGGATCAGAGTTATGGAAGAAGAATTGAGGTATATTGAGAAGAACCAAATATGAGAATTGGTCCCACGACCAAAAAACAAGAATGTCATAGGAACAAAATGGGTTTTCCATGAATAAGTTGAATGAGAATGGAGAAGTTATCATAAACAAGGCTAGGCTTGTGTGTAATGGTTAATCACGAGTGGAAGGAATAGATTTTAAAGATACTTTTGCTCTAGTGGAAAGAATGGAAGCCATTTAGAAGTTTTTGGATTTTGTGGCACATAAATACTTTAAGGTATATCAAATGGATGTAAAGTATTTATTCTTGAATGGTGAGTTAGAAGAAGAGGTATACATTGAAAAAATAGAAGGTTTTCACTTATCAAAAGATCTTGATATGGTGTGGAAGTTGAAGAAAGATTTATATGGACTCAAACAAGCTCCTAGAGCTTGGTCTGCAAGATTGGATAAGTAGTTATTGTAGAAAGGATTCAAAAAGGTTACAATAGATAATAATATTTACTTCAAGGATGAGAAAGATCAAATCTTGATTGTGGTTGTGTATGTCGATGACATAATCTTTAGATGAAATATGTAAAAATTTTGTAGAGGAGATGCAAAATGAGTTTGAAATTTTAATTTTTGGGGAGATGGTTTTCTTCCTCAAGCTAAAAATCATTCAATCTAATAAAGGTATATTCATCTCACGATCAAAGTATGTCAATGAAATGTTAAATAATTTTGGAATGGAGGACTCTAAACCAGTATGTAATCCCATGGTTAGTGGTTGTAAGTTGAGAAAAAATGATGAATCTCCTAAGATAGATCAAAGTAAGCATATATCCATGAATGGTAGATTGTTATATCTAAATGCTAATAGATCAGGTATCATGCATTCTCTTATAGAAATATTTCAAGAAGATCCTGGAGAATCACATGTGGCAGCAGTCAAAATTATATTCATATATTTGATAGGCACTCTGGAATTTGGTCTATGGTATCCTAGGGATATTGATTTCTCTTTAAATGCTTAGATAGATGTAGATTGGGCAGGTTGTACACATGAAATAAGAAGTAAAAGTGGAGGTTCTTTCTTTCTTGGAAGAAAATTAGTTTCTTGGTTGAGTAAGAAATAGGATTCAATGTCACTATCTACTATAGAGGAAGAATATATTGCAATAGCATATTACTGCGCACAGGCGTTGTGGATGAAGAAAACACTGAAGGATATTAGAGTATCATATGATGAACCTATTCTTATCTTGTGTGATAATAAAATTTCTATCAACATATCAAAAAATTTGGTAATGCATTCAAGGACAAAGCATCTCTCTATTTGAGATCACTTTCTAAGAGAGAAAGTTGTTGAGAGTGAAGTGAAGTTGGAGTATGTGCCTACAAAGGATCAAAAAGCAGAAATTTTCACAAAGGCCCTTCCAAAAGATACATTTGAGTATCTCATGTAGAAGCTATAGGTTATTTATCCTCCTTTAACCTAGATGCATAAGTTGGTGCATCTATCTAAGTGAGCAATTCAATATTTATTCTTTGTCCTGGAGTGATGAAGGCTACCTCTTACAGGGAGTAGGTAGTAGTATCTTTGGTTGGTGCAATCAGGGGTAGCATATCTTGTGCCCCTAAGGAAGAGAGTAGTGGAGAAAAAGTGAATGGAAGATAAATTAGTTTACAGGTGTTACCTAAAGTGAAATATGCAAGTTTTTCTCTTTGCCATTGATGTCAAAGGGGAAGAGAAGGCTAAAAAACAACGAGAGTGATTTTTGAAAAATATGAGAAGAAAAGGGGAGAAAGAAAGAAATATCCAATAAGGGGGAGTGTTTCTTGATGCAAGGTTATTTTTTTTATTGATTTTTTTTCAAAGACAATGTTTCCATCAATGACAAAGGGGGAGATTTTTGGAGATTTGTGTTTTCAATAATGTCAACGAGGAGATCATTAGAGATTGTTGCACTATGTTGTCATTAGTGTTGTCATTGATGTTAACCTATATAAACCTCTAGTGTGGTTATGATGATAAGGTGTTTTTGGTGTTTAGAAGGTGTTGCTTATGCAACTGGGTCACTTGGTTTCCAAGTGATTTTGAGAAAAATTGAATAGAGAGTTTACAAGGTGATAGAGTTGTGTTATGCATTGTGCTCTACAATTCTTCATAGTTCAATATGTGCTTGTGCAATTTTGATGAGATTATTAGAGGTGTTCAAAGGTGTGGTAATGGAAGATGTGTCTGACAGTGTGTTTCCTATGAAGAATTTTTTCTGGGAGAAATGGAGTTACTCTTCATTTCTTCACGTTGAGGTTTCTTATCTTTCAAATTTGGGAAACTGATAAAAAAAATTGTATCTACCTTCCACTAGAGTAGTTTGTGTTCAATTTTTCCATAAATTTGGTTAGTGAGTTGTATGTTTGTGGTAGTGTGGTTGGTTGCATAGGGAGATAGTATTCTTAGTTTCAAGTAGTTATGGAAGTTTTGTTGAATATTCTAAAGATATTGGAATATTCTAGGATATTGAGTGATGTTTTTTATGTGGCTGGTAGGATATTTTTTAACTTGGTGAAGAGTGAGTTGATTCTTTGGTAGCATAAGTGCAAGTTTGGCTGACCTGGTTTGTTACTGTTACTTATGGATTTTCTTCATGGTTTGTGGAAGCATGGTGAATCATGTTAGTGTAGATTTATGTCTTTTTTAACCCTTAGTGTGGTCTACCTTCTTTTATTTCCATCGTGGAAGTGTTTGGTGCTAACCTAATTGATGGTTGCACATTTGAGGTGCATATGTTCCATTGAGGTTTACTAGGTTAATTTTTGGATATGTTAGTGGTGTTTTTTATGGTATGAAAAGATGTGAATGCAATAAATTGTTTTGATTTGAGTATGAGATTAAACACCTAAGGCTCTCAGAAGCAGTGAGTAGAGGGTGTCTACTTTTTTAGTGTACCTGAAGTCATTGGAGGCAGTGAGCCAAAGGTTGTAGATGGTGTGGAGTTTTTGTGGTGGATCTTCCTATTGAGGTAGTGAACCTCCTTGTAATAGTCTTCTTCTATTATATTCTATTTTTTATAGTGAGTCCTTTGGGTAGTGATCCATTCTTTTCTTTTGGGAATTGAGCCCTTCCGACAATGAGCCTTTTGTAATTATTGTTGCCATTCATATATATGTGAGTTAATCCTCACTGTGTATTTTCTATGATTAGGGTTTTCCATGTTAAATTTGGTGTTCTTGATGTGTGGTTATGAATGTGTTTATGTTTCAATAGTTTACATTCATGTTGATACATAATAAGGGTTTGAATTTTTTAATGTACATCTGATTCTCCCCCCTCTCAATTGTCTTTTTTGTGTAACATCCTCCTCCATTAGATTTGTACCCTTTGATCCATCCATAAAAAGACCCCCTTCCTATCCATTTTAATATTAATTTCAATGCATCAAACAATTCCTTAACCTAAAATCCTAAACCATCAAAGCCCACATCAATCCAATTTAATCCTAATCCTTCCAACCATCCATCAATTCCTATATTCCATCATCCATTAAACACTTCATCTATCTATATTAATCCTAATCATAATCCATCAATCCATGTAAATCCTAATCCATCAACTAATGAAGATCCTAATCCAAATGGTCATGTGTAAACCCTTACCAAGAATAAATTATTTTGGCACAAGAGGTTCCTTAATACTAAAACCAAAGAGAAAACTAATATTTTATTGACCAACCCCACACATTAAACAATAAATTGGAAATATTGCCTCACTGAATAAATCCTCCATCACACAAACTCTCAAATACTAATATAAAATATAATAATCAGTATAATAAATATGATTAATCCAATCAACTCAATCAAAGTAACCAATATAATCAAACCAACTTAGTTATGAAGTACATTATTCAAGTATTATTAGTAAGAAATCAAAATCATAATAATGAATTTTGTGGGTTATACCACTCCCCTAGCAAGCACAAACATGTTAAAGTCATCAAAAATCACCCTAGCATTTTCATTACTATGTGTTAACCCATGCAAGAAGATAAATGAAGGAAATACACCCCTTTCTTATTATCCATAAGCCCCATAAAATCCAAGATCAATGAGGCTCATAAAATCCAAATACTTCCCACTTATCATTGGTTGAAGTTTAAAAATTACATCTAAGATCTAATTGATTAGGGGGGCATCAAACTTAAGTAAAATACACCCACATCAATGCATGATCAAAATTATCCGCAACTAGCTCAAGTTCAAAGCACCCCCATTGATCCTATTACTCCTAACCAAGTACAAGAATCAAATCAATCACCTATAAAATCCATCTAATAACCAAAATCCTATCCGTTGGGCACAACTACCTTTTTTCATTTTGCTTTCCTTGCAAATTGAAAATACCAAAATATCCCATCTATCTAACACTGTATTTATTTCTTGTTTCCAAATAAGTATATCCCACAAAAAATCAAATATGAAAAATCATAAACTATCAAGGTAAAGGATTAGCCCTTCACAAACAAGGAATCTCTTAGGTCCCAAAACCATGTGTCTACAATCCTAAAACTATTGTTACACATTCAAAGTTAGGATTTTTCATCAAAAAGGTAAGACAAGGGTTCATCAATATACTAAGGATGGTTAAAGGCCTATGAAAAATAGAGGGAAATCACTTTGTTGCTTTGGGATCAACTTAAACCTATGATAGTGTACACATAGGTAACCTAAATATGTTTATATATCAAATAAAATATAACATGACTAATAAATCTATAGTTATACCTATGATCTTAATAAAATGTCAAGTCCTAATGTGAGATGCTAGATAAAAACTAATAATACAACAAGAGTAAATAACAAGATAAAAGGGCACCTCAATGATTAGCCTAAGAAATAGATAGCATGAAAGAATGATAAACAAATTGATTGTTGTTTGTTATACCTTCTTTGCTTCTCTTTTCTTGGTTGGCCCTTGATCTTGAAGATTTTTGTGCCCCTTGGATGACAAGCTATGTTGAATATGAAAAATTATATACAAAGTGGATGAGGATGTGATGATTATGAGATGAGAGTTCAAATGAAAATTGACAAGAGTTTAGTAGCAAAAGACTTGATCATCCAAAATGGGAGAAATGAGGGGGTATTTATAGGATAATTGGAATTCTCTAGAGAATTCAATGGTTGAGATTGATCCAACAAGATCAAGATGAAGGACTATGGTGAGTTGAGGACTCACAAGCCCTCACATCTTGACATGTGGAATGTGAGATGTCTTAGGGTGGAATGATGTGGAAATGAGGTGGAAGAGAATTACATGAGGTGGATGAAGGACAAGTACCTTTGAGGTACCTTGGGGGATGAGAATATTTCCTCAAAAAGAGACTTCTTGTCCCCAAATGAGGATGAAAAAGACATTTGAGGGATTTTAGAATTCCTCAAAAATCTCCATGGGAAAAGGGGAAGTGGTTGGAACAATAAATGTAAATTTACATTCATTGGAGATTTTATTGGGTAAGAGAAGGTCTCCAAAAAGCTAGAGATTTGTCACATGTGGGTGATGTGACAAGTCCAAGGTTTTAGAAGTCCTTGGTACATGTAAAGTGACAAGTCAAGCCTTCTAGAATCTTGCATGGGGATGGGGAAGACCTTGGAAAGACAAAAGTGAATTAAAAATTCACATGGGTAAGAGAGGAACCTTGGACAAATAAATTTGAATTAAAAATTCACATGGGAAAGAGAATCCAGGCTAAAAATGGTAAGTGGGAAGGTTGATCAAAAAATGTAAGCTAAATGTGGTTAATGATTCTGATTAAGGTTGTGCAAACATGAGATTAAGATAATTAATGAGAGATTAGAGGAAAGTGTTAGATTATGGAGGATGTGACACTTAATCAAGATTAGGTGATGCACATCCTAATCACAGATTAATTAATTTAATCTAGATTAAAAGAGGGTTATGGATAATGTGACAAGGAGAGAGAAAAAGGGGAATTAAAAATTCATTTTAATCCAAATGGGTTAAAAGACTAAATTAAATAATTTGTCATATTTATTTAATTTAGAGAAGAAAAGGGATAAGGTAAAGTATTTAATTTATTTAATTATATACTTTAGGAACCTTAGGCAGAAAATAAAAACTATTTAATCACTATTAATGAAATGGATGAATAGAGTAGACGATTTTGATTATATTGAAGTGATCAAATTTGGATGTCTACAATACCCAAAATTACACTTTACCCATAGAACTACCACTAGCTCAAGATTAACTAACTATTTTAGATCTCTATATAGCTAATGGTACACCCTGACAATAATTTTGTAATCCCTTCAAATGGTTTATTTATTATTTTTTACATTGTGGAAAGGTGTAGACATGCATATTCAAATTATCGAATGATATGTCATTTATTTTTTCTCAAAATAGATCCCCAATATATACTTTTGAATAATGAACATCATGGATTAAACCTAATTTACTCTTAAGTTGATCCTATATATAACAAAAATAAAGATGTTTAAATAAGAGTGTTTGATCTTGAACCAATAAAAATTGGTTCTTGTTCTATTATTAAATAGAGTTATAACAAAAATGAGGAAATAAATTCCATTAGCTAAATTATCAACAAAATAAGATATGTATTCATATAAAAATTAGAGATTACATTTCATATAATGGACATGCTTAATGATTCATAACCAAAACTACACTAACCTATATAGAATAAAGGAATGGTTATTAAAAATAATTTAAAATATATTAGGTGCTATCATGCTCACTCCAAACCCTCATTACATTCATGTAAAAAAATATGGTAAGATAAAATACATAACTATAATTACAATATTCCTCCAAATGATTGTAAATAGCCATGGAGACATACCATTGTATAGATGTATATTTACAAACCATTTATACATTCTACAAGATGAATTCGATTATTTACAATCAAGATATCCAATGTTTGATGCCCCAAAATATTTTATAAATTTCAATGAACCCAAAAATTGGTTTGACAACCAACCTTTTGCATGAACAACCAACTAGTATATGTGGATTTATCATTCTAGTACCAAGTTCACTCAAGGAAGCCTCTAGATCATAAAAACTCGTGCTTTTTGTAGACATGTAAAATTGAATTAACACCTATCACACACCCCAAATAGAATTAAACAACATCGAACAACATCAAACAATATCGAACAACATCAAACAGCATCGAATAGCATCAAACAACATTGAACATTATCCCACAACATCCCGTAACATCTTGAAATATCTAGTAACATCTCAAAATGAATTAGAATCATCTCAGAACATCCTGTAACATCTCGAAATGACTCAAAATCATCTTGGAGCATCCCATAACATCTTGAAATTACTTGAAATCATCTTGAAACATCTCATAACATCAAGTGCACTATTTATGATCATTTTCTCTTAAATACAAGTGCACGGATCTTGCCAAAGTTTGCTTTTTTTGAAGGTACTAATGGGTTTTTTATGCAGGTTTCAAAACATGTTAACTCATTTTGTGCAAGGAAGATGATCAATCCAATATTTTTAGATCCATAAATTATTTTTATTAACTTAGGAGCTCTGATTTTGGTGCTTTAAAAATAACAACTAAAACTCACATTTTTTTTTGGTGTTGTTAAAAAATTGAACCAAATTCATACTTTCTTAATTTAGCAACTTTGATTTTGGTTCTCTAAAAATAAAAAACACAAACTCACATTTGATTTTAGTTTTGTTAGAATTGAACCAATTTCATGTTTTCTTAACTTAGGAACTCTCATTTTGGTGCTCATAAAAAGAACAAAAAAATACTTCAATTTTGGGATCTAAAAATGAACACATTTTATGTTTTCATAGTTAGGAACTTTAATTTTGGTGCATAAAAAGAGCACAAACAATTTCCATTTTGTTGAAAAATTAAAAAGCGGGATTGTTTTCTTAGAAACACTCAAGTTTGGAGCTTAAAATGAACAAGTTATTTCTTTTGTATTACACCATTACTATTTTGACTGATATCCTCAATACTTCCTATTGGTGCAAATAAAAAGAACAATTTTTTTATGTTATTCACATATTTTTGGGGATAACACCGCTCAAGGTGTTTAAAAAGAATCAATTTTCTATAGATTTTTCATTGTGCATTCATTGATTGGAAAAGTTGAAGTGTTTTGTCTTCTCCCCTCGCACCTTTTGGTAATCTTGGGTGAGCGAAAGAAAAAACTTTAGCATTGCACTTTATTTTCAAGTTTACCTTAAAGAGTGGACTTGCTTTGAGATGCATCTCACACTAGAGAACTCATTGCAAGGTCTTGAAGCATGTTTATTGGTGGGTTATATCAAAGGTTGCAAAATCGTAAGAAAGTAGCTTCAAGTCGTGTTGACAATAGACTGCACCTAATCCCATGCCTTAAGTGGAATGAGAACAGTTAAAGAGCCTTAAGTGGCCAACAAGTGAGTGTCAGATTTCCATGTTCATAGTTATCACTAAGAACCAAATTATTTTAGAGGCCACCCTATTATCCAAAAATATTCTTTGAAAGTGGTGCATCAGAATTTACTTATGAGAAGTTACTTGCCATGTCTAACTACAGGCCCACACCATAAGTTGCACGTAAAATCATCTCTTCAGAGCATAAGGAAATCCTACCTAAGAGAATGGTTTATATCCCCTAGGGTTGTAATTGCTTATTTATGTTAAACTTGCCAATACATTCAAAAAAATTTGACATCAAATTTTGTGGTTGATTTAAAGAAAAAGAACACATTCAAAAAAACACTGAACGAGATGGTTGAGCCACAAACCCTTTGATTTAGTGCATACTTGTGAAAGAATCCTTATGTTTTCACTCCTTGAAGGATTCTTCCTTAAAGGTTTCCAAACATTCTAGATTTTATTTTAGGTTACATTAATCAAGGTAAACATTTGGGAACTATGCCTTAGGTGTTGTGATTTCACAACTTGAGTTATAGACATGAAGGTCACATAAGTCCATGCTTGTTGAGTCAGTCCAAGTGTTGTTTTATCACTTTCCATACACCAAACATAGAGAAAGTTGAGATATTTTTTTATAGGATCATTGTTCGAACCAAACAATTGGAAATCCAGAAGGTTGGATAGTCCCTCATCCATTATTTACATCCTACCTATTTGAAATCAAAATCAAACAAACCATTGGGGCCATTCCTTCACTCAGGGATCTATGATATCAAAAGTTACTTGGGACTCGCAGATAGTACAAGTAAGCTTTCCCACAACATATCCTCTAGACAAGGAAGTGGAATGTCGACCCTAGTTCTTCAACATTTTGATTTCCAAAAAGTAGTACCATTCCAAAACAACACTCAAACTCTAGGGTCTTGAGCTTCATAGAAACCATCCCAAAACACCATCAAACTTTATGGCCATCTAGCGACCAACTACTCTAGTTCAGTAACCAGAACTTGTAGCACTGATCCTTCAACCTAGTCTCACTCACATAGAGGGTGAAAAAACTGACATCATAAGTGAAAGGAAAACAAAGGTGCGGAATCGCTTTCCTAATGCTAATACAACAAAGGAGAAGTATAAAAGACCAATTTTAAATCTTCTTACAACTACTAAGATGAACACATATAGGGTAACTAGAGTAACAAAAATAAGCAATCACAGATAACACCAGATTTACGTGGGAAAACCCTTTCGAGAAAAAACCCACCACACCAAGAGAAGACACTTTGTATTATAGTAAAATAAATTACAAAAAAAGCTCACAGTCCTCACTCTCTGATAGTTATCTTATAGTAGCAGACATGATTTTTCATGCACTCACTATTACAATACTTCTTACAGTATACAATTAATACAACTCACTATTCAGTCCCTATCTATTTACTGATCTCTTTTTTACCGTCACCTTCTTGACTTATATCAATGTAATCGACTATACAAGTCTTACATCACATTAATCATTCCAACCAATAGCAGGCCTTAATAATGCACCGATCACCCAATCAAGCAATCCGATCTGCTAACTGATATGCCCTAAAATCACACATCGGGCTGCCTAGGCATTAACTCCTTTGCCTTAATCATATTCTGACATCAGCTGAAACACGTCTTGCAATTATTGCTTTCACCGCTCCAGACTTTGACCAATCAGATGTTGATTTCTTGCCACGTGTTGTCTCTCTATTTGTTCATCACTTCTAATCAAGTCTGACTAGTCAACACAACTATCAAACATCTATTAGCGTGACACCATGTCAGGCCAAAGAAACCACCACGGTATGGTGGTGAGCCCTTGTCAACCCATTTACTACCTTCACTGTGCCACCGCTGAGCCCCGTGAGACCTCCCACGGTATGGCAATACCACTGCCCAATCGTAGTTCCCTTCAAACACCTTCATAGTACTAAGGTAGAGGCATGTCTGTCAGCTCGTTTCTTTACACCATGTCACCGTCGAGCTCAAATCAACCTTTCGTGGTATGGCAGTGCCATCGCCCAACCGTGAGGCTAAGTAAAGCCTCCTGTGGTATGGAGGTAATCGCCAGAGTATGTTGATGGACACACCACGCTACTTTGCCTTGACTGCAAGACCTCCATGGAAAGGAGGTAACCATATTTGTGACCGCTAAGGCTTACTGTGCCACCATGACATGGCCAAGAATCCATTGCGGTGTGGCGGTAAGAGAACTTTTCTTAACTGTCTGTGTTCACCACGGCCACCGCGCCACCAATGAACACCCTTTGTAGTAGGGAGGTAAGGCTTCGCACTAACAATGCCCATAAACTGCACTACCTCTAGTCCAAGATGGAGACCCCGTTGTATGGCAGTAACACTACCCAACAGCGGACAAAATGAAAAAGGCCCGCGGTAAAGTGATAAACCGCCAAACCATGCCTCTATGAAAGACTCTTAGTGGTAGAGCATTAAAGGTTGAGAATGGTGATAAATTTTCCAATTCTTTTCATAGCTTCAAGCCAAAAGCTGAGGCACCTATTCCCAACAAGCTCCCAGTTGATGAAGACTTACTGGCTTCCTTTAGACTTCAAAAATTACTGACAATCATAGGCCCCAAGGCCCATCAAGTTTGTGCACCATCTGAACTTGTCTGTGCTCACTGGATTTGTTAACACATCAGCAAAATTCTTTAAAGTCTCAACATTTTCTAAACACATCTTTCCATCTTCCACTATATCCCTCAAGAAGTGATACTGCACATCAATGTGATTTGTCCTGGCATGGAAAGTCGGGTTCTTTGCCAAACAAATGGCACTCTGACTGTCACAGAAAATTTTAATCTGCCCTACATTAAAACCAATATTAGAGCATAATTGACTCAACCAAACTACTTCTTTGCAGGCGTGTGTTGCTACCATGTATTCAACCTCTATAGTGGATAAAGTGACTACAGCCTATAGCTTGCTCATCCAATTGACTACACCACCATTCAACATGAAAGTGTATCCACTGGTGGATCTGTTGCTATCAATGTCCCCTGCCCAATCGAAATCTGCATATCCATTAATGTTGAATGTTCTTTGTGATACAATTGAACTTCTATGGTAACACAAAGCATATTCTAAAGTCCCCTTCAAATATTTGAACTCTCTCTTCACAACATCTCAATGTGATCTTCCTGGATTTTCCATAAAATGGTTGAGAACTCCCACTGCTTGGGTAATGTCTAGTCTTGTATAGACCATTGTGTACATTAGACTACCAACAACACTTGAATAAGGCACCCTGGTCATTTCCTCCATCTTAGTAGCTGATTTAGGAAAGTCTTCAATAGATAGCTTCATTCCCTACATAACTGAAACAACTAGTTGCTTGCAATCATCCATACCAAATCTCTCCAGAACTATATTGACATACTTACTCTAATTTATCTAGATCTTTTTGCTCGTTCTGTCCCTGGTCATCTCCATCCCCATAACATACCTTGTTGCACCCAGATCTTTCATTTTGAACTTTGTAGACAACTGAGATTTAAGATCAAAAATCATAGACTTGTTATTTCCTATGAACATCATATCATCCATGTATAGGGTAATAATAAGCACATGATCATTTTCAAATTTATAATAAACACAATGATTAGATTTTGATCTCACAAATCCCATAGACAACACAAAAGTATCAAATTTATGGTACCACATTCTAAGAGACTGCTTCAAACCATACAGAGATTTCTTTAATTTGCAGACCAGACATTTTTAACCTTTTTCAACGAAGTGCTCAAGCTAGGACATAGAAATCTCTTCTTCTAGCTCTCTATGGAGAAACGTTGTCTTCACATCCATCCGCTCAATCTCTAAGTCATATGTTGCTGCCAATGACAATAGAAATCTGATAGATGCCAGCTTTGCTACAAGGGAAAAAATTTCTCCATAATCAATTCCCTCTATCTGGGAAAATCCTTTTGCAACCAACCTTGCCTTATACTTTTCTACACTTCCATCTAGACCAGTCTTCTTCTTGAATACCCAATTATAGCCAACAGGCTTTTGCCCTTCAAGCAAAGGTACCAAATCCTAGGTTTTATTTTCCTTCAATGATTCCATTTCTTCATTCATGGCTTCCAACCAAGAATTTGAATCATACATGCTAATAGCTTCTTTTATAGTCATAGGCTCATCAGTGCTAGTAATCAAAGCATAGGCACAGTTTGAATCTAACATAGCGAAACCATACCTATCAGGTTGTCATTTTTCATGTGTAGACCTTCTTATTGGCTGAGGTTGTGGTTCTTCATCTTCAAAACTCTCAAAGCTACTTGGACTCTCCTTAGATTCAGTTACACTATATAGTTCTTTTTCTGGAGTTTGAGGAATTTGAACTACATCATTCTTCTTCTCTTTTATCTATCTCTAGCTATGGATTAACTACTGAAGGTTTCAACTGATGAAATATTACACTTTTGTTGTCAAAACCTTCTCAGTATCAAGATTCCAAAGCTTGTATCCCTTCACACAAATGCCATAGCCAATGAAGATACATTTAACAGCCTTGTTCTCCAACTTTTATCTTTTCTCATTGGGCACATATACATATGCCTCACAGCCGAAGGCACGAATATGTCTAAGAGAGGGCTTCTTACCAGACCACGCTTCCAAAGGTGTCTTGTCAACTAGAGCAGAACAAGGTGAATGATTTACCAGGTAACATGTTGTAGCCATAGCCTCAACCCAGAACTTCTACTCTAGACCAGCATTGCTTAGCATAATTATCGCTCTTTCAATTAATGTTATGTTCACCCTTTCACCAACTCCATTATGTTGTGGAGGATAAGGTGTAGTTTTATGCCTTTTAATCCCATGGTCTATGTAGTACCATTCAAATTCTACATAAAAAAAATCACCACCATTATCCATCCTCAAGCATTTGATTTTCTTTCTAGTCTAATTCTCTACCAAATTTTTAAATTATTTAAATCGATTGAACACTTTTGATTTACTCTTAAGAAATTATATAAATGCCCTTCTCGAATAGTCATCAATAAAAGAAACATAATATCTAGACTTTGATAACGAAGGAACATTAACTAGGCCAAACACATCAGAATAAACATAATCCAATACACCAGAAGATTTATGAAGACTCAAATAAAATGAAACATGGTGTTGCTTTCCATAAATACAATGTTCACAAAAATTGAACTCAAGGTTACAATCATCAAGCCTTTCAAAAATATTTTTATTTTTCAAGGTTTTTAAACCTTTCTCACCTATGTGACCAAGTCTATGATGCCACAACATTGTCTTGTTTGCTGGTAGTTTCACCTCCAAAGCATTTGCAACCAGAGAAGCATCTTCATCTTCCTCTATAGGAACAACTTTTCTTGACTTTACAGAGGCGTTGTTGCATTGAACAAAATGTGCATCCAGCTTGTATAGAGTGCCAGCACATACACCCTTACCCAGCACCATTGCACCTCTAGTCATCTTACATCCTTTACTCGAGAAAGAAACTTCTACACCAGCATCATTCAGTTTACTAACAAAAAGTAAGTTATGAGCCAAACCTGGTATGTGCAGTATGCCACCAATCCCTTTGATTCTACCATCAGGGAACTGTATTTTGACTCTTCCATGGCCAAAAATATATAATGTTGAATCAATCGCCAGGTACACCTTTCCACCATCATACTTCTCATACTTAGTGAACCATTATCTATGAGACGTCATGTGAAAGGATGCACCTTAGTCAACCAGCCAGACATCATTTGATGCCTGGGTTGCCAAGGATGAAATGAAGGCATCTGCATCACTCTGAGAAGAGTCATTATCTGAAGTGTTACTCTTCTTCTTCCCCTCCTTACAATCCTTTCGAATATGACCAGGCTGCCCACAGTTCCAACATTTCACCTTGGAATTTTTGTAACACCTCTCCATTTTTCTTTCTGGATGGGACAGTGTTTCCTTGTTTTGTGTTGATTTATGTTTCTGGATATTCAGATACTTTATTGTGTGTGTATTTGGTTGCTATTCATTGAGCGATAGACTATATTATGTGATGTGATTTGATTTATTTGATGCTTTAGTTTACATGCTTTAATTGGTGTAAATATGTTAGTTTCTATAACATGTAATTGCTTATGAGATTATTGGAATTATGGTGGAAGTGTCAGTTTTTATGATTGTATGGGTGAAGAGGACGGGTTCGCATCACTCGCTTGTGAGTGCCCTATGAATCTGAGATTTCCTCTTCATGGTGTGTATTATATGTTGGATATATTAAATGATGTTATTTACATGGTCCTTAGGTTTGCAAGTACATGGCATCGACTCCACCTAGTTCCACAAGTTTGAGCGTTTCGATCCAATGGTGAAGTTGAACGGGAGATAGTAACTAGGTAGCATGTGTCAAGTCTGCGCCCTACCCTTAGTGTGTCGTCAGTTTCGTTTGTTGAGTCATAGTTTACCTTATTTTAATGTTATTTGATTCTGAATGGGTGTGATTATTTAATCAATTTTTAGAATGATTGCATTGGTTAAAAGTAGTGATTATTTAATATTAAATCAAAATTATGCTTGGAAGTTATATTTAAAGTTATTAATAAAATTTAATTAAATTAAATTTATTTAATTAATTAAATTTAAGCTTAAAAAGGTTGAATTTAGTTATTAAATAATTAAAATTAATTAATGAATTTTTATTTGGATTAAATTAAATAAAAGCTAAAATTAAAAGATATTTCAAATTGCATTTTAAATTTAAAGTTAGTTTTCAAAAATTGTAATTAAGTGGATATTTTAATTTTCAATATTGCATGCAAAATTAGATTTGGTTTTTTAAGATATTTTTGATTTAGGACTGAATTGCATGTTTAATTAAGAGGAAGAGATTATTGAAAATTGATTCATTTTGAGAGAAGATTTTGGGGAAAATTGCACAGAGAAGGGTTTGAAGAAATTTTTGATTGTAGAATTGATTTGAGGAAAGTCTATTTATAATTGATTGAGCTTTTGGATTGGATTCATTGCACGGTAGAAGAGAATTTGTGAGATCCTTGGAGGAGGCTTTGCATCATAAATTCATCGTTTCTTGTAGCTTCAAAATCCAGGTTTTGTTCTGTGTTTTTCTTGTTCTTGTTTGTTTAAAAAAAAAATATATTGTTTAAAGAATTTGTTGTTGAATTCATTGGGAATTTGGATTTGTTAATGGAAATTAGATTTAAATTAATCTAAAATTTGGGGAAGATTGAATAAACCTCTATAGAAATTAGGTGGAGAAACCTAGAATATTTGAAAACTTATGGTTATAACTTAGATCCATTTTAGTTTTCTTGTTCTTTTATTGTTTATGTATTCGAGAAAATTGATTGTAAGATTTAGTTTTGAACCTCTGTGAAATTTAGATGTTCTCTAGAAAATTTGCATAATTTTACCTGTAGGTGAATATATGACTAATTTTTTCCCCAATTTGTCTTTGATGTTGAAATATGTCAATTTATTTATATTATATATATATATATATATATATACTTAAAAAAAATATTGAAAAGTGTTAATTCTGGAACCATGCTCTTTCACCGTCAGTACGGCGTTCTATTCTATGGTAATTGTAGGAGATTCCAAAGTTCATTATTGTCATTTTTTTCATTTACATAGGGTTTATAAATATTGGGGGAGGCTTGGGAGGTGCTGCCTCCACTGCCACCCCCATGAGGGGATGATGTGGAGGGAGACCTCTACAGCCCCCTCCCCTATTCCTCCTTGGCACGGCTAGATTGGGAGAGGTTCGGCTATGACAGTCGCCCCTCTCCATAATACATGTGGATAGGGTCAGTTGTGACAGCCGCCCCCTCCCCACAAAACCTTTGAGGCCGGCGCGGGCTCCATTCATCTGTCCCTGTCCAAACATGGATGCATCGGACTCGTTTCCTTAGTATTAAAATTTGATTTCCATTGTAATGGAAATTTAATAATGTTTTTTTTTTTTTAAATTCAGTTTTTACTATGTTATTTGTAGGGTGTATATATATAAATAATATATAGGTATAAACAAAATTTATATATATATTCATGTATATATATCTATATTGTATATATGTAATATACTGGCATTGTATATTAATTTCAATATGATTAATTTGGTAAAATAGTATATATAAATGTTTAATTAATGTTGTTATGGATTACATGTACAATTAAACTTATAGATAAAGTTGTAAATTTATTGTGAATTATTAAATAATGATTTGCATGCAATGAAGGATATAAGAATGAATATTTAATTGAAGAATTGAACATATTGGTTTATGGGAATGAAATATTTATTAAACATAATTGAAGAATATATTGAGATGTATATATTACATGAGTGTTTTCAATTAGGAGTATATTCAATATTTATTTGGTTTTATTTAGGTGCATGTAATTTTTGTGCATGGAGATTTAAAAAAATAAGTTTTGAATGCATGGTTAAATTGTTAAGAAAAAGGATATTTAAATATATGGAAGAAATTACATGTTTTTTTAAATGGAAAATTGGAAAAGATATAGGATTTGGTTAGAAAATGGAAAGGGTTCACTTGCATGGATTTATGTTGTTTTTAAAATTAAATTTAGGAATTGATTATATTGAGGAGGCAATTAGTTATTTTAATTAATTTTCTATTAGGGAAATTATATTATTGATAAAGAAGTATGTAAAGGATATGGGTTTAGTATATCCAAAAATAGTAATTTCCTCGTGATTGCCTTAAAGGTTTTATTTCTCTGTATTTCGTAAAGGGAAGTGAGTTTAATTGTTTTAGATTTTCAATAATGGAAGAGGGAAAAGGGTTATATGATTATTTGAGTTAACCCTGTCACTATGCCTTTGACTTTGTCAACGTTGCCTATTGATTGAGGATGGATTTAAGGAATCCAAATATTAGATTTGAATTATGACTTGAATGCTTTTGTAGCTATGTCGTCAAGTTGCATTGTGGGATATGGGATTAAGTTTCAGTCCAAAATTGTAAGTCTTCCAAAAGATCTTAGAGGATGAGGGTTGTCAGTTTCTTTATGTCAACCAGTTGTTTTTCCCTTGGGTAGTGCATGGTGTCTTTTTAGTATTTACCTAGTTTCCACAAATGGGGATGTTTTGTGCCTCCTATGAAAGGAGTGGACTATGTGTTCGTTGCCTCCAAGATGTTTGGAGTGAGTTCTTTTATTTGTTTCCTCCTTGAGTTGGAGTGGTTATGATGCCTAGTTTTTATGCACTTGTGATTCCCTTGGTGGATTATTTGGGTGTGTGTTATCAAATAGAAGAGTGCCTTCTGTTAGGCATCAGAGCCCAAAGAGATAAATCAGGTAACCTTCAGAAGTGATTTAATCAAGTGATTACAAAATTAATGTATTTAGATGATTAGGATGCATTTCACACTAATCAAGATAATTTAACCTCACTCATAAACACAAGGGCTCATTTAGACTTGGGATGAGTGGGAAGGCCTGAAATGGCATGGTCATCTATCTTGTCCTTGCGAGAGGTATTTGATGCTGCATGAGTGAGCATGAGGGCTGGGGTTTGGTTGAGGTCACCAAGATTACTGGAGCCTATGAAGAATGCCTAGAGGAGATCTCATGACTAACTATGCGATGACACTTTGTCTAGGACAACAGTTGGTATTTGTTTTATGTGTATGGTTCTCTGAACATATTTGATCTATTTTTATGTCTGGAAGCAATGTGACCTATGTCAGTGATGTTTGATTTGTACTTGTTTATTGCATTTGTTTGGATATGTCAGTATAAGTATGCCTTTGGATAGTGGTTGTAGATATTTTTTCATCTTACTTTGTTACTATCTCCTAGCATGGGAGGTGGGCCTTCGGGTACCACTTGGTTGGGTGGAATATGCACCATACACCGTTGGGTCCCCATTTATCTTCAATACTTGGTGGTGAGACATCTAGATGGACAGTTCGTGTTTCTTGTGTTATTTATTGCATTGTAATATTTCTATTTGTATAAGTTATTTTATCCCTCTTATGTTATGAGGTGGAATTATGTAATTGTAACACATTTGTAATATTGCCTCATTCTGGGAATGAGTGTTGTAACTATTGGATTAAGTAAATGATTATGAAATGGTATCTTAGTGGTTTATCTTATTATGTTATGTTATATCCTTATGTTGTATGATGTCTATTTCATAAAGTTATTAATGATATGGTTTTATGTAAGATGTATGTGTGGGTTTAAGTAATCCTAACCTTGTAGCCTTAGAGGTTGTTGTAATTAGTAAGTGATTGTGTGTGTTAATTACACTTTATAAAAAAAAATTGGTTCGCTTAAGACGTTAATTGCAACTTCCTTTAAGGTTACTTTGCGGGGCATTACACTTTTTACCAGGAGACTTCAATCTCCCTATAGATTTAGATTTGGAATTCTTGTCCTTCTTCTTTCCTTTCTCCTTCGATCTACCTCAAACAACAAGGGCCTCTTTGGCCATCTCTAAAGACTTCCTATGCATCTCTTCATATAATAGTGAGGCAACAATGTCTTCCATCTTGAAAGTAGTGGTCGTACTTCCAATAGCCATTACAAGATGATCCCAAGTGTCAGGTAACAAATATAATAGGAGCATGCAATGATCCTCCTCCTCAATCTTCACACCCACAGATGCCAACTAAGAAACACTCATATTAAATGAGTTTAGATGGTTTGCAACAGATGCACCTTATTCCATCTTCAAGGAGTACAAATTCTTCCTTAGGAATAAATTATTTACCAGAGACTTTCCTTGATAAATATCACCAAGCTTCTTCCATAATGAAGCTACAGACTTCTCCTCATGGATGTTCAGGAGTACAGAATCAGCCAGGCTCGATCTTATCAGACCTCTTGCTTTTCTATCTGCAAGATCCCAATATTCTTGCTTCATACTTTGTGGCATAGTTCCAAACACAACAACCCATAGGTCTCTATCCACAAGCAAGTCTTCCATTTTGAGTTCCCATAACTCAAAGTTTCCACCATTGAATTTTTCAATATCTACTCTACCTAATGTACTTGCCATCTCAATTAGAACTAGGTTCTAGCTTTGCAATACTCCCACTAGAATAGTCTTAGCACAAAAAACAAGCCTTACTAACAAGGATAACAGAACTAGCCAAGCTTTGATACCACTTGAAAGGAAAATAGAGGTGTGGAATTTCTTTCCTAACACTAATGCAACAAAGGAGAAGTGTAAAAGACCATTTTTAAAGCTTCTTAAAACTACTGAGATGAACACATATAGGGTAACTAGAGTAACGGAAATAAGCAATCACACATAACACTAGATTTATGTGGGAAAAACCTTTAGAGAAAAACCCACCACACCAAGAGAAGACAATTTGTATTACAGTAAAATAAATTACATACAAATCTCACAATCCTCACTCCTTGATAGTTAGCTTATAGCAGCAAACTTGAGTTTTCATGCACTCATTGTTACAATACTTCTTACAGTATACAATGAATACAACTCACTATTCATTCTCTATCTAGTTACTCATCTCTTTTTTACCGTCACCATCTTGACTTATATCAATCTAATCGACTATACAAGTCTTACATTGCATTAATCATTCCAATAAATCACATGCCTTAATAATGCACCGATCACCCAATCAAGTAATTCGATCTTATGACTGATCTTCCCTGCAATCACACATCAGGCCACTCAGGCATTAACTCTTTTGCGTTAATCAGATTCTAACATAATCCAAAATACGTCTTGCAATTATTTCTTTCACCGCTCCAAAATTTGACCAATCAGATGTTGATTTCTTGCCATGTGTTGCCTCTCTATTTGTTCACTGCTTCTAGTCAAGTCTGACCGGTCAACACAACTATCAAACATCTCTTACCGCACCACCGTATTAGGCCAAAGAGACCACCACGATATGGCGGTGAGCCCTTGTCAACCCATCTGCTACCTTCATCATGCCACTGCCAAGCCTCGTGAGACCTCCCATGGTATGGTGGCGCCACCACCCAACCGCAGGTTCCTTAAAACACCTTTGAGGTACCAAGGTAGAGGCATGTCTGCCAGCTCACTGCTTTACACTGCATCACCACCGAATTTTGATCAACATTCCACGGTATGGCGGTGCCACCACCCAACCATGAGGCTAAGCAAATTCTCCTGCAGTATGGCAATAACCATCAAAGTCTATCAATAGACACACCTTGCTACCTCCACGGTAAGGAGGTAACCGTTATCTCTGACCGCCAAGGCTTACCATGCCACCATGACATGGCCAAGAGGCCATCACAGTGTGGAAGTAAGCAAACTTCGCTTAACTGTCTGCGTTCACCACGGCCACCATGCCACCAACAAACACCCTCCATAATAGGGAGGTAACGCTTCGCACTGACTACGCCCATCAACTGCACTACCGTCAGTCCAAGACGAAGACCCCATGGTATCGCGGTAACACCACTTAACTGTAGATAGAGAAACAGAGGCCCACGAAAAAGCGGTAAACCACCAAATCATGCCTCTATGAAAGACTCTCAGCAGTAGAGTGGTAAAGGTTGAGAATGATGATAAATTTGCCAAGTCTTTTTAGAGGTTCAAGCTAGAAGTTGAGGAACTTGTTCCCAACAATTAGCAACTTAAGAACCTTCATTTTTTAGAAGAAAGAAACACCCCAAAAATTTCTCACCGCATCAAAATCATTCTAGACAAAGAGGAAGAGAAAGATGACATAGCAGTTGGAAGACCTGTGTTACCACCACCCACGTAACAATAAATATCCTCTTCATGATCTCATACAAAGTCAAGATCCCTAAAGTAAGGTCTATAGGTTGTCATTTCAGACTTAGCCATCTTAGTCCAAAAGCTCTCAAGAAACACCTTTGGGCACTTTTCAAAACCAAAACTAAGTTGGTATACAACTTTTATAAACGTGTTTCAAGGAACAATGCAAACTTGTATTCCTTCTATTACTGTCAGAATTTGAGTCTTTTCCAATAGTTCCAATATCTCACATAATCCATATCCTATCATTTAGGACAAAATTGGGTCTTTAGTATTTGAATTACCTAGAGAGTTCAAACATTACACCACTCTCCCATAGGGGACCCAAGTTTTTTATGACAACTACAAGATCACAGCACAAGAAGAAAATGGAAGCAAACAATAACAACACTAGCATCCCACCAACAAACACCATGAATGACGGAATTGGCTGATGAGGATATAAACCAAGTGACCTTACTATAGGGTATTTAGTATCAAAAAATCCCCAAAACATGTTGATCTATTACCCAAATCACTCTTATCAAGGGTCACAACATCAATTAGGGAAACACCATCAAGGGTTTTGAAACCCCCATCAAGGAATAAGTCCAGAACATCAAATTTCCCTAAATAAAATTGAGAGAGATCTTGAGGAAATTAAATGAATTCAAAATCCAATGTATCTCCAATGCCATGTGAAAATTCAAAACATTACATATCCACAACAAATGGACATCATTCCACAAACACCTCAATATCCACATCAAGAAAACTTCCAATATCAGCAGTATCAAGAAGTTCTGCAGCACCAAGGTGTATCTCAAGTGCAATATCAAAATATACCTCAACCATAGTATCTAGAAGTTCTACAGCACCAAGGTGTACCTCAAGTGCAATATCAAAATGTACCTCAAATACAGTATCAAGGAATTCCACAAAATCAAGAGCAAAACAATCAAAAAAACCATAGAGGAAATATTACCAACCATTAAGGAAATTCACCCCTTTGGGATAAAATTTAGAGGTAATCATGCATGAACTAGTACAACATGAACTTATCAAAATCAACAATAGTCCAAATTATGGTGAACCAATATTTAAAATCCATTGGTATAACTAGTACGAATGATGTGAGTTCCACAAAATTAAGGGTCACAGAACAAACAAATGCACAACACTCAAAAACCTCATCCAAGACCTCATTGATTAGGGAGAAATAGATATTAAAAATGAAGTTCAAGGCCTTCTACCAATGAAAAAAATTATAATTTCTCAAACTCAAAGGTTGAAAACAATTATCAAGAGCTATTTATCACTAATCACATTGACAATTTCTCTACATCATCTAGTGAGAAAGAGGACATACATCAAGAATTTAGTCCCAAGCATGATCAAACTCAATCACCCAATTCTAGCAATGATCCAATCCACGATATATTGACATCATCCATCCTCATGGTGGTACATATTGAAGATCAAGTGACTCTTAATCCAATTTGTATACCCAATGTAGAAAATCTAATCCAAGAGCTATCACCCATATGTCCACATTTCAAGGAAATCCAAGGATTCTTTACAAGAAATCCCTTCTTTGAAATTGATCCATATCAAGAATGTGATCCAAATCATATCAAAGATAATATTGCACAAAGTCAAGATCAAGAATCCCTATCATCAAAATACTATAATGACTTGATAGATATATTCCAAGATATCCCATATTTTTTAAAGGAAGAAGAAATCCATATACCGAACACACACACATCTACCCATGAGATTCTTACTCCTAATAGACATGTATATGATCTTCATCCAAGACAAGATTCCCATACTCTTGAAATAATTACCAAGGAACAAGAGTCTCCTACTCTTAACATTTATATACAAGATCAAGACATAGAAGAAGCTAGAGACATATCGAAAAGGGACCATGAAGAAGACTTATACATAAGTTGTGAATCAGAAACATCCTATGGAGACATATCAGAAATGGATCATAAAGAAGACTTATATAAGTTTTGAATCAGAAAAATCCTATGAAGACATATCAAAAATTAATCATGAGGAATACTTTTACATGGATAGTAAATCAAAAACACCTCTTGAAGAAGCATAAAAATCAGATATTTCATAGGATCAGGCAAAAGATATCAATCGGAAAGTTATCCCCCATATGGAAAATCCTATCAATTATAAACTAGGATCACTTACCTTTGTTAGAGAAAGCTATAGTACCAATGAAGAAGCTATCACCTTTGAATATCCACAATAGAGAAGAGAAGGATTAGCACCTTGTTTCCAAGATTTAAAAAAAAAAAAATCCTATTTCAAATAAGATCTTTCAATAGATGCATTATCAAGGTAGAGGATTAGGCCTACATGAACAAGGCATCCTAGAACCAGTGTAGATTATTTCTAATCCTAAGCATCAAGGTCTTGGTTATTCAAAGGGATCTAAACATATCAATGATACCTCCATAATACTAGGGGAAACTTTATCTAATGCAAGCATCAACATAGAGAGAATGAAGAGTCCTTGTGATGAAATTTCTACCAATGCTACAAATAGCCATATTAGGAATCATCATCCAGGCATATTTCCACCCTCTAATTGGGACCAAAAACAAGAAAAAAATCTATATCCAAGAATGAAACAAGTCTTTGAAGCAAAAGAATTAGAAAAAAAAAATGGACAAGAAAAATTCAAATGGATACAAAAGAAAAAGCAAGAAAATCATCCCTATCAAACTCCATTAGTCAAAGGAACTATGGGGAAAAATCAAAAATGGAATTTCATCCATCAAAAATGTCCAATAATGCAAAATCAAACTTCAAGAGCAACCTACAAGGTATATCAAGACGTTGGTCCCAATCGAATCTCCATATACACCCATCATTGCTCATCATGCCAAGTTTGGAGAGTCAAAGGTTCCAAACTATCAACCAATCCATCTAAATCTCATATCCCTCAATGTATTTCGCCATCCAAGATATTCAAAACTCACATTAACCATGCATTAGTAGAAACTCTTTATCATAAGGAATTTAAGGGATCTCTTTCACGATGTGTGCATCAAGGTAAGGTTAACTCTTATATCGATGAGGAAGATAAGAATTACTAGAGGTTACATTCAAGCGCTCATATCATAACAAAATAACTCCTCCAAGTAGGATATCATTGGCACACAATGACAGCAAAAAAAACTATATCAACACCAACAATATCTACATTAGCACCAACAAGTGGTCCAACATGAGTAAAAAATTGTCACCATGATGAAAACCTAGTAAATAGGCATCTTGTGTGACATCAAAAATCAATAAAAAACAAAAAAAAAGTCAAGAGAAAAATCATCCTCCAGTGAAAACCATTATGGTGGTGCTTTAGACAAGTACCATAGTGAAAACTTGGAAAAAAAGTGTCATGTGTAGAATCAAGCATCTACATGCACCATTTCAGGTGGAAGCATCTCAATTTATCCATAACAAACCCAAGCCATTGATTCCAAAATCCAACTTATCTTGATCTTGAGAAATGTTTGATATAAATTTTACACTTACTTATGGAAGACATCTGGACATGGTTCATTATCCTTGATCCTATCCTATCTAGTATTATTTGAGCAATAAAGGCATTGTCCAAAGAGGCATATTGTGTCCCAACATGTTATCTTATCACAAGAAAAGTCATCACCTAAATTGCTAGATATAGGGTAAAATGGTTGCATCTTGCTTCTGAACAAATCTTGATCTATGTCTTCTAACTCATAATATGATCTAGACATCGTCCCATCAACAAGGTATACCACCAATACACTATCAGGATAACCTTTGAAAAAAAAATTCGACCAACAAGGTCTACCACCAATGCACTATCAAGGTAACCTTCAAAACAGTTCATCCCAACAACAAGGTGTACCACAAACACACTACCAAGGTAACCTTCAAAGATGATGACAATATGGATTATTACTTTGCTCATAGTTGTTTGAATCCCATAGCTAGTTCAAGTAATCTTTTATGCAACATATCCTATAGAAAAACAAGGTGAAGTATCAATCCAAGTCTTCAACATCTTACACCCCAGGAAAAAGGGTAAAAATCAAAAAAATCAAAAATCAAAAATATCTAAAAAACATCAAAAAATGAAACATCATTGGGTTATTCCTTCACTCAGACAGTCTAAGATATCAATATTTTCTTGAACCCCACAACTAGTTCAAGTAAACTTCCCACAACGTATCCTCTAGACACAGAAACGGGATATCAATTCAAGCTATCAATGTTGTTTATCCAAAAATAATTCATGCTTTGAGTCAAAAGATCAAACTATGTGGTCTTTGCATGTACAACATAGGCAAGGATTTTTAGACCTTGAGACCCTAGTTCAGTTCCCTTAGGTTTCCAAAATGCATTATTTCAACTAAGTCAAAAACTACAAAAAATCCCAAAAATATATCCAAAATACAAAATCCAAAAATATTCACAAAATAGAAAAGGTCAAACCAAGCGAACTACAAGCCTCTATGTGCACAAAGTAGGCAAGTCTTATCTTTGATGATCCCCCAAGGCCCTAGGTTAGTCCCCTTAAAATAACAAAAATAGCATGTTAGGCCCCTAGGTTTCTTCCATCTCTTTTTAGTCAATTTTTATTTCATTTTCTTATTCTTTATTATTGTCCTTGATTTGTGTGTAACCTCCCTCATCCCCCTTCCTTTTTATTGAGTCTAAGTCAGCAATTATCCATTTTTCCTCTTGCTCTCTTTCATCCTAATGATGGATCACATAGTGTGATTCAAAATGTTGATGCTAAAAACTTATGACAAAATCATATCCAGAAGCATTATTATCTACGATATGGATTGTGGAAACTTACTATCATTAACAAAAATAACATCATAAAACTTAGAAAAAAAAAAAAAAAGACCCACCCTGTCATCAAAAACCACAATAAAACAACTCACCCATAATAAAAAAAATCATTACAATCATCCTTTGAAAAAACAAACAAACAAACAAAGCAAACATCAAAAGCTAGAACTTTCAAGCAAAACAATTGCATAAGATCTGACTATGAACAGACAGAAACAATGCCAAAGTATAAACTACCTATCTTTCTGACAAGTCCCAACAACATCCAAAGATATTCCTTAATGGATTCGTTCCTACGATAGACATGATCAAAAATGGATAATAGCCCCACCCCAAATAGATATGGAAAGTGATATTGCAGCATTGTTTTATCTTTTTTATGGTCTTATGTTTGTGGTTTATTCTATTGACTCATTCCCAGGATTTCTCAAGGATATCCATAAGTATTTAGAGAAGAAGGAATGGAGGAAATTGAGCATCATTTCAATTTTTTGTTTGCAAGATATTTTTGTAATACTACCATGGTGAATACTTTCTTTATTGAGTATGAAATTTGTATTGAAACAGTTCGTGAAGTAGTTACATGTCAGGTGTTCTATACCTCTTTGTTTGACTAGTTCAAAAAAAAATTCATGCAACCCCCCTATACTTTAAACAATGTTTCCATATATCCGGTATGAGCAAAAATACTCTATATTTGTAGAGTCAAAGTCCACGCAATAGATACAAATTCACCTTGGTAATTCATACCCTAGTGCATCATATATATTTGCTACATCAAACAAGATTATTCAAACCGTGAAATATTTAAAGCAAAGAAAAAGCAACACATCAACAACTAACAACATCACATCTCTATCCATCATCAATACTTCTAATTAACATCACATTTATATCCATCATTATATTTCTTCTAATTAACATCATAAAGCTATCTATTATCATATTTCTTCTAATTAACATCATATCTCTATCCATCATCAATATTTCTTTGGATTAACATTCATCCTGCATAAACATCATTAGCACCATATCCATACTGCATCCACAAATATTGTCAATACATATCATAATGATAATAAACCAATAAAAAAAAATCATGTATCATGTATGGGGAATTCATTCATCATAACGAGACAAAGTACAATTCATCCATCCACATCAAATTCATAAATCAAAAAAACACAAAAACACATATAAGCATACATAATCATATATCGCCATCACATAAACATAAAATGAGGTTGAATCCAAGAAGGTATATCTCATATATATCATCATCAAAAAGGGAACATATAATAAGTAATCATCCATAGTGACATGCAACTGTGATAGGATAATACAAAATTATAACATATATATGAGGTCTAGAGTAGACTAATGAATATATATAACACATGTTGCCTCTACACATTAAAACAACATGAAGATCAAGTACCAAAAAAGTAAGACCTCGATAGGAAGGACAAGACACTATAGACCATCCAAACGATCTAGTTGTCTCACAGACTGATCACCTACACCTACACCTGCACCACCACCACTGCCATCACTCACATAACTCGGCTCCCCAAACCGTGGATGTCGAGAATCTATAGGAACAGTATCATCATATAAGATTTGATAATAGGTGGGAATTTATAAAAATTGATCTCACTCAACTTGCATACTATCACACTTTTCCCCAAGAGTATCTCTCTCTACCATAAGTAATAGTACTTCAGCTTCTGCAGCATGTCATCGACCACTCTCGCTCTCTCGCTTGGCCCTCAAAGTGTCTATCAGAGCCTCCATAGCTTGTCGTCACACTATCTTTCTGTCTCTAGAAAAATTCATTTGAGCTAGTAGTATATCAACATCCCTAGCTAGTGGAGGAGGATCAAGAACTTCTCCCTAACACTGCACAGGAGGTATACACTCATCTTAAATAACCTGTGTATCATCATGTCAAGCCCGATCAAAATTCTCTGCAAGAAACTTAATTTGTTGTCACTCCCCATAATGACCTATAATACCTACTCTACCCACAACGAAATCACCCCCAGGATCAGTAAACCTTAAAGGCCTACGTCATGCCCACCACTCAACATAATCATGAGTAGTACCTAGATTTTCCACACCGATCGGCCAACCCTAACTATAATGCCCTGCCATGCAACCCTAGAGGAAGTTACAAACAACTAAACAAACAGGCTATTTTTTAAAAAAAATTATAATTAAACATGCAAGTTCACTAACTAATGCCAACATCCTCTAAGGTTACGAGACAGAGGTTATAAAGAACCTCAACAAAAAACATGAATTAAACCATGACAATTATTTACTTAATAATTAAAACACATACATTCCAATAAGATAATTTACAACAAGCATAAAGATAACTTTCCATTTCAATAAACCATACATTAAACAATAAGGTTACAACTCTCATTCCCCGAATGAGGCAAGATCAATAATCATAATAACAATTACAACTTCCACCTCGATAACAACTGAGGGGTGAAATAAATTACAAGAACATTTGAAATGAAATAAAGCAAGAAACTGAAACTAAAATTAACGAGCTCTCCAACTGGAAGTCTTGTCCACACGAACATGAAGAAAGAACCTAATGGATTTAGGTGCATGCCACCCAACCAAGTGGAACCCAAAGGCCCACCACCCATGCTAGGAGATAGTAACCAGGAATCCTAGTCAAGACAATCTACCTCTAGACACAACCTAACATAAACTGAATCAAATTGAAACAACCAATCACATGTACAACACAAGTACAACTCCAATACCATGCAAGTACAACATAAGTACAACACTACATGGTCACATTGCTTCCATAAATAAAGTAGAACAAGTATGTTACGAGAACCATACCACATAATCAAACACCAACCATGGTCACATCGGGTATGTTATGGAAACCATACCCACAATAAACAAGTACCAACTATGGTCACACAAAGTGCCATCTCACAGCACATCATGAGTTACCCATTGTGGATCGTCAGGATGTTGGCCCAAATCGATCCTTGGCCCTCATACCTACTAATGAAAAATCAAAACCCAACTATTTTCCTAGACAGAGTGTCATCACACAGCTCATCATGAGTTACCCACTGCAGATCGTCGGGATGGTGGCCTCAAACTGATCCCCATCCCTCATACTTACTAATGCGGAATCAAATACCTTTCGTACAGACAAGATAGATGACCTTGTTGTTACCGGCCTTCCCACCCATTCCAAGCCTAACCGAGAACTTGGGTCTATGAGTGAGGCATAATTATCTTTTTAGTGTGAAGTACTACCCAAACTTCTAAGTATATTGATTTATTTATCACTTAATTACACCACTTCTGAAGGTTACCCAATCTTACCTCTTCCGGGCTCTGGCCCCTATGGAAGCCAGTCTTCTACTTGACAACACACATAACATCCAAGCATCAAGGGTACAAAGTAAAATAAACAAGGTATTACAACCACTCCTTTCTCAGGAGGAAACCTAAGTTTGAACCCTCTCCAAACACTGGAGGCAACAAGACATATAACAAGGTCACTCCTTACAAGGAGACACAGATCCCATAATCCACTCCTTTCTCAAGAGACACAAAACATCCCCGTTTGTATAAATCGGGTAAACACTGATAACTTCCCATGCACTACCCAAGGAATACAAGATAGGTTGACACAACAAAATGACAACCCCCATCCTCCAAGGATCATCTGGAAGACTTACAATTAAAAAAGCACTCAACCCACTTTCCCAAAACATGCACACTGAGGAGATAATCCAATAAAGCAATTGCGCTCGGAAATAAACTAATTTTTGGGATATATTAAATCCATTTTCCTTAGTAACATTAAATAGTTTATTGCACAACAATCTGATTCGAAAATGTCTCTTTTGACAAGGGATGGAATTTAAATCAGATATCGTTAAACAAATAAGTAGACATTTCCCTTATTGGACATAATTATTTCAAAAATAATTAACTCATCTATTTAAACATATCTCTTAAAACACCAATACTGATCTATCAAATTTAAACTTTTAAAGTCAATGTAATATTTCGTCTATTATAGTTTAATATAAGAATTTCACAATTACACTTAATCCTTGCCATTATTTAATAATAATAAGACATTCAGTTTTTTCTAAAATTCAAAATACATTGAAAATAAATATTGCTTCATCTTTTCCATATAACCATTTTAATATAATTAATCTTGTCATAAAATCAAATTGATTTAAAACAAAACTAGTTCTTCCTCGAAATAATATTTTTTTTTAAATAATTAAAAAAACAATGATTTAATTAAACTTACCATATTTTCATTTCTTCAATTTATCTTAATTCATGCCTTAAAAAAAATAGATATGAATATATATAATATACTATTAAATATTAATACATATTATATTAATTATAATATATATTAATATATTAATTATATAAAATATAAACTTAATATATATTTTCAAATTAGAACTTACCTCACTTGCACCTCGAACCGTGTGCCAACCCTAAGGGTTGAGTCACGGATTTTGGGCCTCATGCATAGCCATGTTGTAGGTTGGGCGGCATCGGCCACGGTTTCCCAGGTGGCACTAGTGGAGGTTTACGCGTAGGGCGCAAGGCGGCAGACAGAGGCCGGCCAGGCGGTGGCGACCTGCGTGGAGTCTGGCGGTGGTGTGACCAGCCGCCCCTACCATTGGAGGCACTATCTAACAGCGCCGCCAACGATGGCGGTGGCTGTCCCCACTACAACCGTGGCAGGGGTTAGGAAAGCCACACTGGGCGCGGCTCCCTTCCCACATGTCTCCCATGGGGGGCGCAATGGGAAGGTGAGCCCCCAATGCCACCTCCCTTCCACTGCCCTTTCTCTTTTTTAAAAAAATATATTTTTTTTAATTTTAATTCAACTGTCATTTTTTTTTTTCTTTCTTTCTTTCTTTTTTAAATTAAAAAACCAAAAGCTTGAAAGGTACCCATATTTTAAAAAAATTGAACCTGGGTAATTTTACCAGCATGGCTTTATGAAGGGAAATATATATAGACAAAATATACAAGCATATATATACTTTTATATTTTCAATAGGGATTTCCAAACTTAATTGAGAAGACCATACATAAAATGATCATTTTTAAACCAAGAACACTATTTTTTTTTTTGAAGAACACCATTTCTAATTAAAGTTTTCACAATTTTGAAGCAAGATTTGAGATGGGTTTTTACTTGCAAATCAACCAAACTTAAATATTTTCAACAACATATAAAATTGTGATTATTTTCCAAAATAAATCTAATTTTAACAAAAGAAAACTTGATTCTGCCAGAAGCTTGAAAGGCTAACAATGGTGTTATGGGTTCCTCCTTGATTCCAGCTCTTCCAACAGAGTCAACCTCTTTCTAATCCAAAACCAAAACAACAAAATTTCTTTCCTTCTTCTATTTTTCAATCTTTCTCCCAAAACTTCATGATCATCCATTTGTGAAGAAATTTCCATAATAATGAAAAATATCAAAATATCTCTACAACCACCATAATAAATTTTTGAAAACAGAATAGCCAAAAAAAGTCTTCCTTTCAAATTTTTGAATTTAAAAATTGCTAAATTGAAATTTAAATGCATTTTCTTAATTTGAATTTCAACCAATATGCATAAATTTCCAAAATGAATAATTTAACTTATTTCAACCTTAAAAATTTAATTAATTAATAAAATAGATTTAATCAGTGATTAAATTATTTATTAATTAAATTAAATTAATCATAAAATAAATTACATTTCAACATAATTCCCAGATCAAATTACTCAACTTAAATGCATTAAGCCATTTAAATCACCTAATTTAACTTGCAATTAAGTAATGAAGAGAGGGAACGAAATTCAAAACAACACAACCCGACAAACACCTAATGACATACTAGGACTAGGGTGACGACTTGGCACGAAAACCTAGCTACTATCTCCCAATCGAATACCATTGGGTATTGAATACGCTCCAACCTATGAAACCACGTGGATTCAATGTCTTGTACCTGTCAACCTATAAATCAAGTAAACAACAACATATAATATGAACAACATAAAATACACACTGTGAAGAGGAAATCACGGGATCATAGCGCACTCGCAAGTGAGTGATGCGATACCGCCCCTTCACCAATACATTGCAGCTAACTAACAATTCTAACATGTTGATATAATTCAAAGAATAATCATCTTTAATTCAAATAACTGCTATGCTAGTCCAAAGCATGGAATAAAGATGACATCTGAATAACTAGAAACACATCATAGTAACATACCCACACAAGGACACACTATCCAACCAGAAGGCAAAACGGAGGGGTATTACACTGACCAACTAGGGCTAGTGCTCTAAACTCGACAACCACAGTATCTATATCATCTTGGAGACACCATACACAGACCTCCCAATTACTCCGACCAAATTGGGCCTCATACACATCAAGAACCCACCCCTGTCTCTCTCTAAACTGGTGATAGACTTAGTCCAGTAGATAACGCTCTTATCACAAAAGAAAAATGGCCAATCAACCAATGGATTTGTTGGTATTAAACAAGATGATCAACATCCTCTGGCCAAACCTCATAGCCCATATAATGTCTTTACACAAAACCAAGCATCTCATCAAACACACTGCGCCAATAAGGAAGGTCCCCAAGCAAGGTGTAATGCATAAATTCCCCATAATGATAAGTGTATAGATCATTCAGAGAACGATCATGCATCCCATCCAAACAAGTCATTGCAATATGCTCCCATGCCCAAACATGCAAAAGTGAAACACCTGCAAACATAGACTTCTAACCCCAATACACCACCTCATGCATATCTCAGTAAAGATGGGCAAGCAAACAAGCACCCCAAGCATATCTCATCCCATGGTCTAGCATACTCTCGATAAATATACCCCAATCCACAAAAAATTGTTGACCTCGCCTATCAAGAACAACTAATCCTAATATCAGGCCACAAAGGAAAAGTACACTAGGATCTACACTTTAAAAAAACCCAAATAGATCAACCTCTGACTCACGTGCATCCAAGTGTGCAACACCTAAAAAACACTTCATAGCATGAGCACCTCATTGAACATGATACATAATGGCTCACCATGAATGGGAAGATGAATTATCCTCCAAACATCCTCGAGAGTAACAGTAGCCTCCCATGTAGGCAAATGAAAGGAGGATGTCTCAGAGTGCCACCTCTCCACAAGTGAAGTCATCATCATCATATGATTCCTAATTGGAGGCATGTAAAAAACATAACATAATCCCACAACATCAAGGAAGTCTCAATGCAACACACCAAAATGAGCAATTGGATCAAACAAGTGGCAAGGACATCTCTCTCTCTCATCATAAGTGCTCTAAGACACACCTACAAGTGTTATAAACCAGGATATTAGGGTTTCGCTCTAAACATGTAAAGCAACACAAAACAACATGACCATGATGAAAAATGACATTTAGGATGAAAAAATGATACATGCTAGGGTTTAGAACAAATGCTAAAAGCAAAAACAAAAGGAGAAGTCAAATACTAGGTTCTTGAGCAAATGCTCAGCAAACACCAAACAAGGGTGTAGTTTTCAAGAAAGTGTGTAGTTTTAGGCCAAGGGAAAGAAAATAAGGGCATATTTTTAAGTCAAGCGTGTAGTTTTAGGTCAATGGCACATAAATAAGGGAGAAGTTTTCAAGAAAGTGTGTAGTTCTTGATCAAGGGTGCAATTTTTAGTCAACTGTATAGTTTTAAGTCAAGTGCATAAAACAAGGGTGCAATTATTAGTCAAGTGTGCAATTTTAAGTCAAGTGTGTAGTTTTAAGTCAAGTGTGAAGTTTTCAATGTCAAATGTGAAGTTTTGACAAGGAAAAGATGTGAAAAATGATGCAACTACATAGGAATCAAAAAAATTGTGCTATTGACTTAAAGAACTTAGTACACGCATAACGAGAACAAAACATGATGAAAGTGAAAAGTGAGAAGGTACATAGCAGGCCACTGATTCTTAAAGGCCATCCAAACTCTTGAACAAGCTCAGAACAATGTGGGGAACCCTCAAATCTCAACATTGTTCCTCAACAACTAATAAAATGTGAAATCCAAATACAAAAATTAGCAAAAGGATCAACGCACAAATGAGCCAATTTGAAGATTATTTTCCTATATTACACCTCAAGAAAACCCTAAATTCACTTAGGGAAGCTTCCTAATTTCAAATTAGAAGCTCTGGGAAGCATCGAAACGAGGAACGAAGCACCTATTGATATAATATTTCATCTAAAAACATCAAAACGACAATACAATACAATCAAGAGCCTGACTTCAAAGCTTGAAATTTTTGATCAACCTCTCCAGGGGGTAGCACAGAGTCCTACCATCATTCCACTGAACATTGGGGTATAGTAGGGCATAATTTTTTTCAAAAAATAGAATCTCTGAAACAAAGCAACCAATACTTTGTATCAAAGAGGGGAAAAATGTAGACATGTAAAATTGACTTAAAACCTATCACACACCCTGAACAGCATTGAACAACATTGAAAAACATCAAACAACATTGAATAACATCAAATAATATCGAACAACATCGAACAACATCAAACAAATTTGAACATCATCTTGCAACATCCTATAACATCTCGAAATGACTCAAAATCATCTCAGAACATCCTATAACGTCTCAAAATGACTCAAAATCATCTCGTAACATTTCAAAATGACTCAGAATCATCTCATAACATCCCGTAACATCTCGAAATGACTCGATATCATCTTGGAACATCTTGTAACATCTCAGAATTATCTCAGAATGACTCAAAATATATCAAAACATCTTAGAACATCCTAAATCATCTCAGAACATCTCATAATCACCCTCAAACATCTCAAAATCATCCCCTAATGTCTAAGAACATCTTGGATTTATCCCACGACATCTCAAAATCATTTTGTAACGTCCCGAAACATCATACAACATCACACCACCTCAAAACGACATCTGAAATCCTAATTTTTCTATTAATTGAATAATACAACATTATTTAATTAATTCACTATTTCATCATTTCTGACAAATTAAATAAATTTCATTTATTTAAATAAGTCCTAAAAACCCTAATTCTACTATTGATTAAAAAAAAACATTATTTGATTAATTCACATTTCATCATTTCGACCAATTAAATAAATCATATTTATTTAATGAAGTCATAATCTTACTTTTTTTGTCCTGATTGATTAAATAATGCCAGTTATTTAATTACGTCGCTAAATCACCTTATTCCTCTAAGTTGATTAAATTATTAAATCATAATAATTTAATTATGACACTTTCCCTCCAAATTTTGAATAGTTAAATCAAACTATTCAAATCAATTATCAAAAATCAACTCAAACTAATGCAAATTTGTTTGCAAAATTCAAACTTGATTTACATAATCAACTCCAAAAAGGAATTAATTAATTCATATTCCTCACCCACTTTCTGATTGAGAAAATTATGATTGTCGACTGAGCAACATAAGTTGTTAACTAATCAATATAATTCGTTGACTAATCAATCTAAATTACTAACTGAGAAATCTAAGTTGTTAGAAAATCCATCAAATTTGTAACTAAGTGATCTAAATCCTAACTGATTAATCTAAATCCCTAACTGTCCAATCTATTTCTCTATCACACAAATTGTGCAATCAACTTTGCACAATCTTCTCATGTCTAAATCCTCTCAACACACTCCAACCATTGATCTGGATATTCTTCAACACGATCTTGATCGTCCATTTCAAATCTCATTTTCTATATAAAAAACCCCTTTCCTTACATATAAGGATGGGAGAATCAACATCATTTGCACAATGAAGTACTATTGACATTTGTAACCACCATTGTTATTGCTTCAACCTCATTTCTTTGATCAATCAACCAAAGCAGTCACTTATCAAGCTTTTGCATATGAACTTTGGAGGCTTCACAGTGATAAGAAGAACCCAAAATCAGGAAAATAAACTCCACTACGGGATGGTAACACTACATTATTTTGTACATTTAATTGTGTAATCATAGATTCATTTATGTATGTTCAAACAGCATAGTTTCATTTCATATGTGTAGGACTAGATCTTAGATTAATATGTTTGATCTTAGTTTAGATTCTTATATTAGCATGTTTGGTCTTGCTTCTAGTCTAACATTCTCCCCCTCACACACTTTTATGTCAAAACCCATCATCCCCTATCCACTTCCTTCAACACATCATGATTTTTGTTTGAAATCAAATGAAAATCATTGAGAAATATGTTAAATTTTGCACAAGAATAATGAAACTCCACCCAAACTTGTAAATCATTGCTACATTAACTATTCCTCTATATCTAGAGTGAAATGACATAGGGAATCCTAGGAAATCCATTTTAGGTGTCACTAAGGGATAGAGTAAATAAAATGGGTTGAGAAAACCCTAATTGATTTATTAAATACAACACAATATTTTTAATATTATTTATTCATTTTAAATCTATACTTTTTAAATTAAAAAATGATATTTTAGTATTATTTGATTTAATATAATGGTCACAAAGATTCATTGAGTTGCTTTTGGTATTTCTAGTTTATTTCTTCCTTTTTTGTTACAATTAACATTCAAATTAATGCCCTTTTGATGAAAAATTGTTTATGATCATATAAGGAAGTAGGTGAAGTTAAATACAAAAAAGTGGGAGTTTTAGACTTGTCAAGGGTTAGAGGTATCTCATACCTCATGTCGTTGGTTGGGGTATCAAATATCAAAATTAATGGGGAACTCATACCATTAATGTATGTGGAATGGGGGAATTCAAAACAAGTAATCTCAAAAAGGTTATGTATTTTAAAGTGTTAGGGATCAAGATTCAAGCATACCCTATGATACGTATCCAAGGAAAGGGAAATCCAAAGGACCAACTCTGCTAAAGTTAGTCCTAGTATAAACGATTAGGGAATTGGTATTGAGGGTACTTGGGAAGGGAATATTTTGACAAGATGATAGGTATAACTAAAAATTTAGGCCTTAGGTGGGTGGCATGGTGAGAGGGGGAAGTCTAAAAGTATAACAAAAATAGAAGAAAATAAAACCTTCAAGCTTAGGGGGAAAATCATGTGGGAAGGGGAAGTATGTTATCCCAATAAGAAAAATGTTAATTAGAGGTTGGGGAAAAGGTATGTTTGGTAGGGAAACTCTAAAATTTTGGGAAAAATTAAAAAAATTAACCTACAGTGTAAACAATTAGATATTATTTGGGATTTTAGCCACCACGACACATTATAGGCACATGGGGAATGACTGAAGATAACAGTTAGGAAATTTTCATAATTAAATATCCATACAAATATTTCTTAGATTGATAATTAATGGTGGTCCAAATGGGGTCAAGAAACACAAAAGGGAAGGTAATCAAGCAAAATTTGATATTATAGGATTGATTCTCAATAGAATCCTTGAACCAATTCATGTTTATGCAAACCAAGGATCTTAGGGCATTAGATATAAATATCTTGATGATAAAAATAAGGATTTTTTCTTTTGATCGCTAGGTGATCTTCTCCCAACATCAAAATGGGTCCCCCTCATCATTCCTTCAAGGTAATTTCTTTGACCAACCCCTTCATTTATCCCATAATTTCTATCACCAATCCTTTCATCAACCATATCACCAATCCTTCAACCTTGTCACCCCTATCACCAATCCCTTTGTTCACATTTTCATCCTTATCACCAACCTTAACCATCCACCTCTTGAACCCATTACCCTAGACAAAAAAAATCACACACCACTAAACCTATTCTATAATTATGAATTTATCACCACCTTCACAAGACTCCAATTTAATATTCCCTAAGGGATCATAAAATAATATTCGAAATAGACTTGGATGCATTAGAATATCCCAAGAAAACCATCCAAATACCTAAAATTCCTAGACCCAAATGGTTTTAAATCACCTAATTTTAAATTTTAAGGACACGTAAATCTACCTAGTTCCAAAAATACCATACACTTAATCTTTCCATCCAAAATACCAAAAATCCAAAGTTTATTTGGGTTCCAAGATCTAGTCTTCAAAATCTAATGACCTCAAAGAAAAAATCCATGAATCCAAAGCTAAAACTCAATGGTCCACAATTTCCAAACTCCAAAAAACTACAATCCATATGGACCCCAAAAACCCAATAATCTCAAATCCCCATATTTCACATATCTAAGAAAAAATCAAACAAGTCGAAACATAAAAATCATGTGGTCCCAAAATTTGGTAATACATATACCCAATACAAAGCCCAAATTACTAATACCCAAAGACCCAACACCCAAGAAGCTTGAAATCTAAAATCCCCTAAGCTAAAAAATTACCAAACTTAAAATTAAAAGCCACCATCACATCCAACAAAAGATCCAATCTCAAAACACAACATGGTGTGTGAATTTGTTGGTCCACATTACCCTTAGCCCCATGATACTTATCCATGCCTCTATAATCTCAACCCATCCATAAATTTTACCCAACCAAACCCATCACCCCATTTACTTCCATCACTACAACCCTCTCATATAACCTTTCACCTAATCACCACACATCCTTTTGCTACTCTATTTTCCTTGGTAGGATCTCGGGAGAAGCCAACCTAGCAATCATTAAAGCTCATAATATTATCCACCAATCACAACACTAGTTATCTTAAATGAGCTAATCAAAGGCCTAAGTATGGTCCTTCATCATTCCCTAGGTTCCTTCCCATGTTTTATAAGTTACAAAGATCTCAAAATTTCTATATGAGATGTTATTTGATCATATCTCTAACTATTTACAAGTAGTCAAACTTTTAGAGTTTTGGAGCTCCTCATCCTAGGATACCTTTCCACCAAGTCTAACTTTTTTCCTTGGTATCCAATAGAATTATATACTTCTCTATCCTAATATTTCATTCCTCCAACCTCAAATTTCCTTTAATCTTCTCATTTTTGGGCTTCATCTCTCCTGGATGCCTCTCTTTTTGAACCTCACTCTTTCCTTTTCCATTATCAAAGTTTTATATTTTTTCCTATCGGCATGTCTTTCCCTAAATTCTTGATTTGAATTGTGGCATATGTCATGTAGTATGCCTAACTCCAAACTTTTACATTCCTACCTTTTTGCATTGGCATTCATACCTACCCCTTGCATGACCAAGAAAGCCATTAATTCCAATTTTAATGTCGCGATGACTCCAAAAATTATTTAAATAAAAATGTTGTAAATTAATTTGTAAACCCATTAGTAGAGTATGAGTATTACCAAGGCCTCATTTAATCTAATGGCTGCATCTAGACTTTTGTTGATCCGCACACTTGATCTCAGCCTCTCAATTTGGGTGTGACTTATTATTAGTCATTAACTTAAGAGATTTAGAAGAATGAATATGTTTATTATAAAAATATATTAGTATATTTTAATTATGGATATTATTTTTGAATTATTGTATTCAAAAACCCTAATCAATAACTTTCTCTAATTATTTTGTTTTAATTTCTAGATTTTGAGGATGAAACCCCAAATATATATGATACTAAAGGATTGAGAACCTTTTAGTTTTTACATGTTAGAGGATAGAAACCATTTTGTAGGAATGATGATCTCAATTATATTTAATAACAATTATATCATGGTGATGGTTCACAACTTCACCACGTTGCACAATTTATAATTGTCATGGGTTTCGATTGCACCCAGTTGGGGTCATTTGTAGCTGGATGTAGATCCAACTAGTCTAGTTTGGATTCATTGTCTCTACTAATATAGTGTTGATTTTTTTTTGTTATAGAATATTTTTTTATTTTTGTGGACTTCAATATTAATAATAAAAGTGTTTGATAATTATATGTGCTTCTCAATATGTTATTTCTATTGTGACAACATATTGTAATGATTTTTGTATCATTTAATATAATGGGAGCTATGTGATTTATATTACATGTTTATGGATGTATTTTATAATATGTGTGTTAATTTTATAGTGGAATGTGAAGAAATCTAAGTTATTAATATAGATATGTAGGTCTCAACCAAACCTAGGTAAAATACATGAATCTGAAATATATTCACTAGATGTGTTAGAGCTAATTAAAATAATTAAATATGGGTTGTGTAAATATTAATGAGATTTGGGTTGTTACCAAATTTGATCGAAACATATAAATCTAAATTTATATTCGATTTGTAGTTTTCTTTGTGAATTTGGGTATTAAGGTTAATATGTTAATGTAAAGGAAATCAAGGGTTTTTTAAGATTAGTTTAAAATTTTAAAACTAAGTAGTATTTTTAGAGGTTTAAAATAATATTTTCATTAATATTTTTCCTAATTTATTAGAGTGGTATTAGAGCTAGTTTTTATACCAACCTATAAATCATGTGATCATTTTGGAAATCTCTAGTATATGGTAACGATAAAGATATTTTTGATACATAGATTTATATACAAGAGACAAGATGAAATATAAAGGAACCAAGTTGGAATGAACAAGCTTGAAGAAATGAGTAGATCAATGGGGAGATATCAAAAACATTTAGATGATTTTAAATATACAATAACTATTGAAGGTCATTTAAGGTTGTTGAGAAAAGGACATATTTGTAAATATTTAAGGATGATGAGGAAGGAAGACGAAAAATTAAAGTTGCTAATGAAGAGAACATTGATCATGTAAAAGATAAAATATTTTGGCATAATGAAGAGAATTAAAAAATAGATTCATAACCAACACCAACATATAAATCATTTTCTTAGCATCCTATCATGGCCTTCTTGCAAAAGAGGCTAGAGTTAGGAAAATATCCAATTGGAGGGTGATTCACTTAGCATAGTGAATTGTTTAAAGAAGACACATCCCCCCTCATGGTCTATTTTGCATATCATCAAGGATACTTTAGCCCTTCTAAGCTTTTTTGATGATTTTATCATGTCACATGTTTTCCATGAAGCAAATTCCTTAGATGATGGCTTTGAAAATGTGGGAGTTTCATCTCATAAGTTTTGGAAGTCTCATGATGTCATCCCCATTAAAATTTGGAGCTTAATTAGCCATGATCAAAGATTATGCAAAGTTGGTAGTCCTTTTGGGAGGTAAAGGAAAATTATTTTGGTTTTATTTCCTTCCTATTTGGATTAGACATATGGAGTTCAACACCTAGCCGTGTAATTATTGAAAATCTTGTGGGAATGAGCCAAAGGATGTGGTCATTATTTTTGGGAGTCCTTATGTTTTCAGAATCACACAAATTATGGGGACCTTATTCCATTGTTTTTGGATTTGTCTCCTTGTTTTTTAAGTGAACTAGACAAAGGAGAAGATAGTGATGTGGGGAGCTCTTGCTACCATGGGTGGTGATCATTTTAGACAAGAAACTATAACTTGTGATGAATTTAGAGACAATTTTGTGGTTTGGGAAATCCTAGAAAAGGGGGGAGTGTGCCCTTTTCTTCTTAAGGTACATGGTTTTGATGTGAAGACCATAGAGGATTTTATTAAGGGACGAAAAAATAGTATGTTATGAATTAAAGGTATGGAGGTGAATATCACAGAGGGCTTTATTACTAAAGTGATTGAGTTACCTACTAAGAGGAAGAAATTTTACAAGGATCATTCAGCCTCGAAGTGTGCTCTAGCTAATTTTTCCATTAAAGGAAAAGAGTGGATCAAGCTCAAGAGTATGGGTTGTGGTGGGTATGATCATTTCTCTAGAAATCCCCTATGAAGGGATATCACCTTGGCTATCATCAGTTATTTTACCTTAGATGGCAGATTCTCAGCCATTTATGGTTACCATTTCATTCTTTTAAACCATTTTAGGCACAATAATTTGGTTTCCTTTCACTTCTATTTGTTGTTATCATTGGAAAATGGTATTGAGAAGAATAGAATAAATCCTAAAAAAATCATTTTACATGAGGGTCTCATGCTCCTAATTATAGAATTTGGGAAAGCTAAGTATGTCCCTAAAATTTCTAAGATTTCTAGTGGGCGTAAAGGAAAGGATGCCTTCCCTAGCTATGAAATGGGTGATTTTGTTGAGGAGTGGGAAGGGGGTGATGAGGTGGGGTCTTCAAAGGAGATTTTAGCCTCAAAGAAAGCTAGGTAAGAAGTCGAAGAAGAACCCTATGTCTGAGGTGTCTCATTCATGGTTGGATGGGTACAACACGGATGTGGAAATAAAGGAGGTTGCTTCACCCAGTTCTAAGAGTGTGGCTAAGGGAAATAAAGGGAGTCAAAATGAGGAGAAAATGTTTTGTAGGAAAGGAAAAAAACCTATTTGGGGAAGGGGACAAAGGGGATAATTTCCCTAATCCATTAGGGTTTTCTACTCCTGACTATCAAGGTAATGAGCAAGGTGTTGTAGAAGATGGGAAGGGTTAATTGGATTTATTGTCTGAAACCATTGTTAAATCCAAGAATTTGGAGGTTGAGGTTGAAGTGGTGTTTTGAAGGGTAAATGCGGGGTGTCTAAGGACCAACCTAATAAGTTGGCTATGGAAGATCATCTCAATTGGTAAAATATTAACATGGATGTTGTGGTTAGAATGGTTGAGGATGGTGTGGGTAATATCATTTCTATGTTCAAGTGGCTCCTCTTCAAGGTCAAATAAATCAATGTCAAAATGATTGCTTTGCACAATATCAGTGTTACTTTGGTTAATAGAAAGAAAAAGGAATGGATTGTACACAATAGGGTTAAAAATATGAATATTGTCCTTGATAAGGTGGCAGTTTATGCTGCTAAGATGGGTAGGGACAATGAGGATATTTTGATCTCCCTTGAGGATAAATTTAATAAAATATGTGAATATCTAAGTAAGGTTGTGCAAGTGAGTAGTCAATCTCTCCATTCTAGTTCCCAAGGGCTCACTATTCTAAATGAAAAATATCACATGTGGACTTGTAAACAACTTGATATTGCTGAGAACGTGTAGGATTTTATTGTTGAGGGCCAAAAAAATCTGATGGAGAAGAGAAAGGATGAGGGGTTGTGTGTGAGAACTAGAAGTAAGACCAAGAAGAGGGTCACCATCTCATTTCAGGAGCTAGATGATGTGGTGGATATGCATGAGAATGTCATCTCCATTAATTTAGATGCTATCAATATTTTAGATCAACTTCAATAGTCTCTACTGTTAGTGCTTTTTTTGGTTGATGTATTTTTGATGGTTTAGTTGTTTTTCTATTTTTGCTTCTCCTTTTACAGCTAAGTTTCATTTTTTGGCTAGTTACATGTTGTCCTTGTTTTTTTCTTTTAGCAACCTATTATCATTATAAAGGGTTTTGTGGCCCCTTCAAAACCTATTTTTCCTTAATCAAAATCATATAAATCATTTTCATAAAAAAAAAAAAAAATTGAGAAACTCAAAGGATGGCTCACACAAGAAGAGACATCATGAAAATTCTCAAGAGACCACACCTCCATTTTCTACAAACAATATAAATGAAGAAACCAAAAATGGACTAAGAAGAAGAAAATTTTACCTCTTATGCAAAGAAACTTGGGAGTTAAGCCACAAATGCCAAAGAAAAAATTTAAAAATTGGTAGAAGAGTTAGAGACATTTGATAAAGGAAAAAAAAGAGTTGATGTAATTTAAACTTGAGGTGAATGTACTTGAGAATTACATGGTTGATAGGGAAAAAATAGAAAAGGTGACGAGTATGCTAGAGCTTCAATAAATGATCAGAGAATATTATATGGACCAATAATCAAAGAGGAACAATCTAAATTTCAATAAATTGAGGAGAAACACGCCTTGGGGTGATTCCCCAAGCAAATTATATATATGGATCCTTGTGTAAAACATGTACATATTGAATTTTGATTTTAAATATTAGAAAAATAATGATCTTGATGAATTTAAGGAGACCATGACATGTGACAATGATCTAAAAGGTAAATAGATTGTTGACCACAATTTTGTGAAAGATTATTTAGTTGCATATTTTTATACTAATGATTCTCATTTTGACAATATTAGTATTGTTGTAAAACTCCTAGAGATTCCCAAATTTGAAAGAGGAGGTAAACGTTTTGATTACATACTTAATTATAGCTCAAGAAATAAAGATTGTAGTGGAAATATGAATTTACTAAATCATTTTTCATGTTATGATATCATAATATTTTCATCTTAATGAGTATGAGGATGAGGATGATAAAAGAGAAGGGTGTTAAATGGAAAGGGAATCCTTCCTCTCAACTTCAATATTGTTCATATATGGTGATATGGTATATACTTGGTGTAACCAAGGAACTCCAAATAGAATATATTATGAAGCACTCACATAATTAATTTTTTGAGGTGCTCAATTTTATGGACACTAAAACTCATTGTTTCCATAAGTGAGCAAGTAGTATTTAATGCATAATTTACTAAGATATTTCAATATGGTTATAGGTGTAGAATGATTATATTATAGTGGTGAGTTTCTATCAATTTAGCAATATAGGGAGCTAAATTTTATATTAAGAAGTAAAGGTTTGGTGCTTAGGTTAACCTCTAATCTAGAACTTTTGGAGGAGTCACAAATAAGAAAATTTATTGCAAGGGACAAGTTTCTGGGACAACAAGGAGAAAGGTCATGGAGGACATACATATTACATAATTTTATGGTAATAAATATTCTTTATTCTAGAAAAATGTGTTCAAATCAATATAAGATAGTGTTCAGTGATATTCCCCTAGGATCATTTTCAAATAGATGATTCCAATAGATGATAGAGTTTCTTGAGATCAACCAAACATTATAGTTTTGTTACAAGAAGTATGCAGAACTTTTAGATGTCTTTTTTCCCTAGAAGGTGATAAATTCATGAGCTAATTTCCAACACATGGTGAAATAGGTATCCTATGATAAGCTGAGGGAATCTATTAATGTAAATTTTGATTATATTTAGATGCATATACAAGCATGGAAATATTGTTTAAGGCACCTAAATCTATGAATTGACATTCTAGAGAAACAAGCTCTATTTATAAGGAATTTTAAGGTGCATTTGGGGCCACCGAGATTATATACTTGAGACATATTATTATTTCTTGAGAAATGCAAGTGGATAAGAAAGGGTTTTAATTTTTTCTATTTTTGGCATGCTCTACCACACTCACTCTAGTAAGAAGATTCATTTATTTTTGCAATAGTGATAAAAGGTATCTTAATATATTTTCACATAAAACAACACCCTTAACCAACTTGACGAAGGAAGGAGCTCATGCATGGAGGTAAATCCAAAATTATATTTTTTGATATAAAGGAGGGAAATTAATACAACCCATGAAGCTTTTTTCCAAAATTCTCATCTCTCATTATATTTCTACCAATTATTATGACTTGAATATTCCTATCATGGTAGATTATTCCAATGAAACATTTTTTGCTAACAATTTAGATGGAACTGTGAAGGATAATGAATATGTGCTAGAAAATGGTCTCTTTTTGTATAAGGATATAATATTTTTAGTACTTTAAGTTAATATGAAACAAAATATTTTGAATGTTTTTCATGATACATAATTGGTGGGATATTATATATCCTACAATACTTAGAGTAAAATAAGAGAGAGTCACTTATAAGTTCTCCAAATAAGATGTTTTTGAGCATATCAAGGTCGCTTGGAAGTGCTTCAATAAATATATTGTTGAACACACCTAGGTGTACACTACTTATCATTGGAATGAAGGAGAATGGGTCATTTTTATAGGTATACCATTGTCATCACCTATTACTAAACAAAAATGGGAAAATGGGATGAGGAGTGTAAGCGTGAATAAGTGAATAAGCACAAAAGACACTTCTTAATAAGACATTATATCAAAGATTAATCAAATTGAATCAATTCAAAGAAAAAATCAATTGAAATCGTCATATTGTTATCTATCCTCCAAGATTTATTAAATAAAAATGGCTCTCAGATCGTGAGTGCACTATGATTGTTAAAATGACAATTGAAAGAACGAGATGGATACTAACACAATGATATGGAATTGAATATGACAATACTAGAAGATAAATGAATTAAACTAAGCATGGATTGACATGAAACAAATAATTGCAGCCATGATATTGAAACTTGATTGTTGGATATTGGATGCTTGAATGCTTGATGCTTGAGTGCTTGAATTCCTGCAGAGTAAGAGTGCATAATCTTGATTCTTTGGATCCTTTTCTTGGTTCAATGAGGAATTATATACAGAATCCATGGTTGTAGAAATGCACAGGGAAAGCTTTGAGAGGCTTGGATTCAATCTAGAGAATTGAATGGTGAGAGATGGAGGAGATTGAGAGAAAGATGGAGATTGTCTCTACCCATGAAAACACCAAGCAAGAGAAGAGGAAGGATTGTTGGAGGAGGATTGAGAGATCAAATTCCAAATTTATCTCCAATTTGTCTCCAAAACTTCCCGTGAAGTTTCAATCAATTAATGTTGACATATTTTATACATGATTTAGACATAGGATATCTAATTCATTTTTGAGAGAATATAGATGGAATATTCTTTGTGCTTTAATTCAAATATTTTTTATTTATTTAAATTAGCAAAAGAGGGATAAATAATTCAATAAAATGAACTATAGGATAGTTGTTTATTAAATTAAACAGAAGAATGTGGCAATCAATCAATAAAGTGTTTTGTCTTTATTTAATTAATTTAAGATGGATGTGATAGATTGGAATAGGGATTTGATAATTAAATCAAACAAAGTATTTTAATTTTGTTTATTTAATTAAGATGAATTTAGATGTGAACTATATAAATAAATATTTCTATTTATTCAAACAGTAGAGGAAATTAGGATAATTAATCAAATAATTTGTATTTAATTAATCGGATGCTCCAAACCAATTTTAGGTGTATAAATTTTTCCTCTCTTCGAAGTGATGTGTTTACGTGTTGCTTTGAAGAAAATTTTGCTGCTACTGCTAGGATCAATGATATAAAAAAATAATTTTGTGTGCCCCAGACATGCCCCAGATTCTGATTTTCAGATGATTTGATGATAATATGCCCCCTCGGGAGATAAATAAATGATTTGATGATTTTTAGAATTTTTTCAAAAATTTATGATTTTTTGATGATTTTATGATGTTTCGATAATGAAATGATTTATCTCCCGACAAATAATGAAGAAATCTAGCCCGCATATGAGTTTCTAATTAATTTCTTGGATAAAATTAATTTAAAGATAATAAAAATCCACCAAAAATACCTCTCCAAAAATTATAAATACTCCAAAAGGTCATTTTCCAATTCATTTTCATTATTTGATTTTAAAAAAAAAACTTTGTGATAGAGACTTTTCAGCCAGCTAGAGCAAGATGCCTATCCCCTACCACACTCACCGATTTGAGCGTGTTCGATGTCACCGATGGTCAACCATGTATGGACCTCTGGTATGTACCCTTTGACCTCCTCGTAAATCGTACATTTTTATTTTTATGCATTTTATAGTTTAGGCATGTTTTAGTGCTTTCAGGCTGCGTTGTAGCACTCACACTCCGGTGTAGCGCTTACAGTAGGTAGTTTAGCACTTTGATTTTTAGTGCTTGCATTAAAAACTCTAGCGCTTCCATAGAGTAATGTAGCACTTTCAGTGATTTAGCGCTTAGGAGTTGAGAATTAGCGCTTTGATCTCGGATTTTAGCGTTTTGAGACTTTTAGCGCTTTGATTTGGTGGATTAGCGCTTTCATGGTCTGTTCTAGTGCTTTTGGTAAAGCGGCGCTTTGACGGACTATTGTAGTGCTTTGATGTGGTAAAATAGCACTTCAGGACTTTTAGCGCTTCGAATGTCTATTTTAGCACATCGGAGTGCTGAAATAGTGCTTTTGAGATTTAGCGCTTAGGGTGCTTATTTTAGCGCTTCTGGGTTTTAGCACTTTGGAAGCCTGTTTTAGCACTTCTATGTCAGAATTGAAAATTTTGACTTAGTGAACCCTGATTTTGTCAATTTTGATCATGTCCATTCTTTGGAGTGGTATGATTGATAATCCAAATTCTTGATGTGTTGGAGTGATGATTTTAAATAAGACTGACTTCTCATGATAGGCAAGAAGAAAATCTTATTTGTGATGATCCTCATCATAGGCGAGGAAATGATTCAATATCCGAGAAATCTCATGATAGGTGAGATTAGATATTGTTTGATGAACCTCATGATAGGTGAGGTTTGTTGATGATCACCCATGAATTTTGATCAAAAATTCATACCAAAGCTTTTGGAATAAACTTGATAGTAGAATGACTTTTTTATTTCTTGACATAGTTCACTAATTTGTGGATTTTTTCGTTGTGATGATAGGAGGATTTGGGTACTCTCCAGATGCGAGAGAGGTTTCTACAGATGACAGACTTGATACCTCATCATACACCAGATGAGCTTCAGGTAATAGGCCGATGTGGCCTTACTAGCTTGCTTGATATGCCCCATATTAGGATTAATCGAGGTCTATTGACTGCATTGGCTCAGATGTAGCATAGTGACCACAACACCTTTCACCTACCTACTAGCAAGATGACAGTCACACCTAATGATGTGTGGTAAACTTTGCGTATTTTGTTTATGGGTGAGATTGTCATATATGATTCCCATGGGACCGGTGGTAGAGATGCTCTTCGTAGAGTGTTTCAGGATTAGGACATTGCGGGTCTGAGCGTTCGGTGGAGGAGGATCGCCGACTCTTACACTACGCTACCAGTAGTGCTAGGTGGATTCATTGGAGGTTTCCTTTGCCCTAATCACAAGTCAAAGGGATTCCTCATTGACTAGGGTAGGACTTGAGAGCATGATGGTACACAGTACCAGATATGCATGGGGGATGTGCATGCTGGCACATCTTTATCATGATCTACACTCGGTTGTGTACCTTGGAGCCAGGAGCTTATCAGTAGGGATGACCCTATTATGGATGTGGGGATGGGAGTATTTTTCTATTGCTCAGCCTTTTCCAGTTGTAGACAGACCAGCCAGCAGACCTTACATTTCTTGATACAGTGGTCAATTCACACAGCCCCGGATGGGAAAGTTAGAGCATTGGAGGCAGGTTTTCGACGATACAGAGACAGTTATCTAGCGCCCATACCTTGACTATGAGCAGTGGGACGAGGATGATGTAGTGTTGGGGTTCCTTTGTGATTCCATGTATCTCATCGGCCATACACCATTTGTTCTAGAGATATTTCTACTACGCCGAGTGTACCGATAGTACAACATTGTGTGGTGTATGCCATAGGGGTTAGCCCATTATGTGAGGTGACGGATGGATATTCCTGATTGGGGGCCTTATTTATCATATGATGTTGTAGTAGAGGGATATCGGGCACTGCAGCCATCACCTTGGGATATGGAGAGGGATATTACAGAGGCGTCGGTTACTGAGGAGTATGTCGCATTCTTGGCTTTGGTTCCACATCCTCGTATCACCATTCCGGATGAGTCAGAACCTTTACCTATAGAGGAGGATGTGGCAGAGGGTTCTGCAAATAGTGGTGGTGGAGATGATTCTCCATCAGCAAGTAGCTCAGAGAGCAGTAGCAGTGATGACAATGATGGCGGCAGTGGAGGAGATAGAGGAGCAAGGCTAGCCATTAGCAATGCTCCATTTTCCAGCAGGCCTCGTAAGATGCAAGCACTAATAGTGCCAGCAGTAGAGCAGTAGAGACAAATAGCTGGGCTCCAGGCACAGGTCTAGACTTTGCAGGGGCATTTGGTACAGGCTCAGAGTTTTCTTGTGCTGACCCAGACTCAGATGCAGGCCCAGGCATAGGCTCATGCTCACGCTCTATCATAGTTGTAGAGACAGTTGGTCGTTGTACAGATGTAGGTGGCCACTTTGACAGCCAAGAGAGACAATGCTTGGTAGATTGCTGAGAGGGCACAAGAGACAACGGAGACTCTCAAGAGAGTGGTCGATGGCACCCCCATAGGAGATTACATGAGAGAGGTTCTACGGGTTGGCCAAGAGGGAGAGTTCTATAGAGGCAGATATCATGATGCAGTGCCTCCTGAGCGTAGAGTCAGCTATGCCCTGTTGAGATCTGGGAAGACACACACATGGACAGTGAGTGAGGGGGTGACACGACCTCCACATAGAGATCCCAGAGATCATGGTTCCTCCGGGGGTGGTGGTGGTACTGGTCCTTCTAGTGGTGGTACAGGTCCTGTTGGTCCCGCACACTCTGGCAGTAGCAGATCGTAGATGCTATTGTGAGCCTCCATGATGTATATTACAATGTAGCTTATTGTTTGATGATGTATTTTTAGACCAGACTTCATTGTATACTTAACACTTTGATATATATATATGAGATGCAGTTGGTGTAATAAGATGATGGTTTTTGATTTCTATGTGATGGATGCATTTACTATGTGATGTATGCAATATGTGATGATTTTATTCTATTGTAATGATGTAATGATAAATGCATGTGTAGGATAGATGATATATGGATGTATGATGTGATGTGATGATGAATATATTAATGATGATCTATATGGATGCTCAAAATGCGATAATATGTATGGATGGATGGATAAATGTTTTTATGCTAATATGATGATGATCTTATGATGAATGATCTTTGATGGATGATAATTTATGGAAATAATGACGTGATTTTATTTATTAAATGTATGGATGGTAAATTATGTATGCATATGATGTTGAATAGATGATAATGTAATGAATGTTTTTATAGTAAAAAAAAAATGAATAGGATGTACTTATGGTACAATTTAATTCATAATTTATTGGATGTATGATAAAATGTATGAATGATGAAATGATGATACTAAATGATGTGATGATGATTTTTGGATTTATGTCAAGTATACTCAGTCTTATTTGTAGATTAGATAGTCATTGATTGGAATCCTTTATGCAACAAGTACTCTACAGATAACGAACATGATGGATGCAATCTAATTCTAACATGCAACTATATGCAAAACAATTGTCATTTTAACAGTACCTTTATGCCTTTTTGTCATCATAGAGCTTTATTGAATGTTGAAAGTGAATACAAGCGTCAATGGTATGTGTTAGACCAATGACGACCTGAGTACCACTTTCATGATTTTTGATATTGCAAGTGAACACAAGCATCTAGGTATGATTTAGCTGAGATGACATGAGTATTCATTACATAAACAGGAAGTGGTTAATCATTTTCATGTGTGAATTCTGAATGTCATCGATGATACATTTGCATAGCACATCCCCCAACAATTCATACATTTAAATGATTAACTTACAGACAGCAGATAATAAAACATCATTCTTCTTCCTTGTTCCTCTAGTTCAATACATCATTGAGTAACTCCAAATAAATGATAATCAAAAATACAATTTATCCATTGTTGACATTAAAGTGTTTCATTCATTATTCAGATTTTAGATCATCCACCTTGATTTTGTGATGTTTTTGGATTTTCGAGATTTTGACTAAAGAATTAACCTAGTAACCTATCTTAGGGGTCTCGAGGGCTGATCATATATTAACCTTGCCTACGTTACACATGCAGAGACCACGTAGTTCGACTAACACAGACCTATGTTTTTGGATATTTCTTTTTTAGACTTAACTTTTCGACATTTATTTGGATTTTCGACATGATACGGATGGTTGATACCCTTCTGATGATGATTGATGTTGCGCTTTGATCTTTTCTTTTTTTTTCTACTATACTGTTGTTTGCCCTTTGGTGAAATCGATGTTTTTGTGCCCCTAGTGACATCCAGATGTTGCCCCCAAGCTTTGGAGTGATACTTGACTATTTGAAAATGATTTTGATACGGATGCAAAGATGGCAATACTATTTGGCATGGTATGGAATGGTAATGACTGCCAGACAAATGATCCTGATATGTATCGAAATAGATGGGAAATTTGATCTTAGAATCACATACGATGCCTATTTCCAGGTTTTCACCATATGCTTTTGATTACACTTCGTGTTTTTGTATTTTTCTCTTTTTCTTTCTTTTTTGTAGTGTTCTATTTTTTTATTTTTTTTGTATTTTTGTGTTGCCAAGATGCATGTTTGCCAGGTTTTCATCAAAGAAACAATTTTTAGAAGTTTGACCCGTGCACTAGGAGATTCAAGCATAAAATTTTTGGAGATGAATACTATTGATAGGTTCATCAAACAAATCCCCTTCTAACATTGATAGTTGATATGCACCTGATCCATATACTGATGTGACGACAAAGGGACCAAGCTAGTTAGGCTCAAATTTTCCTTTCTTTTCTCTGTCTTGCTGATTCCTAGGGTTCTCTTTTAGAACCAAGTCACCAATTTGAAAAACCTGTGGCTTTACCCTATGGTTGTAACTTATTAACATCCTCTGTTGATAATTTGTTAGATGATTAAAAGCTTGTTGACGATGCTCATCTAGCAGCTCCAGTTCCTGCAGCCTAGAGACCCTATAGTCATTATCAGAAATGATACCTCTGAGTGATACACATAGGGATGGAATCTCAACTTCAATGGGCAATATAGCTTCTGACCCATATACCAAGGCATATGGTGTAGATCCTGTTTGTGTCCTGATGCATGTTCTGTAGGCCCATAGTGTAGGATTGAGTTGAACATGTCAGTCACGTCCAACATCATTAACCATCTTTTTGAGAATTTTGAGTATTGTTTTATTTGAGGCCTATGCTTGGCCATTCCCTTGAGGATAGTACGGTGTTGAAAACCGATGTTGGATATGAAATTTATCCCATAGCTCTAGGACATCTTGATTCTTGAAAGGTCATCCATTATCAGTGATAATGGATTGAGGGATTCCATACCGACATATTATGTAGTTTAAGATGAAAGAGGAGATCTGCTTCCCAGTGATGGTAGTAAGAGCTATTGCTTCAATCCATTTTGTGAAATATTTTGTACCTATTATAATGAACTTGTGTCCATTAGATGAAGATGGATTTATTTTTCCTACCAAATCAAGGCCCCATTGACAAAAAGGCCATGTTGATGTGAAGGGATGCAGTTCTTGTGCTGGTGCATGAATCAAATTGTTGTGAATCTGACACTTTTGGCATTTCTTAACAAACAGATAGGATTATTTCTCCATGCATGGCCAATAATATCCCAAACGGAGGAGTTTCTTAGCTAGAGTTATCCCACTTGAGTGAGTGCCACAAATACCCTCGTGAACCTCTCATAGGACCATTTCAGATTTGTTGTGTTCTAGGCATCGAAGTAAAGTACCATCAAGACCTCGACAATAAATTATGTCGGCAATTAAAGTATGTCATGCGGATTGGCGAATGAAGTTTTGTTTTTGGTTCCTAGATAGGTCAGGAGGAAGGACATCATTTTTCAGGTAGGCATAGATTGTTTCATAGATGGAGGTTTATGTGGTTTTGATATGGCAGATGGTAGTGGATTCTTGATTATTATGGGAAGGACATGATACTTGTTCTACCATAAACTCATAACAAACACATTTCTCAGGCAATTATAGTAATGAAGCAATTGTAGCCATAGCATCCGCAGCTTTGTTCTCAGCTCTTGGAATTTGATCAAACTCGATACTGACAAAGGACTATTTCAAATTATCTATTTGTTGCTTGTAGGGCATCAACTTTTCATATTTTGTTTGATATTCATCATTTACTTGATAAATAACTAGTTGAGAATCCCCATATACCTGTAAGTACGTGATTTTCCACCGAATTGTTGTCTTGACCCCAATGATTAATGCTTCATATTCTACCACATTATTTTTACACTGGAACATTAATCGATATGATTTTGGAATGGTGTGTCCTTGTGGAGAAATGAACAAGATTCCTGCTCCTGATCCTCGTTGTGTATATGATCAGACAAAATATAATACCCATTATTGGGGCATTATTGTCATAATATCTGCATCTGGAAACTCCATTGTCATTGGTCAATCATCGGGTAGAGGAGCCTTGTTCATCGATTGCATTTCCCTTGATCGCCTTTCTCTCTACATATTGAATGTCAAATTCACTTAATAGCATCACCCACTTTGCCAACCTACCTTTTAGGGAAGCTTTACTGAGTAGATACTTTAAAGGATCGATCTTTTCTATTAACTTGATTGTATGAGTTAACATGTAGTGTCTCAGCTGTTGATTAGTGAATACCACCATCAAGAAAGATTTCTCTATGAAAGTGTAATTTATTTCATATCCATTTAATGTCTGGCCGATATAGTAGATAGCATGTTCTTTTCCTTCATTATCCTCTTGTGCTAAAAGTGCCCCCAATGAGATATTTTTCATTGCAATATACAATATGAGTGGCCTTCCTTCTGTGGGTGGCATCAGAATGGGAGGTGACATTAGATACTGCTTGATTTGATTGAATTTTTTTTCACACCCCTCATCCCATTTAAAAAATATATTCATATGCAATAGATTATTAAAAGGATGATTCCTATCCGCTAGCTGGGAGATGAATCTCCTGATCAATTGGAGCCTACCCTGTAGTGATCTGAGTTGACTTATATTCCAAGGAGGTGGCATCTCCATAATTTCTTTGAATTTCATTGGATCCACTTCAATGCCTTTTTCTGAGACAATGTACCCTAATAGTTTTTCTGATGTGACCCCGAAGACACACTTTTTGGGGTTTAACCTGATATTGAATTTCTCCATCCATAAATATTTTTTCTAGGATATGCAGATGTCCTTCCCTAGTAGTATATTTTTCCAAGATGTCATCCACGTAATCCTCCATGAAGGTGTGCATCATATCATGGAAGATTATCATCATTGCTCTTTGATAAGTGGCTCCTACATTCTTTAGACCAAATGGCATGACGTTTCAGTAGAAAGTTCCCCATGGGCATGTGAAAGTTGTCTTTTCTTGATCTTCAGGAGATATTTTTATTTGATTGTATCCTGAGAAACCATCCATGATTGACAACATGGCATGCCCTATTGTCAATTCCACAATGATGTCTATATTTGGGAGTGGAAAATCATCCTTCGCGCATGCTTTATTTAGGTCCCTAAAATCTGTACATATTTTGATACTATTGTTTGGCTTGGAAACAGGCACAAGATTTGATATCCATTCGGCATAGTCTATAGACCGTATGAATCTAGTATCCAATAATTTCTTTAGTTCCATTTTCACCATCAATACGATGTGAGGATGCATTTTTCTTAATTTTTGCTTGACAGGATTGATTCTTGTGGGAAAAGACAAGTGATGCATAAGCAGATTTGAGTCTAAGACTGGCATATCAGAATATGACCAAGTGAAGTTGATGCTTTTTTGTTTAAAGAATTGGATGAGTTTTGGTCTTTCTTGTTTTGTCATGGATTTCGCCAGATGTAAGATTTTTTCCTTGTCTTCAATGCCAATATTCATAGACTGTGTCGGTTCTACTAGGACTGATGATATTTCATGATAGTGTTCAGGAAGAGTGTCAAATCTTCCATCCTTTAGTGCCTCAGAAATTTTTTCACTGTTAGATGTGTTCTTTATTTTTACTTTTTCCAAATCTAATGCTACCATAGAATGATTTTCACCATTAGATCTATTTTCCCTATTGTTATTTTTTCAACTGGAAGATTTGACACCCTCCTACAAAGTCATGTTGTTATGATTATTACAGACAGAAGTTGTACTAGGTTCAGCATGACATAGGAAGTTTATGATGGCATCATCATTTGTAAATTTTGGTATATTCAAAGGTTTGATAGGTTCCCAGTCAATGAGTTATGGATGGATTAATGGCATGAGGTTATCAGATTCTTGTGAGGCGATAGATGTAAGGGTGTGGACAGCCATTTCCTCATAATCGTTTATTGAAATATTGAGGTCCATGATGGTACTTTCTTCCAGATTGCCTAATCCACTTGAAGTCTGCTCGTCCCCACTCAAATCATCGATATCTAGTGAGCCTTCCATGAGTAGTCTAGACCCAAAACCTTGGCCCTCCTCATGCGTAGGTGCATATTTTTGGATTACATCAATTGGAATATCAATGAAAAATAGATCGGAATACAATGCCCACTCATACTCATTTGAGTCTATTTCGGAGCCATCCCTAAACTAAAGGATATTTTCTACAGCTATCTTTGTTAGTTCCTGCTTCTCTTCCTCAGAGTACCCTAGTCCTAGCTTCTCTTTTGTGTGGAGAGTGAGGGGTGTAATAGGCTCTGTGATTCCATCCTTTCTTAATCCAGTGGGTCCTTGTCCTTCATACCCCATTTTTTCTAAAATAGCTTTTCCTTTTCCATATTTATCGGTGTTGATGGTGACATTTTTGATACTGATATCTGATGTAGAGGGTTCCTCATCTTTGTACAGCCAATCCAGGATTGCTTTGTTGCTTGTTTCATCCTCTATTGTACCCTTTTTGACAAACCTTTCGTCTAGAGTTGTAACTGGTAATGATGTTTGAGACTTGATCATGGATGGTTGACCATATGTCCTAGGAGATGGCATTAACTATGATAGGTTAAGTGATTGCTCCATAGAATATGTTCGCATTCCTGTGTCCTTTAGTTGGAATTTCTCTTGGAACTTGTGTGGTAAAGAAGTTTGTTGATCTGGTTTATCTATTGATTGAATTTCAACAGGACTTGTCTCTTTTTCTTTACCCTTCTTTTCTACCCATTTAGTAGCGATGCTTGGACATTGTTCATCTTTGGATGATGATACTTCCCTGTTGTGTGGTATGAAGGTATCTTGAGAGATCCTAATGGTGTCACAATGTTGAGGGTGATTGTAATTAGCAAATATAGTCACCTCTCATCCATTTACGAGGAACTTCAAACACTAATGATATGTCGAAGGGACAGCTTGCATTTCATGGATCCATGGTCGGCCCAAGAGAATGTTGTATGTTAATTCTTTCTCCAACACTTGACATGCAATATGTTTCATCATGGGCCCCACTTGGATGGGTAGCACAATCAATCCTTTAGACGATCTCTCTTCTTCATCATATGCTTTGATAGTTATTTTTCTACAAGAATAAATAGCATTATCTAAATATCCCAGTGCACGTATTAACTTGAGAGTGCAAATATTTAGACTAGCTTCCCCATCTATTAAGACTCTCTTGATGTGGTGATTGTGGATTAAGACCTTAATATGGAGTGTAGTATTATGTGGATGGTTTAGTGAGATATCATCCTATTCGTAGAATGATAGAAAATGTGGGGTAGTCAAATGTCCCACCATAGCTTTAAATTGACACACCTCTAGATTCTTTGGTACCGTAGTGGAAACTAAAGCTTGTTCGAGAACCTCCTTATGTGATGGTGATATTTTAAGGAGCTCTAGAATCGATATCTAAGCAGGAATCTTTTGCAGTTGATCGACGATGTTATAGTGAGATGGAGGTGGAATTGCGTGTGTAGACCCCATTCCCTTTAACATGACCTTGGCTTGCCCCCTAGTTGTTACATTTACTGGTTGATGCTTTGATTTTCTTTGATTTTTATGACATTGATTTGATTATCAGAGTTTGATATGTTTGGGAGCAAGTCTAATTGGGTAGTGTTGTCGATTTTGGGGTCTGTCAATGTTGTGACCGACTATGTGATCACTCTCTATTCCGGATAGGCAAAGGATGGTGTTGTCAAAGACATAGTTGAATTTCTTCCCTTTTTTTTTTAAAGATGATTATTCTCCTTTGTCATATTTTGGCAAAGGATCTTTGAAATCCGAGTGATCGTTGTTGTTTTGTGGTGCTTCCACATATGCTTTATTGTTGTCAATCAAATCTTGTATCGCATGTTTCAACTCCATACAATCGTTAGTTTTGTGACCCTTGTTATTATGGAAGTTTCAATAATCAGTTTCATTCCACCATGGTGGTTTGACCTTAGGATCCCATAATCGGGCGTCCCTTGCAGTCATAAGGCCACTAGCGACTATTTCTTTCATTGTTGATTATATTGATTGGCCTAAAGGTGTGAACCTTCACCGATTTGATGGTTTCTGATATGGTTGCGTCTTGATGATCTCATTGTTTTGTATGATTTTTGACTTTATAAGTTGGTCATTGTTTTGATTCTTTGATATAGATGTTGTCAAGTTAAGTACCGGTTTGACATTTTGGGAATTAGTTGATGTTTCATTGATAGTTGTGTTGCAATTCTTTTGCCAAAATTTTGGCTTATCACTGCTTGAGTACTGATTTGAGGAGTTATTTGTGTTATTTGTTTTATCGTTGAAATTTTTTATAACTCCTCTTTTTACTAAAGCTTCCTCAATTTTCAGACCGTTTTCTATGACTTTTTCAAATGTGGAAGGACATTGTAATTCGAGTCTATAACTCATTTCCTCCGTCAAGTTTTCAATGAACAACTCCATCTTTTCTTCCTCAGGAATTGATCTAGGATATCTAGCGAACAAGTGTCTCCATCTTTGGAGAAAAGACAAGAACGTTTCCCCCTTGTTTTTCTTTAGATTATAAAGATCCTTGATTGTAACATCGTGTTGGATGTTGAAGGAGTATCAAGAGATAAATTTGTTGACGAGTTCCTCAAAAAATCTGATACCGGTTTTTAACTTCAGAAACCACTCCATGCATGATCCTCCCAAAATCCTTGGGAATAGTCTCATTAAGTAAGTCTCCTCTTAGGAAAACTCAAGACTCATTGTTTTGAATTCTCTGATGTGATCAATTGGATCCATTATTCCATTATACTTATTGTATTTTGGGATCTCACAATGTCTTGGAAAAGGTATCAAGCCAACTATTGCATCAAAAGGATAAGGAAAAATGTCTTGTATCGCATATATTTTTGTATTCCCTTTTGTCATATATTGTATTTTTTGTTGTAACAGTTGCATCTGAGATGTTAAAATGGCAACTGGATCTATCATTTGTGTAGGTTAAAAAATTTCAGTCTCACTTGTGCTAGGTGCTTCCTTCAGATGGTTTATGTCAAAGTCTTTAGGAAGTTTGGCACCTGATTCAGCCAACATCAAAAGATATTTCTCCATATCTTGTTCTAGAATCTTTTCCATAAATATATGGAACTTGGGATCTTGTTGAGCTGCTTGGATGTCCTCTAGAGTTATTTCATTTTTATCATTTTGGTTCAAGTTGTTCCAAGGATTTTCTTCTGCCATTGCTTGGGATTTTAAAATTTCTTGCTCTAAGAGTTTCTATTTTTTTGGACCTAATAAAGATTGGCATACAAAATTTTACCCTTTCTTTTGAAATGTTGATCTTCTATGCTGAAAATTTCGATTGCAACTTTTAACAAAGTCGAATAAGATGACAAATCTTATTGATATGACTATGTAAAAAAATTGATTGCTATACTTAGTTTCATGATGAAGGATGATAATATCCTGATGATGAAGATTCGGTGTAGTAACCGATTGTGTATTTGATTTTGACACTCGTGATTTGCAAGATCTTGTTTTCAGTTGATAAGATTGAAATTTTGTATAAACCTATCTGTTTTTGGTCTCTAGACAGTGATTCTGATAAAAATAAATTTGATTTTGATGAAAACTGTGGATAAAATGACAAACTGATTCACTGGTAAAAATTTTGAACTCTCTGTTTTGAAAGCGCTAAAACAAAGGACAAAAATGCTATTTCACAGAAGCGCTAGAACAAAGTTCCAAAGCACTGAAATAGGTGATAGAAGCACTACTTGATAGAAGCGCTACAATAGTGCATGAAAGCATTGCAAAAATTTATCGAAGCACTGAAACAGTGCATAAAAGCACTGTATAATTTGATGAAAGCGCTATTTTAATGAAATCGCTACAATATAGACTGTAAGTGATGAAATAGTGCTCGAAAGTGCTATTTCATAGTAGCGCTAAAACAGTGACCAAAAGCGTTGAAACAGGTTTCTAGAATGCTAAAAATGAAACATTTTGTGACTCTATTGTAAAATTTGATCTGGTCTTGTGGCATACTATATCAGGGATTGCAAAAGATAAGAAGGATGCATGCACTGACTACGGTTGTGATATTGAGTGAGAGCTCTTCTTTGAAAGAAAGCTCGTGAATAGAGTGGTTCTACTGCATAATCTAATGTGTGACCCCTAGAAAAATCATGATATTTGTGGATGAATGTTCTATGTTGTAAAAAGAGTTTCCGATTTTGATATAGAAAATGTTGTTTTCTCAATTTATTTCTATAACTGAGAGTTTTCTTGGGTTTTGTGACTTTGATTTTTCTCTTGACAAACGAGGTGGACTTCCACTTTCGCAGTATGGATTTTCTGATCTAACTTGACTTTGTTGTTTTTAGGATGATCTTAAATCTGATTTTAATGAATTTGTGAAAAAACGGCAAGCAATTGTGAATAAATGTTTTTAACTGAATAGATCGGGTATGTTCAAGGATCACAAATGATTCCTATTGATTTTGATAGGTTGTTTTGACAATTGTACACAAATCAAATAGACTCACACTTAAGGACAAGTAGGTCATCATTATACTCACAGCCCACATCTTGAATTATGTTGACTCACATAGGAGTGTCACCCCCTAGAGGGCGCCCGTTTTTTTGTCATTGTCAGGCGTGTACTCAAATTGACAGAAGTGGATACTGAATCCCTTGAGCAAGCAGTCCTTGGTAATTATATGGTGAGTGTCTTGGGAGCAGATTCTTCCCTCCCCTTGTACTGTGAGTATGACAATGTATGGATACTGACTCGGCGAGAAACTACTCTATGGTTCGTAGATAGGGTTTCCATTCGGTGCGGCAAATAGATAAACTCCCTCAAGAGACCTCCCAATCTTTAGAACAAATATTTTGGGGATGGTTATCTTGCTCACTACCATCAAGTTGGACTTTCATCAACAACTTGCATTTTTATTATAATGGGTTGGGAAACCTAGCTTTGGTTGTTCCCACTTAGGTTGTTCCCGTAGGGTGAGTACTTTTTTCCACTACGGTAGGCCTACTAAAGGATTTAATAAAGCATAAATGACATGAAGTAAAAGTGAATCTGGAACTTTGGTCACCCAGTTAAGGGAAGAGCATAAGCCTAATCACCATAAGCATAGCATATAAGTTTGTCTTGTTTTAAGTCCAGAAATAAGTTTTCTAATCTATGTGAAGGTGTTGCTTCACAGAAATCATGATGTTCTTTTTAACTTCTATTGTAAGAATGTGATGACTATCCTAGGATTGATAGATTTTCTTTAAGAAAAACAAGAAAGTGACTATCCTAGGATTGATAGATTTTCTTTAAGAAAAACAAGAAAGTGACTATCCTAGGATTGATAGATTTTCTTTAAGAAAAACAAGAAAGTGACTATCCTAGGATTGATATATTTTAGGAACTTTGAAGTGACTATCCTAGATTGATCAATTTTAGTCCAACTGTGAATAAAAATAAAATTTGGCCGTGGATGCGTCAGATCCAAACTGATTTTACAAAATCATCAGAATATTGCACCAAAGCGCTAAAACAGTTACCTAATGCGCTAAAACCCGAAAGCGCTGAAATAGGACACCAAAGCATTGAATTTTTCCATGGAAGCACTAAATCACCCAATGCGCTAAAACAATGACTGTAAGTGCTAAAGTTGAAAGCGCTAAAATTGTCAACGGAAGCACTATAGTAACACAGAAGTGTCGAAACAGAGCATAGAAGTGTTGTATTTTTCCCCTGAAGCGCTATAGTTTTTGATGAAAGTGCTAAAATAAAACACGTTGAGAACCTATGTAACACTTTCCAGAAAATTTGTAAAATTGGGGTTAATGCCCCGTGGTGGGCACCAAATTGTAAGCGTGAATAAGTGAATAAGAATGAAAGACACTTCTTAATAAGACATTATATCAAAGATTAATCAAATTGAATCAATTCAAAGCAACAATCAATTGAAAGCGTCATATTTTTCTCTATCCTCCAAGATTTATTAAATCAAAATGGCTCTCAGATCGTGAGTGCACTATGATTGTTAAAATGACAATTGAAAGAATGAGATGGATACTAACACAATGATATGGAATTGAATATGACAATACTAGAAGATAAATGAATTAAACTAAGCATGGATTGACATGAAATAGATAACTACAGCCATGATATTGAAACTTGATTGTTGGATATTGGATGCTTGAATGCTTGATGCTTGAGTGCTTGAATTCTTGTAGAGTAAGAGTGCATAAACTTGATTCTCTGGATCCTTTTCTTGGTTCAATAAGGCTTTATTTATAGAATTTTTGGTTGTAGAAATGCATAGGGAAAGCTTTTAGAGGCTTGGATTCAATCTAGAGAATTGAATGGTGAGAGATGGAGGAGATTGAGAGAAAGATGGAGATTGTCTCTACCCATGAAAACACTAGGCAAGAGAAGAGGAAGGATTACTGGAGGAGGATTGAGAGATCAAATTCCAAATTTGTCTCCAAAACTTCCCATGAAGTTTCAATCAATTAATTTTGACATATTTTAGACATGATTTAGACATAGGATATCTAATTCATTTTTGAGAGAATATAGATGGAATATTCTTTGTGCTTTAATTCAAATATTTTTTATTTATTTAAATTAGCAAAAGAGGGATAAATAATTCAATAAAACGAACTATAGGATAGTTGTTTATTAAATTAAACAAAAGAATGTGGCAATTAATCAATAAAGTGTTTTGTCTTTATTTAATTAGTTTAAGATGGATGTGATAGATTGGAATAGGGATTTGATAATTAAATCAAACAAAGTATTTTAATTTTGTTTATTTAATTAAAATATGAATTTAGATGTGAACTATATAAATAAATATTTCTATTTATTCAAACAGTAGAGGAAATTAGGATAATTAATCAAATAATTTGTATTTAATTAATCGAATGCTCCAAACCAATTTTAGGTGTATACAAGGAGCATCGCCATAATTCTTCCCATATTAAATTTTGCAAGACTCACCCTCAACGCGATATCAATTGCAAATAATTGGAAAATAAAATAGGTAAATAAGTGGTTGGAAGTATACTTGGGGGAATATAATTTAATACATAAATGAACATGGATTAAATTGTTGCACTTTGGATAATTTTTTTGTAACACCACCCAATGCCCATCCCTTGTAATATTTTCAACCATGGAATTTTGTGTATATTTTGCACTAACTTCAATCAATCTAATATTTATAGCTTTTGGAGTATTGCTCATTTGAATAAAAGATACCATCATTATCACAAGGGTGAAAATTCTAGTACATGGAGCCATAAATAATCAGCTAGTTCATGAGACAAACCTACCCATAAGGGACACTACTTGTTAGGAAGCCCAAGAATTGGAGTTTGTATTGCTTGAGGGTAAGAAATTTTTGGGTAGGGTGGACTTGTAATTTGTCATTTTTAATAAATTTCTATTTATGGAACAAAAGGATAATTCTTATCTTCAATGAGCTAAGCCAAGGCTTAAGTATGGTTCTTCATCATTCCATAGGTGCATACCCATGTGCTATAATCTGTAAAGGTCTCAAAATTTTGAAGTGTGGGATGTTTTCTAGTAGTATCTCTAAGTGTTTACAAGTTGTCCTACTTTATGAGTTTCAAATTTCCTCATTTGGAATGCATTTCTACCTACGTTCAACCTATTTTCTTGGTCTTTGTTACCATATAACTTTTCTAACCCAACATGCCTTTTCTCCAACCTCTAATTTCCCTTTTATCGATTCATTTAACTTCATCTCACCCACATGTCTCTCATCCAAACACCACTCTTTTCTTTTCCCTTATCATACTTTCCAAATTTTCCTTATCAACATGCCTTTCGTTGACTCCCAAAATCCTAACCTATGGTATGTTTCATGTGATATTATTGACCCCAAAACTCTAACATTACTATATTTTTGTACTATCATTCCTACCTACCCCTACACAACCAAGAGAGTCATTAATGCCAATTTAATGCTATGAAAAACCTAGAAAGGATTTCTCTTGTGCAAAAACATTATTTAAATAGAAAGGGAGTAGATTCACTTGTACATGTGATATTGGAGTATGAAGATATCCAATCTATCATCTAATTTTGTGGTTATTCCCTAACTTTTGTTGCTCCTCGCATTTGATCTAAACCACTTATTTTGGGTGGGATTTATTACCAACCATTGATTTCAAAGATTCAAAAGAATAAATTCATTTATTGTATAATTATATTGGTAGATTTTTACTATGGAGATTATTATTCATTATTAAATAAATAAAAACCCTAAGCAAGAACTTGTTCTAATCATTCTTGTTTGAACATCCAGATTTTGAGGATGAAACCCCATAGATTCATAGGATATCAAAGGATGGGGACCCTTTTGGTTTTAGGAATCAAAGGATAGAAACAATTTTATAGGAACTATGATCTCATTTTGAGGTTATAACTATTCTTTCATTGAAATGATTCACAACTTCACCTAGCTACATGATTTTTAGTTATCATGAACTTCAATTGCACCCAGTTGGCATTATTTATAATTGGTTGTAAATCTACATAGTCTAGCTTGAATTCATTATTTTTGCTACTATAGAGTTATATTTATTGTTGTTATAATATATTTTTGTTTTTATGAACTTCAATATTAATAATAAAATGGCTTGATAGTCACCTATACTTCTTAGTTTATTATTGTTATTGTAGAAACATAATATAATGATTTTAGACTCATTTAATATAATGGAATTTCTACAATTTATATTACATGTTTATGGAATCAATTTATAATTTGGGTGTTAATGTTATTGTGGAATGTGAATAAATAAAATTTATTATTGTTGATGTGTATGCATTGAAGAGAATTATAGGTCTTGTCCAAACCTAGATAAAATATATAAATCTAAAATATATTTGTTGGGTTTGTTAAAGTTGGTTAAAATTACTAAATATAGATTGATATATAAAAATTTATGAGATCTAGTTTTTTCCAAATTTGATTAAAATATATAAATATAAATTCATCTTCCATTTATGGTTTCATTTATGAACCTTGGTAATAAGGTTAATGGGTGAATGTAAAGGAAATTTGAGTTTTTACAAGATTAGGTTAAATTTTTAAAGTTGAATAGTATTTGAAAAGGTTCTAAATAATATTTCTATTAATTTTTATTTTTTTTATTATAGCTTGAATCTAAAAAAAACCCATCCAAAAATTTAAAAAAACCTAAAAATATATATTTTTAGAATCAAAATAATAACGAGAAAAAAAGATCCAACAATGAAAACCATTCAAATAGCACTTTGGGCATGTACCATGATGAAAACCATTTATTATAATCATGTGTAAATCCACTACCTATATGTACCCTACACTTAGGGTAAATGTTATTTTACTTACTCATCCTATCCATCCTTCAAAAATATTATCTTGTAATCTATACCATACCATTGTATCATCCCACCCTTTGTATCCCCTCACATGCTATCATACTTATCTTCATTTCCAATTTTTGACCTTGATAAGGAAGTGGAAAAGATATTGAAACATTTTCTTAATAATTTCTTAATAGGACTAAGCACAATATAATAAATGGCACATAACCAAGTAGGGTATATCTTTCCTATGTGACATAGTCCTTGGAAACCAAATCCTACATCCCCTCCCCATGATCATCCCAAATATCATCCCCAATCACCATACCTAATCCCCTCATTCCATCCATACAACACCTTCACCCTTAGTTCTCAATTTGAATTTTATTCAATCTTAAAATAACATGTAAAAAATCCAATTCCAAAACAAGATCCATAATCCTAAACTCTAGATTCTCAAACCTTAAAGATTACATGATACCTTGCCTAGTATCCAAATATAATCCATGCAACTAGTCCACAAGCAAAATATCATAATCATTCAAATATAAAACAAGAAAAAATATAGAAAAATCTAAAAAATATAACCAACAAACCTAACACATATCCACAAAAATCTATAAGTTTTATCCTTAGTCTAGCTGAAATCTATTCCTTGTTTAGTTTCAAATTATTACATTCAAGATATGTCATTCCCAATCCTTGAATTGTTCTCAATATATAATTTTCCCACAATAAAAATTCTATCATTATCATTAACTCAATCAATCATTGGATTTTATCTTGATTAGGGGAAAAGTCTTATTTATCTTATCCTTTTATAATTTGTGCATGCTTGCTTGCTTGTGTGTGTTTCTTTCATGGATTATATTTGTTAAGGTGATCCTTGGGGTACCTCATGACCAACATCATCATGCTCTTCCATATAATGGTGCATCAAGTCATATTCCTACTTATATATTCATCCCCCATGTATAGGACACCTCATCACCATGGTCTTTATAACTTATTTCATAATATCCAATGCTATAAAATATAAGTTTCTTGCCAAATTTTAGCATGTACCTACATCTAGTCTCCATCACATCAGCCCATCATAAAATCCACCATCCTTACCATCATTTATACCATTATTTTTATCCTTATCCTACATATTTTCATTGTTTCCTAGCACCATTTCTTCATTTCCTTTCATCCTAACCTTCATACATATAACCATCTCTCCTCTTTTTCTTATACCTTTCAAACCCCCCATCCATCATTCATCCCTTCATACCTTGTTATCCTTTTGTGAGACCATCTAGGTGTCAACAACCTATGTACTCTCTTGAAGGGGCATTACTAATCTATTTTCTAACCCTCATTATTCAAAATGACTTAGGCATCCTACCACCAATTCTAGCATACCAAATGTCTATACTTATCTTGTTTAAAATTATATTACTTATAGTTGAAATGTTTTCTAGAAGATGGTAAAATGAAAACACCTAAAATTGATTACATCCTAATGACACATCTAACAAAACACTTTTTCCACTTTTAAAACCATATTAATACCTTCATAACCACACTCACATCATCTCAAGACTAATTAAGTAGATGAGTTATATCTATTTAATTAATTAGGTTTTAGCCTCTAGCATTTCCTCCATCATCAAATTAATTAAATCAATCATGTTTATTTAATTAAACTAATTTCTTACATACCTCTCCAATAATTAATTAAATATTCTAATTATTTGATTGCCCTAAAGCCTCAAATCCTAAACTAATCCCCCATTAATAGGACAATCATGTCCTATCCATAATTAAAAATTAAGATAAATATAATTCATCGATCTAAAATAGAATCAATCCTAAATCCTAGCCATCAAATAAATTAAACAAATCCTAGCCACCCATTTTCAACTGCCTTTAATCTAAATTCAAACTAGTTTTAGTGTCAATCATTCACCTAATCAAGTCAATATTAGCCCTCCATTCACCAACCACTAACATTTAATTTCTCCTCCCTCTCAAATTCAAATTTAAAATTCCTCTCATGCAATCCTAGCCATCCATCTTAAAATAATCTCAACCCTCCATTTATCCTCATTAAATATATAAATAAAACAATCCTAAATCCATTTTAAAGAAGAGAAATTGGATATAAAGTAAGGTTATGATTTTGGATTGAGATACCAACATTCATCTACAATAATCAACCAAATATCTTAAGCACATCACTTGGTCAACAAGTATTTTTTGGCAAGAAGGTTGTTCCTTTTTTTCATTTATTTTCATACCTTTTCTCTATCAAAGGTGTAGCTAGGAATAGAGTAGGAATTGTATTTTATGTCTTATTTCCAATTGCTTTACTCTATATACTTTGGTAGACACAATAACAACACTCTCAAGATATATGGATGAGGAAACATAAAACTAGTATTTAGTGGAGAGTGAATTTTTTTATTGATATTTTATATATTCCAAGGCTTTCATGATGTTGGAGTGAATGTGAATTTTAATAAGAATGGTTCAAAATTTTCAAAAGGAAATATGGTGCTTGGGAAGGGCTCTTCTAGGTAGGACTTTAAATTTAATTTAGATGCATCTACTTGTGTTTTTACCAATGTAACATTTTTAAAATAATTCATGTATTTTTTCACACTAAAGATTATGTCACATTGGCAAAAAGGGTTTTTGGAACATTATTAATAAATATATATATATATATATATATAATGGTTTTTCAAATTATTATATTGAAGCTAATTTTTGCAAGCATCATTTTTTGACAGACATAATAGAATTAGTTTTCTTGTGTGAATTACTAGAGCTAAAATTATTTTGGAGGTTCTTCATTCAAATATTTTGGTCCAATGGATGATCAATATATGGGTAAATATAAATATTATATTTTATGTTTATATATGATCGTTTAAGGTTTACCTTCATATATTTTTTAAAACATAAATCTAAAGTTTTCTCAAGTTTAAGAAACCTAAGGCACTTGTTCAAAATTATTTGGCTAAAAGAATTGAATTCTTGATATTTGATAATGGAGGTGAATATTTATCCATGTAATTTTATTATTTCTATATAAATGTAGGTATATTGTACAATATAAAACTACCCCAAACACACTTTATTAAAATAGGGTTATACAAAAAATAAACTAGATATTAAGTGATAGAGATAGAAGCATATTTCAAATAGTTCATAGTTGGAATGGTGTTTTGGGTTGAGGCTATAAAAAACTACATGTTATTTGATAAATAAATCTCTTCATTTGAATCTAGTTGATAAAACACCATATGAGGTGTGGACAAGTAATAAATCCTTTGTTTCACATCTAAGAGTTTTTGGTTGTAAGGATTTTGTTTGTGTACCAAAAGAAAAATTATCTAATTTGAATCTTGACAGAATATCGTATCCTAACACTTTAGTTGAAAATATGTCAATTATGTCGATCGGGTAGTGTCCAAAGGCTATATGCAATAGGGGATGTTTTGGCCATCTGACTTAGTAAGATTTTCTGAATTTTTGAAATAGTTGAAAACAGAAATTAAACTAGACAGCATGAAATTGTTTAAGCTAGAAAGCATTCAAATTCCTATTCTAGAAAGCATGTAAATTATCTAAGAATCAACACTTGCAGTTAAAATATGAAATTTAAACAAAGGCAACTAACTACTAACTGAAAGTACACCTAACAAATTGTAATTAATAATAGGAGTGGGTGCTCTAAAATTTTCAAGTAGATAGAACTTAAAGATCATAAACTTAAAACCACAACCTACAGGAACACATGACAGAGCTCAACACAAAGTAAATTTCATCTAAACATAACATGCACAAAATGGAAATAAAAATATTAACAATAAAAATACTTATCTACTCTATAAGATCCCTCGAGTGGCCAACTCTCGAGTGTTCCTACGATTATCTCAAATCACATGTGATACTTTCACAACTTCAAAGTAAATACATTCATAGCACTTCCATTACTTAGAAAAAATTACTCAGAATAAGACTGGCGATATTCATTTATTCATATCATAAAAGTATAACAACACGGATAACATAGTGGAATAGTATTCAGAATATATCATAATAACATACCTTTTTTTTGGTAGTTACACATATATATATTGTACTACTACAAAATCCTAATTTTTAGATGGAGGAAGAATACCATTGAAATTTTCTTAAATAGAATTACAACTAACTAATGTTCATGACATAAAACATAATAAAGGCTCTGAGTGGAGTTGTAAAGTATTTAGCAAAAAATTAACAGAATGCTTAAAAAGAAGTATTTCCACTATGCATGCCTAAATTTCTAGCGCCCAAACTTCTGATGCTCTAACTTCAACCACTTTAAGTCCACTCCATTCATAGTTCATGCATAATTCCTCCACAATTACTCAAATTCTATACCATTATATCAACATTAGTTAGCTAATTCCAATCAATTTGAGAAATAAAGATTTATACACCATTTTATAAAAAGTAGACAATTATTTCTTCTAAAAATAAACACATTGGCATGGTTGAGGTGGTTGGTAAGAACAAAAAGGGTATTTAGATTATCATAAAAATGAGGTCGTTTATACCTCATCAAATCTTAAGGCTTAAAAGTTTATATATTGGTTGGATACGATAAGCACATTAAGGGTTATAAAATTTAGAATCCTCTAATCATGAAAATGTGTTGTTTTAAGGATATGACTTTAGGGAATGTAAATATTTTTTGATCTAGGACAATCAAAGGAAAAAATATAGTGCACTTTAAGTTAAATATTAAAAATTAGGAAGATGCACTTGTTGAATAATAATAGTATGGATTTAATGACGGAGAGGAAGAAAAATATTCGAGAGATATTTCTTATGTGGATGAGAATTTAAAAGAATATTTAGTATCTTGTATTCAACCCTTGAGAAGATCTATGAGGCTAGCAGGTATATCCCACCAATTTTTTGTTGTGAATTTACTTTATATTGGACTAATGACAAACCTATATTCATCAAGGAAACTATTTCTTCAAAGAAGCACGATGGATGGATGCCATGTAGGAGGATATGATGGCTTTGGATTGGTGTGACTCCTAGGATTATTAATTTTACCCAAGAGAATAAAACCCATTGGGTGCAAGTGGGTGTTTAAAAATGAATTTAAAGTATATGGAAGTTGAAATGGTATAAAGAAAGCTTGGTGAGAAATAATATTCCCATCAAGAGAAGGTTGATTTTGGTGAAAAAAAATCTCCTATGGATAAGTTAACTTATATTAGATTCCTTCTTTTTATTGTTATTGTTTATGATTTTGAAGTAGAAAAAATGGATGTTTAAGATATATTTTGCATGGGGATCTTGATAGTTTTGAGAAAAACAGTTTTTCCTTATACATTTTTGAGCTAAAATTTTTTAGTGAAACTATTTCACACTTTTGGCCAACTAAATAGTTTAGATCAAAACAATTTTTCCATAAATGTTTTTGAGTGAAATAGTTTCACTAAAACTATGTGGCCTATATGTGGCACATACAGTTTCAAAAAACACTTTCGTTTGAAAATGTATAACAAAAAAATTCCATTTATAAGTTTTGAATGTGCCTCAATTTATATGTAATTTTTTTACCAAAGCATTTTTGATTGAAAGCCTTTCGATCATAAATATTTCAGTTGAAACTATCTATGTTGTATCCTTATTAATAGCCACCTCATCTTTTTTTAGAATTTTCTAAAACTTTCCACTCGACTATAATATTTCTTCAATTAGATTTTTTTTCAAATAACTAAAAACTCCCTTTTGTAGAGCTAAGAGTCAAGAATCTAAATATATAATTTTTTTGATATTTTGATTAGTTGTAATATTTTTTTAAATAATGTGAGTAGGTTGTTATAATAAAAAATGAGACCAATTAGAAATTTAAAAAATACGAAAAAATATATTACAATATTTTGAATAATATATTATGCACTAAAGGAGAGAATCCTCTCCAAAAGGGTGTAATTTATTTTTGTTTAATGATAAAAAATAGACAAAATTTGACGTCAAGTGAAAACTATCAAATTTTGCTAAGTTTGACTTTAAAACATTATTACGAGGAAAATATACACCAAAAAAAAAAAATCCATACACTAGATATTGAAGTTATATATTTTGGAAAAAATAGGTAAAAAAAAAAATCTTTTTTTGTGACATTGACTCAACATCACTTTTTCCCAAAACTTTCATCAATTCAAAATTTGCTCTTAAATTTATAAAAAAACATCAAAAAACAAAAAAAAAAAAATTAAAAATTACAAACATAAACTTCATCAATGGTTCTGAATTTCATTAGTTTACATCATTTGAAATGCAAAACATAAATACCACTTTTATGTGATCAAAGTTTTAAAAAAATGTTTTTGTTAGCCAATTCCTTTATAAAAGTGTGGCACGGGTTTGTACTTTTACCCATTAGACAACTTGATAGTTTTGAGGTGAAAGAAAAATAAAATTTTGCTTTTCAAGTTGAAGTAATCATTGTTTAGTTTAAAATAATTTTTGTGAATGTATTATTATAAGTTTCACACTTTCACATTGAAATTTAGATTTGCAAGGAGTAAGATAGATTATTGTGTTTATTTATATTTATTCATGATCAATTACCAATCATTGTAGTGTGTTCTTTTAAATAAAAGTTGTAAGCCACTAAACTTTTATTAATAAGTAGAAGATTTACAAGACCAAACTGCTCGAGAATTACATAGAAAGAGGTTGAGCTCCCAAAGAGCGAAATACAGCTTGAATTTACATAGATAGAAGGCGAACTCCCAATGAACGAAATTCAACAAAAAACCATAAGTAGATTAGAGGATTTACATTACATAGACACCATAATTTCAATAAATTCTCAAAGAGAAGCAAAAAATATTATTGACGCCAAGCCATGAAAGGTAAAGTGCGAAAACATGACCTTAGTTGAAAAAAGGATGGAAAACACAAAAAACCATAGCCATCCACAAGAGCTTTAGACCCCACTTTTAGAGGAAGATTCCAATTCTACATGTGGAGGAAAGTATGGGGCAGAATGAGGCTCTTCCAAAGTGTGCCTTATCAAAAATTGCACTGTATTGAAGAGGTTTTGCACCATATCAAAAATTGAATTTCCCAAGTGAGACCTCATTCCAATCAAACATCGTGAAAACTCATAGGAATATTCGTCAATCAGACCATGAGCCATTGAACTAAGGAGGGAGGAAACAACATAACCCATAAGAAAATGTTGGTGACACAAGACCCCACCAACCATGTTGGAGCCATGCAGCAAGTTGCAACCATCAAGCACGGGCTTAAGAGCTAATAGAGGGAAAACATGTGGAAGAAGATAAGTTCCTGCAAGGAATTTGGCCATTTCTAAACACTAGAGAACATCCATTAGATTAGACAAAAATAATGAGGCAATCTCATTTGGTAAGGCCATTGGATGAAAATCCAACCAGTCCTGGCCAAGCACTATGAAAATAGTATCTACCACCTAATTACATTCTATAGAAAAGACCTCTTCAGTTTATCAACCGAAAAAGATATAGAATCCCTAACCTCGTAATATCTAGTAGGTATGAAGATTCTGAAAGTAGCCTCCATTACCACAACAGAAGAAAAAAAACACCTTGTTTAAAATACACCCCAAAAGGTGTTATTAATAGAACCCCAAATGCTCATATAACATGTGGGGGGAAGCTACACAAGTAAATTAAATAAATTTGGAATCTAGCATGAAAATTGAATGTCATTGTACAGTCAAGAGGCATGGGTGGAAAAAAACCTATATTAACTAAATTAAGAGAAGTACTAGTCTCCAAGAAAGGAAGCCAGATGCCACAAATGAGGAGAGCCACTACAAAAAGAAAGGCATTTCTAAATAAAAATGAATGTTATTTCATGTTTTTTTAAGAATCAATGCCAACAGCAAGAGGAGCCACCAAATATATCTTCACCAACGTCTATCCATATGAGATAACCTCACACGAGTGGACGAAAGTGAAAATAAATTTTAAATAAGGACCAAATATCTTCCAATTTACCAATTTAACCAATGCATGTCGTAGGAAAGCAATATGCCAAAACAAGATAATGTCATGAGGATTGTCTGAAGTGAAGGATTTGTATTTATTTCATTAAATTCACCATAAATGGTCGCCACCATCCCAATCAGCTTTATTTGTCCATGGGAGACAGCCTCACACAGGTGAATGGAGATAATGAGGGATATAAAAACAAGATAAATATGATATATATCCATGAAAATTTAAAATTATTTCCTTTATAACCTTCTCCAATCCAATGAACAAAATGATACACATGTGAGTTCTGTTAAAAACATCCTTAACAACCATGAGAGTAAAAAGAAAAATTGTTAGCATGATAATAAAGAGCACATTTGTGCCCAGAGAATTCCTTAAAACTAATAGAATCATCGATAGCCCTATTTAATGAATTAGAAAGTGAGTTAGCTTCTTTATAACTATGCATTATCTGGAAGAGAAAAAAATTAACAGAAGTTGAATGTGTGAAAAGATAATTTAAAAGTCATGATTCCCATTTTTTGTTTGAGAGAGATGAGATTACCACTATTGAATCCCCTTCTATAAAAAATTGAGGAATGGATAATTTCATGGTCAGCTCAAGGACTATCCTTAATGTATTAAATTTTGCAACATTATTTGTTCCAACTTCTAATAATTCACAAGATGCACCTATAAAGTTACCCTTCCAATCTCTCAAAATTGTAGCTACACTTGATTTCCCATGATTATCTCTAGAGGCCCCATCAAAATTCAATTTTATGGCATCCCATGGAGGCAGTGACCATTTCACAAGATTCATGTCTACATGAGAACCATTATTCTACACAAATCCAAATCTAGGAAGTCTGAGGGGCCATTTTTTAGGATTAAAGAGTCCCAGGAATAAAAATATTTTTTTGAATTTGCATTTCTATAAATGCCTGTCATTGTTACTTCTGAGAGAGATAGTTCAATTTTCTAAATCACTTGATTCAAATCTAATGTTTTTTTCTTGAATATACGATTATTTATTTCCAACCAAAGGTTCCAAATGACAATGGAGGGACTAGTCTCCCAAATGTGGGAGAATGAGGGGTTTGAATATAAATCAGGCCAAATGTAGTGTATGTTGATGACATGTTTTTTTGGAAAAACAAGGAGATAATTAGGGAGCTCAAAACTCAACTTTTTGGCATATTTTATATGAAGAATTAATGAGCTAAAAATTTCATTTTATTAATAAAATTAGTGGGGATTAGGTTCACAAAAATATTAAGCTTAGTCAAAGCAAGTATGTTGAGATTATTTTGTGGTGGTTTGCTATGAAATATTATAAACTAGCGAGAATCCTTATAGCTATAGTCACTAGGATTTCATTGGAATAATATCCTTAGTTAGATGATAAATTTGAGGATATGAATAATGTTACTTATGATAGGGTTGTTGGTAGTGTGATGTATGTAAAGGTAGGTAACATACTAGATATTTCCCAAATATCAAGAGTTCTTAGAAAGTTTTTAGATATTTGTAAAGAACTTATTATTACTATTTGTGTTATCATGGGACTAATGATGTCCTAAACATGGGATATACATGGATCTATTAATTTATATTAGGCTAGTGATTTGGACAACATGATGTCCATGAGTATTTAAATGTTTTTTGTGGTTTTTAGTTGCATGAGTAAGAGGAAACCTATAGTTTCTTTACCTATTATAGAAGTGGAGAACATGAATACTGCACATAATTGTAAGGATGTTTATTTAAATAGACTATGCTTAGATATTTATTTTTATTACATGGTTGTGAGGATTAATTATGATAGTTAGAGTGTTATTTATTTGGAAAAGAATCTCATATACCATGATTGTACTAATCATATAGATGTTTAGTATCACTTTTTCTAAGATGGTCAAGAGGATGGTAAGTTTATGATACAAAATGAATACTCTTTAGATAATGTTGTATATTCTCCTAAGAAATAGTGATCACAAATAATTTATATTATTGTAGGGAGGGTATGGAACTTGTCTCCTCTCTCAATTCATTTTATGTTTCCTATTATTTCATTACATGTGGGATAATGATAGGATTAGGGGTGATATTAATATTGTGATCCTATGTGTGTGTCTCCAAATTTCTTAGAATGGGTACTTGGATGCCCATGGAAGAGATGAGAGATTATTCTTTGGAACTTGGAAGATTAATATAATGTTATTAACAAATGAGGTTATATTTGGCAAGATTTACAACCATTATCATCACAAGAGTTATTGAGCATATCTCTCTAACATGGTGCTTGGGAGTTACATGGAGAAGAGTGAACCATATTCATCATTATGATGAGACCCTCATTCCTTACCATGTTTGAAATGTAGTATACTCTGGGATGTTTTCCTAACAAAGTAATGAAGTCAAAGATGCCTTTATGAGATGAGATATAACTTTATTTCTATCATAATTGTATATGGGTGTATATTTTTACGTGTTGAACATAATTTTAGTGGCTTCTTTTATGGGAAACTATTTATGGTTTATTACTTCTCATTCCTCTACAAACTGGATACATTTGATAGAGGTTTCATATCATGATGTAGATTAAGTACTATTATGCTACCTAAATGCTATTATATCAAAGAGTTTGAGTAAATTAAATTTATATAGATTTTATTTTGAATAATACAAGCTTGGTGTCTCTTTGATGATGGAGTTTTTACTATAAAAAATTATCCATGTACATCTAGTAGTATTATGGTTTGTTGATTTTATATTTACTAATAGGGGTTTATACATGCTTATTCATGTCAATTTTATGAATAATCACATTTTACCTTGATAAATTAATTATAATTGTTAAATATTTTCATATTCTTTCATGGTATTTGTTCACCTTTTTTATCAACATATAAATATCATGTATTCATTCATTACAAGAGGAAAAACTTGCATGTGTGTATATTAACTAGATATATATTTTATTTGATTGAGTGATTTCTTTGTATATGAATAACTTAATTTACATAATGGGTAATCAAACAAGTATAACAAATATAAATGAGCTTACATCCTAATAATATCCTAATTAGTATTATTATAATGAATCCATCCATGTATGTATGATAATTTTAATCTCTTTAATCCTTTTAGTGTTGATACAATGAAATCATCAAAATAATAGATATGTTGTGATGCTTACTATATGTATCCTTATTATATTGAGAAGTGAAGAAAATATCTATGCATATCTAATTTACTAATGAGAGTGAATATTTTTAATATTAGTAAAACATGGGAAATGGACCAAACCCATTACAAAGAGAAACCAAAAGGGTGAGAGAAGATATTCTCATGAGGGGTGAGACTCCAAGCATTACATCAACAAGGACACAAAATAGAGAACACCAAAAAGATCATAATCTAAGATAATAGTTCAACAAAATTAGACCAAAAAAGGACCAAATAGAAGAACAAAAGTTATTGTCCAACTAACTTCTTTAGCCCACTAATCACCTACCATTATCTATTTAGGAAGTCTATTTTATCAATGAAAGTTACCTCCCAAAATTATTTCTCTTATATCTTAGATTTTCCTTTGGAATTCAACATCTTAGTCTTGTTTTATTAGCAGGACCTTCTTATGCCATAATATTATCACCAGTTTCTACCATCTTACCTTTCCATTTTTCCAATTCTAACTGAAGCACATAGAGACTAGTGGAAATTTTTAATGGTTTCTCTATTGAGGTTAAAAATCTTAGCATTGTTCTACTTTATATTCTCTCATATATTCTTTAGAATGGTTCAATTATGCTCTGGTTCTTCCCATTTTCTAGAAGTGTTGGAGACATTCTTAACTTCCTCCCATATGTCCACCTCAATCCACTACCACTACAAGTTTTCCGTGTAGAATTATTTCCATCTATTGGAAAAAATTTCAGTTTTGTGCATATGAGAGAGTTTCCATTTCATGATGTTTTTTATTAACGAAAAACAAGTTTTGAAGGGTTCCTGAAACCCTGAACAAAAAGGAATAGTGCAAGCAAATATAAAATAGTGGACTTCCCACCCAAAAAATCAAAAAAAAATCTTATTACCAAGACATCAGTGACCCATCAACAAAAACTAATAGCAGAAAACTAAGATAAAACTGTATTGTAAACAGCCATTAGATAAGTTCTTTGAGCATCCTTTCCACTTCCATGTCCTTCAATGCTAGCCTATCATGCATTTCCATGATGTCTTCCAAATCTTGCGTATGACCCATATTGCATTTCTTAGTTTTAATCCAAGTATGCACACTCAAACCAACACCCAAATCCATGGTCTGCATTTCCTTTTCAACACTCTCCTCTCTCTCCTTAGTCATCTAATCATCAAAAAGACCTCTTCCTGTCCATTATTTTACCTTCTTGTTGAGGAAAATCAGACCTTTAGCTAAGGCTTCCAACTTTTCCTTGCTAAGATTAATTAGCATATCCAGTTCTTTATGCATCTACATGTAATTCTTTTCCATCAATGCCACCCTTGGGCCATAATATTTTTTCAGGTTAGCCAACTCATCCACCACACGAATGATACTAGAATTCATCGACTTAGCCAAAACAAAGATGGAGTGCTTTTCCTTGAGACTACAAAGCATGGAAATGTTGCACCTGGCTATAGATTCATGCTTGTTGTGGAGATATTGCACCTCATTAACCAACCAAATCAGTAAATTAAAGGAATTTTTCACCCTTTCTTTCACCATGCCTGATGCCTGCGCAAATTCCATGGCCCCCCAAAACAAACTTTTGCCTTGATGTGAACTAGTAGGCGGATCCTCATCCTGAAAAACATTAGGGATAAACTTGGACTTACCCTTGTCCAAGGAAGCCAATGCATGATCAGACTCATCCACATTAACAACAATATTCATCTTACCAGCACGAGGGGTCCCACCATCACCATCATGAACCTGGTTCAAATTTCCCAAATTCGCTACCACCCCATCTAGAAAATCCTCAGCCACTTCTGGAAGCTTATCCCCTAGATCCTTAGAACCCAAACCCCATATCTTGGCCTTCTTACCACTACAAATCCCCTCCTCAGTGACCTCCTCACAAACCTCTTTCAATTTATGCTTAACATGCAGCAAGGAAGGTTTGGACTTAGAAGAAGAGGGGTTCTTCCCACCAGACAAGGGCATATAGTCAAGGTCACTATTGTACCCATCATACCACCCCTCTAAATTCTCTTCAATTTTGGTCCCTTCACTTTCAAGAACCTCTTCAACCTGACATTTCCCACTCCTTTTCCTCTACTTGTTTGAAATAGGGGAGTGGAGAGCATCAACAATATAGTTGGATTTAATAAACTCAACTATATGCAACATCAAGCCCTCATGCAGAAAAGGGTTTCTAGGGATCTTCCTGAAATTCTTCCTTCATCCAAAGAAAGAAATAGATAAAACAGGAAGGAAATAAACTTACCATGCCACAAATGAATTAGCAAAACAAAGTGGTGGCCATACAGCATAGTGTATCTTCCATCCAGGGTGAATTACTGCATTAACGCCATCACCACATCCTGCCAGATAGGTTTAATTTTGGTCCTATTATACTCACCACAATCCAGTCTAACCATCTTAGCATGCTCTCTATCTCGAAGAAAATTTTGCTTGGCTGAGTGCGAGAGATTCTTATCTCTGTAAAACTTCCTTCTAAAGACATCCTAGTCACCTCTACAATGAAGTCTTCATTAAGGTATCCCTTCCAAACAAACTTAGGAGATGACCATGCCAAGCATCAATGAATTCTTTGGAGATGTTGAACTTAAATCCATGCAACCTTTCCATAAATAGGGTCACCCCTCCCTTCTACAAGTTAGCTCAAAATTCAACATTAGACTTGAGGTCATCACAGGAAAGCAATTTCATTTTGCACCTATCTCCACCCATCATCGAGAGCTTTACAAATGAAGAGAGAAAGCACACACAATGACAAAAAAATAATAAGGCAAGAAGGAAATGAAAACCCAGAAAGTGTGAGTTTGTCAAGATCGGTACCAAGAATAATAATGGTAAGGATACTCATGCAACTCAGATTTGAATGTCCACAACTTCCAATAATTATCACCTATACGGAGTTTCTAATCAACCAAAAAGGACCATAATACCCACACAATCCAATAGATGAGAAGATGGTGAACACCAACGTGCCAAGATTTGTCATTATGGAGCAGATTACTTAACTCAAATGGCAAGATGTCATTCACCTCCCAAAGCCTCATAGATGTCACCCAAAGATTCGCTACCCAATCAGCCACACAATTCGCCTCTCTAAAAGCATGAGAAATGTATATTTCATCGAAATATTGAATCAAAGCAAGGGCATCCACAATGAAATTTTTGATAGTCCATGCTGGCGTGGATATCTTCCTAAGATAATTCATAATATTAAGGGAGTCCACTTTGATCCATAGCTTTGAGATTCCCTTCTCTCGAGCCATCTTTATACTATGATAGCCATTTCATGATGTTATTATGAATAAAGAAACTTTTTTATAGCTTATTGACTTTGTCCTCCAGGGAGATGTAGAAGTTGAAATTGGTGTTATTATTGCTAGAATATTTGATGGGTAGTTGAGGACCTACAAGATGTTTCATAGAGGGATTATTGACCATAATCGTGGTGTGAGTATAGGCAGGGTCCTTCAAAGTGATGGTGATTAGGATGGCAGTCACCTAAGGGGTGGAGTCAAGGGTATCCACCACTGAGGGTTTATCCTTGAGTAGAGCATGATGCATCTTTCCCTTATACCTTTGGTTATTGTTGTGTGAAGGTTTGGAAAGAACGAGAGGGCTAAGGAAAAGGGTTGATCTTGATGGTACAATAAAACCACATGTTTTCCTTTACTAGTAGTGGCATGAGGATGAGTAGTGTGGGTGGTGGATGGAGTGTCACCCAAATGGGTAGATGGGATAAGGATTTTAATCCTTGAGGGGGATTTACTTTCTCGTGTACAATAATTTTTTAGTTTTTCAAGGATGGGCCCAAGGAATTAGTTTGTAGGGGGACCAAGTAATTTTTTTAGATCATAAGGATAAGGGGAAAGACTAGGGTTCTAGCCAGATTGAACTAGTAGAGTAAGTGAATCAACTCATATTACAAGGGTATATATTTCTTGTCTAATATCACTTCAAGGATAGAGTCATCCAAAGAGCTAAATATCTAAAAGTAAAAATTTAACTTGATACCATGCCTGAGATGATTCAACATTGGTAACAGGTATGATTTAAATTTTTTGTAACTACCTTAAAGCATTATATAACACATGAGGACCTCTGCAACAATCTTATAGAAACTCAAAATATCTTCCTATTGAATTCATTTTGAATTTTATTCACCTTTTTACCCCTTCTAAGGAATTTATCCATCACCTCATCATTGTGACTTTATTTTATTCTATGAATTATCACTCTCTATCCTAAGACCAACTTCTATGGCAATGATCTCTTCAAATACTTTGAAGAAGATCCCCCTAATGTAGATTATTCCTCCTTCCCAAGACATGGTGAATTCCCTAAAAAATATTATATCATAGCCATTCATGGACTTGATATAAGAGGTAAGGTTACCTCTCTTAAATATTTCCCACACCTCTTCATTATTGTGAATCATCTCTCAATTTTAAGGGTCAATTTAAAATAGGTCTCCTCCCATGGCATTTATGAAATCAAGGGACTTAGTGATGGTAGTACTCTTAGCAATATCTTATTGATATTTCCAAGTATCAATTCAAACTTTCATTAAATAATATATATTTATTCAATCCAAACTCTAATGTGTCCCTTCATAATTACACTCAACTAATCCATGCCTTCTACTTATGGCAACCATACAATTGGGGATGATGAATAGTTGGGAGCTAATCATATATAGTGTTTCTTCATGGATTTTGATTTTGATATTGTGAGGGAGATTTTAGATATCCTCCCAATATTTAACCCCTTCAACATTGCTCCCTAAATTGGATAAAATGTCTTCGATTGAATTCTCCTCTAAAAATATGTTTAATTTAAACATTTTCAAATTTCCTTATGATATCTTTCATTTCATTAATGATAGCTTTATTTGACCGATGAGGATTGACACTTATGTTTATCATATCTATAATATTTTTTGAGTCCCTTCTATAATAATCCTATTTATACCTTTATTTTTTCCCTAGAGAGTTTTCAAGGCTTTGCAAAAATTATTGGTTTTAAATCCAAGACTCATTAAGAAGGCCCTAATTTATTGACCAATGTTATTCATAATCAATACTCCCCCTCTTGCATGTCCTATGTTTCCCTTTGTAGATCCATCAAAATTAAATTTGTATTGTTGTTACCCTAGGTTGTTGTGTCTCATTTTTCTTTGTTTTACTCTTATATTATGTATTTTACCCTATCCCACCCATCATTGATAACCAGCCTAAGAGATCTCCAATCAAGTTCCCTATGTTGAAATGTTGTTTATGTTAGAAAAAAAGTGTCTCAAGCTTGCAATTACACAAGGTTACTATTTATGATAAGTTTAAATTTGAGCATGGATTGATGCAGAATTTTCCCCAAAGCTTCAAATTGGCTAAATAAGCATATTCTTAAATTTTCATCACAAGATCATCTCTAGATTTGAAGATATTAAAGCTTCTTCTTTTTTTTCAAGTTTTGATCCATTTTGAAGTCCTTAGAGGTGTTTTTTGGGCCTAAAAGTGGTCATAATCAATGTAGCGGGTTATAGTTTGTGTAGTGTCATAAATTGTACTCCCTTTAAGGCAAAAGCAAAATTTCACACTCTATTTAGAACTCACTTTAGTAACCTCTCCATTAATGCATTTTTAGACACTCCCTAGCCTTGATCTTTCCTATAAACCTAGGAGAATGTGTCAATACTACCTTAAAAATTTCTTTGTTAATCAAATATCATCAAATTAACCTTGGAAAGTGTTGATATGTTGGATGAGTCATGATTAAAGAAGACACTAAACACCTAAATTAAATTTAGTTGAGTGAAAAAGAGCTAGACAAGGGCACCCAATGCCCTAGTCTAGGTATTTTTCTCAATAAATTTGATTTCTCATTTTTGTCGGTCTCTAGTTTCAGAGATGTGAATTCAAATTTGTTCCTTGGCAATAAATTAATCTCAAAAATTAAAATTAAATGAGTTGGCAGGTACACTTTAATTTATTCCTAAGTTCCACTATATAAACATGAATTATTATTTCAAAATATAGAGAGGAAGCAATTAATACAGAAAAGCTCCACCAAAATTCAACTATTTTTATAGATTTACAAAGAGAATTTCAAAATTATTCAAGCTAGCACAATGATTGGAGTTTGATGCCAATGGAAGGATGTGATGAAACCTAGGTTTTGGAGATAGTGTTGGTTTCTTTCATGCACCTAATGACTTATTTTTATAGTGTTCTCATCTTCAGACTTTGATCTACTTGTTTCCCTAAGCAAGGTATTTATGCATTTAGATTCCCCTAAGGGAATTTGTCTTTCTCTTGGGTTGATCTTGTTCATGTTATTTAGGAATCCTTCTCTAACATATTTGAGTAGGATTTGTGTTATTATAGCTCATTATAGCCCTAGATGCACTTAAGGTTAGAGAAATACCAGAATGGGAGTTTGACTAAGAAAAAATCTTATATAGCCACCCCCTTTCCCCTCTTTGTTGTGATTTTGTATATTTATATCCGAAGATGGAAAATTACAAAGTGGGAATACAGAGTGTAGATCTGGAAGTTTTAGACCTAAAAGTTGCAGAGAAAGATTTTATATCCCAATCAAAGGCACTCAATGCCCTTGACCTATTTTTTTAGACCCAAATTTACATTACAGGTGCACAAAAATCTATCCTTCTCAAATTTTCCTTTAGTTTGTGATTTCTCGATTTCATCTGTGATAGAATATTGCATTTTAGATTAGGTTACATAGTTCAATAGGTCAATTAATTAAAAATAAATCCAATCAATTTTCAAGATAACAAAAGAACTAAGTCCATGGCAGATTGGCTCTTCTTCTAGGTTGTTAGTCATTCTCATTAACTTGTTGTCTTTCCTTCTAATGTCGATTCAAATAAAGATTGATCTTAGTGATCTATTCTGTAATACCCCTCTGTTTTGCTTCTTGTTCAAGTTGCTTTATGCTATGTTTGGTTGCAGTTACTTTGATACTGGATACATTTTGTTATGATGTTTTGATCGCTATTATTGTGGGATGTAGCTATCTGATTATTGTTTCATATGCATTATGGATTAATGATGTTGTAGAGTTAACATGAGATGTTATTATGAGATTATTGGAATTATGATGGAAGTGTCAATTTTGATGAGTGTATGGGTGAAAATGACGGTTTCGCATTACTCGCTTGCGAGCACCCTGCGAATCCGTAATTCCTTCTTCATGGTGTTTATTATATGTTGGATATATTGTATGATGTTGTTTACTTGGTTGCAGGATTGCAGGTACATGACATCGACTCCACCTGGTTTCACAGGTTTGAGCGTGTCGATCCAACGATTAAGTTGAACGGGAGATAGTAGCTAGGTAACATGTGTCAAGTTTACACCCTAACCTTAGTGTGTCGTCAATTGTGTGTGTCGAGTCATTGTCTATCTTGCTTTGATGTTATTTAATTCTGAAGCATTCTTGATTTGGAAATAGATATTTAGAATAATTGCATTTAAATCATGTTGATGGTTATTTAATTTAAATAATGCAATGTGGATAAAAGTTTATATTTAAATTAATTAATTATATTTAGTTTATTTAATTAATTAAATTTGATCCAAGGGGTTGAATTTAGTTATTAAATAATTAAATTAATTAATTAAACATGATGCAAGAGAATGAAAGGAAATAAAAGAATTAAAATTAAATTTGGAATTTAATTTCAACGTGTGGGAATTAAATTAGAAATTGTAATTAAATGTTTATTTGGGAAATTAGTTGCAACTTTGGAAATTAATTTATTATTTCAAATTGCATTTTAAATTGAAATTGAAATTGAAATATCTAATTTGCATGTAATGTGAATTAGGGTTGTAAATATTGAAATTGAAATATCTAATTTGCATGTAATGTGAATTAGGGTTGAATTAGGTATTTTTGATTTATAAGGAATACATGTTTTAATTTTAGGGCAGAAAAATCTTTTAGAAAAAAAAATACATTTTTACAGTAGGGAAGAAATTTTGGAAAATTTGCACAAGGGTTTGAAGGAAGTTTTGATTGTAGAATTGATTGAAGAAAAGATTGTTTGCATTTGTTGGATTTTGGATTGGATTCATTGGAGGATTGAAGAAAATTTAAGAAATCTTTGGAGGAGGCTTGCATCAGAAATTCATCTCTTCTTGTAGCTTCTTGTACCAAGTTTTCCTCTTTGTGTTTTATTGTTCTTGATTGTTTTTTTTTTAAATAGTAATGATTAAAGATTTGTTTGTTAAATCTATTTTAAAAAATAAACTTGATATTAGAAGAAAAGAATTAAATAAATTTACAGCATTTGCTTGTGAAAATTCTTGAGTGAAAATTGTGAAAACCTCAATTGAATTTAAATTATTTGGAGAAATCGATTTTGTTGTTATTGAAATCAAACATAGAGATTGAACAATGCATTTAGAATGTTTTAGAAAATGAAACCTTCTGTTTATTATTAAAAAAATAGATTTTAAAATCTGCAGGATAGTTATAATTTTCATGGTAAAATGGTCTGGTTGCGTCGCCTATAACTTCACTTACACAAACTGGGTTGTCAGGAAATTTAAAGGGTTTTTGCATTTTAAAATTTTCTTATCCGTGTCAAATAATTGCAAATACCCAGGTCGTATTTTTTGAGTTATGCTTGAAACATGAGACTACTATTAAGTTATTTTCCCATGGCTGCTTTGAAAATAAAATAATAATAAATTGATATTTATAAATATTAATAGTTTATGTATTGTTATTATAATATTAAAATATTATTTAATAATATTTTATATTATAATATATAATATTAAAGTATTATATTTATTTATATTATTTTAAATAAAATTTGTATATTAGATTAGTGGAATTAAAATTATAAACATATGGAGAAATTATTGTTTATTTTAAAATGGCATGTTAAAGTTTACTTGAAGGAGTTAAATATTTGATTTAAAGAATCCATAATTTAAAATTTAACTGTGGAATTTAAATTCATGTGTAAAAGGTCCAATTGTTAATTTGATTTAATTGGAAAAATATATATATATTTTGGAAAATTGATGATAAGGGATATTTTATTTTTGAATTAAACAATTTGATATTCTGTAAAGAATAGAAGATATGTTAATGATTAAATATATTAGAATATTTTAATTTATATTTAGTATATATATTGAAGGTATATATCCATTTGAGAGAATAAATAATATTTTATATTATTTTATTTTGTTGTTTGCAAATTAGGTATTATTAGTGTTCTAAAAGAAATGATTAGTATGTGTAGAAAATGTATAGAGAAAGATATTTTTTAATAGAAGTAATTACTTGATTTAAAAGGAAATATTTATTTTGTTAATATGATTGAAGAAAATATATTGAAATGTATATATATATATATCCATGAGTATTTTCAATTAGTATTTACCTTGTTTTATTCAAGTGCGTGTAATTTAGCTTTGCATGAAAAATTTAAAAGATAAGTTTTGAATGTATGGTCAAAATTGATAAGGAAAAAAGATATTTAAATATATTGAAGAACTATAGAAATATTTATATTTAAATGTTTGTTTTAATTAATGAGATTTAATTGGAGACAATATGAATGTGTGGCCAAATAGACAAGCCAAAAGATATTTTGATGAAATTGCATGTTTTTAAATGGATAAGTTGATGAGACATAGACTCCGGATAGAAAATTGAAAAGATTGTTTGCAATAGTGTTAAGTTGCATTAGAAGTAAATTTAGGAACTAACTATATTGAAAAAGGCAAATAGTTATTATGTTTTATTTAGTTCCATAGAGTAATCTAGTCATTGTGAATAGAATATTAAAAAATATATGTAATTAAATTTATTAATGTATATATTTGGTGTCTATATAATATGAAGCATATATATATATTAAGTGTAAAATTCATTATCGTATTTTATTTTAATGAGATGCATGCAATATTTTATTGAATAAAGATTTAAAAATGGATTGATTAGTGTATATAGAAAATGGATAAAGAAACAATATGTTATTATATTAAAGTGATTGAATATTTTAAATAGAAAATTGAATGAGATGTAAGATTTGGTTAGAAAATGGAAAGAGTTTACTTGCATGGATTTGTGTCGATTTAAAAATAAATTAAGAAGTTGTTTTATTGATGAGGCAATCAATTATGTGATTTATTAATTTCTATTTAGATTAATTGAATCATTGTGTTTGGATTATGAAAGAGATATGGATTTAGTATATCCAAAAGTAGTATCTTCCTCATGATTATCTTAAAGGATTTAATTCTCTGTATTCAGTAAAGGGAAGTAAGTTTAATTGTTTTAGATTTCCAATAATGAAAAGGGAAATAGAGGTTATGATTATTTTAGATGATCTAGTTATCGTGTCTTTGACTTTGTCAACACTACCTATTGAATGAGTATGGATTTAGGAAATCCAAATATTATATTTGATTGATGACTTGAATGCTTTTGTTGCTATGTCGTCAAGTTGCATTGTTGGTTTTGGGATTTAGTGTTAGTCCTAAATTATAAGTCTTTCAGACAAACTTAGAGGATAAGGGTTGTTGAATCTTTATGCCATCCAGTTGTTTTCCCCTTGGGTAGTGCATGGCGTCTTTTTAGTTTTACTCGGTTTTCACGAACGGGGATGTTTGCACCTCCTTGGTTTAGGAGCGGATTATGGGATCCGTGTCTCCTTGTATGGAGTGACCTTGTTGTGTGGTTTCATCTTGTTGCCTCCTATGAAAGGAGTGGACTATGTGTTTGTTGCCTCCAAGATGTTTGGAGTGAGTTCTATTATTTGTATCCTCCTTGTGTTGGAGTGGATTATGATGTCTAGTTGGTATGCACTTATGGTTCCCTTGGTGGATTGTTTAGGTGTGTGTTGTCGAATAGAAGAGTGGTTTCTGTTAGATGCCAAAGCCCAAAGAGGTAAACTAGATAACCTTCAGGAGTGATTTAAACAAGTCATAATTAAAATAATGTACTTAGAAGATTAGGACTAACTTCTCACTAATCAAGATAATTTTACCTCACTCATAGACACAAGGGCTTGTTTAGACTTGGGATGAGTGAGAAGGCCTGGAATGGCAAGATCAACTATCTTGTCCTTGCGAGAGGTAGTTGATTCCGCATGAGTGAGTATGAGTGTCGGGATTTGGTTGAGGCCACCAAGATTACTTGTGCCAGAGCCTATGAAGAATGCTCAGAGGAGATCTCATGACAAACCTTGTGATGACACTCTATCTAGGATAAGTGTTGTTAATTGTTTTATGTGTATGGCTCTTTGAACATACTTGATCTACTTTATGTCTGGAAGCAATGTGACCTATGTCAGTGATGTGAATGTTGTACTTGATTCGTACTTGTATGGTGAATGAGTTGTACTTGTTAATTCATTTGGTTGGTTATAACAGTATGAGTCAGTTTGAGTCTGTCTTTGGTTAGAGGTAGTAGAATCTTTGTCCATGTTACTTTGTTACTATCTCCTAGCATAGGGGGTGGGCCTTCGGGTACCACATTGGTTGGGTGGAACATGCACCAAAACCGTTGGGTCCCCATCGATCTTCAGTACTTGGAGGCGAGACATCCAGATGGACAGCTCACGGTTCTTGTTGTAATTTCTTGCATTGTAATATTTCAGTTTGTATATGATACTTTATCCCTCTTTTGTAAGAGGTGGAGTTATGTAATTGAATACATTTGTACTAGTGTCTTATTCTGGGAATGAGTGATGTAACTATTGGATTAAGATAATGTTTATGAGATTGTATCTTGGTTGATTATCTTATTATGTTATGTGGTATTCTTATGATGTATGATGGTTATTTCATAAAGTTCATAAGGCTATGGTTATATGTAATATGTATGTGTGGCTTTAAGTAATCCTAACCTTGTAGCCTTAGAGGTTGTTGTTAATTAGTAAGTGAATGTGTATGTTAAATGCACTTTATAAAAAAAATTAGTTCGCTTATGACGTTAATTGCAACTTCCTTTAAGGTTACTTGGCGGGGCATTACATATTCACTAGTTATGTGATCTCTTTTTCCATATCAAATTTTAGTGAACTTGCCATATCCTACACTAGATAAATCTTTTGATTTATATTGTATATGTTTCAGATCTAAATCATTAATCAAATATTTTAGAAATTAGATCTCTTTGTGTTTGTAAAAAAAAAGTGTGTTGCATTTTGAAAATAAGTGTTCTTGGTTTAATTTCTTGTAATAATGGGAAATTTGGTTTTATTTGCATTTCTATAATACATCAAATTTGTAGAAAATTTGTTAAATTTCTAGATTAGTGCATGATTTTGTTGAAAAAAATATCATTTTTATTAAATTTAGAAACCCTAGTTCATTGCATTAGGTCACATTTTTTCAAAATAGAGAAAATTTGTAGAGTTTTTAGTTTTAGACTTGGACTATATCAATCTCGAATCTTTGTCAACTGTAATCACTGTTTTAAAATTTAAAATTTTCAAAATATGTACCTTTGGTCTAAGGCACCCAATGCCCCTAACTTGCTTATTTTTTGAAAATTTTCAGGAATAGACTACTATTTGTATCCTCTGCATAATTTTGAAACATGTTTCTAAAAAATATCTATAACAAACCTAATTTGTTATATTTGATCATAACTAGTGTTAACAGACATAGGCATAAATTAAAATTTACAATTAATGTTGTAATTAATCTCTTAGATAAAGTACAACAATTTGATCATGGAAGATCTATTTTTGTAATTTTGTTATACATATGATGATCCTTTTAGTAGTGATGATTTTGATATGCTAGATAAATCCCTTGATGACTTCATCTCACCTAAATCATCCACTAAGAATCCTAAAGTTTCAAAATTTCAATGAGCAATAAATGAAATCACACCATAACTAGTTATTTACCCACCTTCAATACAACCTCAAACACAAAAGAAACTTGTGCTTATTGTTGGACCACCATCAAACAAACATAAATCTATTGGTCATATCTTAAACTTTGCAAGACAGATGACTCAACATAACCACATACAAAAACATGTATCACAACAACAACATTATCATGTCGTTGCCCATATTTATAACACAAGAAACAACAAGCAACCAAAAAAAATTCCATTCTTCCATCAATAATACCATTCCCAGAACCTATTCTCCCTCCCACTCCTCATTTTCCTTAAGATAACGGTAAGGAGCATGATCTTGTGGAGAAACTTCATGCTAATCCCATTAATATTTCATTGCGGGACTTGGTTTAAAACTTGCCTATTTATCATGCCATACTTCAAGAGGCTTTGCAAAATATTTACATGCCACCTTGTGCTAAACCAAATGATATAACAGTTTTTCTTGAGGGTATGAATTCAACAAATTTGTACATTCTCTTTTAAAGTGAGCAACTGCCTCTTGAAATTCAAAAACAATATGATGCCTTGATGATAATGGTTGGTATTAATAAAAAAAAGTGTTAGGTATGCTCTTATTGATAATAGGTCGAGTCTTAATATTTGTAGAATTGACCTTTTAAACAATCTTGGTATGGATAAGTCTCTCATTCAACCAAGTACTTTATCTATTCATGGTTTTGATAATGTGGGTAGACAACCATTGGGAACAATCGCATTACCTATTAAAGTATGTCTCATAGTCTAACCTACCATTATCCATGGCATGTTGAATGCACTTTCATATAATCTTCTTCTCGAAAGACCATGGATCCATCCTATGGGTAGAATTCCTTCCACCCATCATTGTATAATGAAGTATACATATTAAAACAAGGTTAAACGATGAAGGTTGATCCTAAGTGTTTGCAAACTGGAATAGGAAATAAAACCTCCTTTAACACATTGATTTCATCTTCAAAAGTGGAACATATGCCTAAAAAATATGGTGACTTAGATGATTGTGTGTAGCCCATGAAAAAATCTTTGGGTGATTATTGGGGTTCATTAGAATTTACACCTACTTTCATGGGGAAGTATAAAATCTTGTTTTCTATGTTTTAAGAATCAAATGAATTCTTAGTGGCATCTACATAATCTTCTAGGGATTATCCCCAAACATATAATTTTACAACTTCTAGCAATAAATATGATACCAATCATACATCTACATATGATATGAACAATTATAAAAAACCATCTTCCTCGAAAGAAATGGAATCTACTTATGAAAGAGGATATAAGATATTTTCTCAATTTGGATATAATGGCAATAGTTGTGGTATAAAGGAACAAGGTATCAAGGTCCCAATATAATTGAACACACAAGGTACAAAAAATTGTCTTGGTTATTGTCCTTTGAAGCCCACAAAAACTTCAATAAGACCTTCTCTTAATATAAACACAATAACGCAAGACCCTCCTAAGGGGTTACTCAATTAGGTTCATCCTAAATTGATAAGTCAAACAAGAAAAAACATATCATTGGATATATTTCTGACAGATGAGTCCTTGGTGGATTTTTTGGGAGCTTACAAAAACTTACCTACTTATCATCATGATCATGGATTTCCCTGTTTTTTAACTGCTAAAGCATATTCTAGGAAAGACACTAGTATATTAGATGATACAGTAAACTATCAAGATATACCCCAAAATTTCCCTAATGTTCTAGACTGCAGTACACTAGTTGTAGGAGATACTTTTGATGTCTTGATGGACCCTTCTAACACAAAAAAGATAATTTTCATTGGAAAATTTCTTGACTCTAATGAACAATAAAAGCATACTATGCTATTACATCACTTTCCTAAATTATTTTCCTGGTCTTATTCAAACATGCCTAGCATATCTATCATAAGGTAGTTACACATAACATTGTGTTAGAAGACGATGCAAAACTTGTGAGACAAAAAAATTATAAAATGAATCCCAAAGTGGATTTTTTGGTAAAGGCTAATATATAAAAGCTCTTAGGGGTTGGTTTCATCCACCCTATTGACTATTCACCTTGGATATCAAATATAGTGGTTGTCACAAAAATAGATAATCGTATTCGAATGTGTATGGATTTTCATGACCTTAATAAAGCATCTATGAAAGATGATTTCCCTCTTCCTAAAATAGATATGATTGTTGATTCAAATGAGGTACATGATTTATGATCATTATGGATTTATTTTTTTGGTACAATCAAATTTTTATCAATCTTCAAGACCAATACAAAACTAATTTTAGTACACCTTGAGGAACATTTTGTTGGGTTTTCAATGTCATTTGGATTGAAAATGCTAGAGAAACATACCAGAGAGTTATTGCACTAATATTTCATGATTTTATCCATAAAATTTTATAGGATTATGTTAATGATATCTTAGCTAAATATATATCACCTCAATATCATGTCAAAATTCTTCATCAAATCTTCGAGAAAATTTGTAAGAATAACATGCGGTTAAATCCAATAAATTGTGTCTTTGGTATGGATAGTGGAAAAATATTAGGATTTATTATGTCACATCAAGGTATTGAGGTGGAAATAAAGAAAATTTATGTTATCATAAATATGCCATCTTCTAAAAAAAAAATCTCAACTTCATAGCTTACAAGGAAAGATTCAATCTATCTATCATTTTTTTTTTGTTATCACCAAATAGTGCACCCTTGCTAAGTTTCAAAACTTAGCTTACTGGTGAAAAATTGGATCTCTTCTAGGTTTTTGGGTCACCTATGACAAAAGAGAACCTCCAGAGAGGGTCAGTTCCCTTGGAACTATCACCTAAACTAAACCACCTACTTTTGCTTGCAAAGAAAAGAGATAGGAATTGCTAAGAAAATGAAAACCTAAGATCCTAAGGTGATGCACCAAATGAATTTTTACTTGCACTTGTTTAAATGAACATAACATGATCAAAAACTTAAACTTTGATGTACACAACCCAAAATTTCACATGTCTCTTGCATAAGTATTTTATTACTAGGTTTGATAACTAGGACAACATTTAGAAGGAAATAGAAATGTTTTCACAGCTTAAACTTTGCTCCTAGTTGGTTAAACACAAGTAATGACTTGAAAAAGTGCATATTTATGCATAAAGGCAATAAAAATGGGACAAAAATCAAGGGGAAGAAGCATCACCACAAGATTACATTAACCATTTTGAATCTTGCACAATGAAATGGTTTTGAGAAGGTAAAACAACTTGCTTTATTGATCAAAATGCTTATAAAATACATACAGGTTTGAAAATAGTTACAATGCTTATTTCTTTGCTAGATAGAACCTTAATGGTTACAATACACAACTTCAAAATGAGCAAGAAACTAATTTTATGAGTTACAATGCACAAAAAATGGGAAAAAAGAAACTTCTCTAAGTTTACAATGCTTGTCTAAGAAGCGAAAATAACTCATTTACAATGAGGCTAATCTTCCCTTTTCTCTATCCTACACTAGAGGAAAAGTAGGACACCATATAATTACCATTAAATAACTTTCCATCTTTGAATCCCTTGAATAATTATTCAAAAAATGTTTCAACTAGGCGATGGGGGAAGAAATGTTGACCTTTTCAACTGGTTGCTCCTATATTTGTTCCTTGACCAACTAGATGCTTGCACATGTTATCTCTTGTTCAGACTGCCTTCCTATATGCTCTCAATTGTTGCGAACCATCCAATAAATCTGCTAACTACTCATTACTTAGCCAATCAATCCTCTAACTGCTACCACTTCCATTCCTTAAACTTTTAAAACATGTGTGGAAAGGTTTGAAAAGGTCAAAATCTTTAAGGAGGCATAGCATGTCTTCGGAGGATAAGAAATCCATATTTGGTTTCATTTGTTATTTTTTTGACTAACTATCATCCTCATGTATAGCATTAATTATTATCCCTTCTTTGTCTTTATCACATTAGGCTTATATTGGTTATCAAAACTTCATTCCTCTAACAGTCTGCATGCCTTATTTCACTATTTTTACTTAAGATTGTCCCTTGTTTGATGAGATAAGCATATGCGGGAGCATGCCTTATTTGGGGTTTGCTATGCTTTTGAAATGTTACACCTATTTGAGTGATGGCTCAAGTATGTACTCCTTCATTTCATGCTTTTCCATGTGCTTCAAAATCTTAACAACACTCTCCACCATGAAGAAAAATAGAATATTGAAGGCAGGAACAACACCCTATCATCTTTCCTTAGAGTAAACTACCCTATATTGCTATTGTATACTGTATACTAGCTTCTCTGATAGGTTTTGTTTGCATACAGATTATTGTCCTATTGGTTTTCTTTCTTTATTGTCATAGCATGATTCACCGTCATCTTAACCTCTACACTATCATATAAAGACATGAAAACCCTAGCAAGAATTTAAATCTTACCCTTGTCAACCCTTCATAAACTATCATATGTAATACTACAAGTGTCATGTTCTTTCATTGGTTTCTTAATTCATGATGGTGACTACTCTTTTTCATCTTACTCAACATTTCCTTATGACTAGGCTATGCATTGTCCTAATGCTCTGTAAAAACCCTTTTTTCACTTTCTCATTGTCCCTTTTTATCTCTATCCTAGACAATCCTTCATAAAATGCACCAAAAATATGCTTTACTAGCATCATACATTGCTCCTGTTAGAGTAAAGGTCTTAACTTAATTATGTTGATTAAGTTACCTTTATTCCCTTCTTAAGATTTCACGTTAGTTTGCATAATGTGACATTTAATAATTATATTAATTATTAAATGTTCTCCTATTAGGGCTTCTATTAGGGTTTTATTAGGGTTTGCATGATCTCCTTTTTATAAGGATTGATCCCTTTGTATTTTATATCAATTCATTCTCTCATTCTCTCTGATATATACATTTTCATTTTTTAGAGAACCCTTGCTTGTTTGTCTCCATCTCTTCTTTTGTGATAGGTTATTTGCATGCAGGTGATCTTCAGGGTTTGTGAAGTTGTATTTTCTCAACTCCTACATGGTATCAGAGCTCCACACCTGCTGCTTCATGTTCTTGTTTTGAAGATTTTTGGAGCTTCAAGGGTTTGGGGATTGTTTTCTTGATCCAAGGAATACCTGCAATTTTGAAGCATTTTCAGCTCAAACGGACTTCGCCATTGCATCCGTAGCGGTCCAAAACCCCTAAATCGACTGTTCATTTGTCCATTTTGGACAAAGTCAAAATTTGAGGCAAAAAAAATTTCCCTGGCCAGCTGTACAGCCCACCCAGGGCCGGGTATGATTTTGCAAAATAAAAAATTATTTAATTTTTTATGTTCTGCATATATTTTCGTCAGATTTTTTTATTAAATATTTTGCTATTTGCAAATATTTTAAAAAAATATAATATTTTTTTAGGCATATTATATGTGGGTTTGATTTTTGCGGACTGTTTGGGGAGGCATTTATTGTTTTACAGGGTACCCCTATCGGCCAGTTGTACCCGCCGACCCCACCATCCTCCGCCGACCCTCTGACAGTTTTTGTCCACCTCGCCGGTCCGCCCGCCTATTTTTATTCTTTCGCCCGCCAGTTTCCATTCTTCTTCCCATCGGTTTCCTGCTCGCCCGTTTCCCTAACCCTGCGCCCCCACTGTCCTTCACCCATCGTCATATGGCTACCGTTGGGTGCTAGGTCGGGTGGTGGTGCCACCGACGCTGCCACCTCTTGCCACCTCCGCCTAGCCCACCCGCCACCCACCTGGTGGCAGGTTTCTTTTTTACATTTGAGCCGCCCACAGTCATATGGCCGACCGAGAGCTAGCGCCCAGGGGCTCCACTTTTGTGCCCGGTTAGCGTTTGATGTACCCCACAATGCCCTAATCGAGCTATTTTTTTCTTTTTGCCATAACTTTCCGCCACGGTGTTGAAAATTGGCAAACGAGATATTGCTAGAAAGCTGGCGATCCTAATTTTCTGATGAAGCAATTATTTTTCAGTGATTTTTCTGTTGGTGCATTCTATAGCTAGTTGAAGATAAAGGGGCTATTTTTAGTCTCAAGCTCATAACTTTTGATCAGTTTCTCCATTTTTTGCAATCTCAGTGGCGTTGGAACCATATTTCAAAGCTCTTTAGTTTCATCCATGCTATTTTTCCAGATTTCACTCTAGGTATATTTTATTTAGTTATTTGTGTTTTCACACTCTGGTGGATTAACTGGACATATTTGCTCTTGAAAACTTTTTGTTCGCATGGGATGCTTTGTTCTTGGCTGTTCTTCATGTATTTCCAGCATTTTGTCCTTTGAGGACATTTTGAGCATCATTTGTAAGCTATCTTTTATGTAAACGCATTGAGATAAAGTGCCACACTATTGTACATGCATCTTTTGGGATTTTACACATAAGGTTGTGCCATATTTTGTACTCGCACTGATATTATAAAAGTGCCATGAGGGGTTGTGTAGTTTGCTTTTTTTTTTCCATCACATCTTTGTCTGGTGAGTGTCCCTCCATGACGACGGTGAATCCATATTATTCTGGCCTCATGCATGTGTGCTTTGTTTTGCACACCACTTTTTCAATTGCAAGTGCTTTCTTGTGCACTTTCAAATGTTGTATCTTCTTCATGCTCTACAAGGTGTTGCAAACCATTTCAGTTGATCTATCAGGCTCCCAATTCACCATTATGGGGGGGTATTATACTTTTCGTGCTAATGCTTCCTTGGTTTCACCTTGGAAGGAATCTTCCATTCTCAGTTGATCAGTGTTTCAGACTATTGGTTCTTGTACCATTTGTATCTTCGTTCCAGGTGTTTGCCTTTGTTTTCTATCTGATTCGAGTAGTATCGTTTGGGGAACTCATGCAGATTGTTGTCTTCTTGACATACTATTGGTACTTATTCCATTTGTATCTTCGTTCCAAGTGTTTTCCTTTTTTGCCATCTGATTCGAGTAGTGTCATTTGGGGCACTCATGCAGATTTTGTATCTTTGTTCCAGGTGTTTGTCTTTGTTTTCCATCTGATTCAAGTAGTGTCATATGGGGCACTCATACAAATTGTTGTCTTTTTTATCTTGATCATCCTATCAATAGCGGAGGTTCTTCAACACCATAGCAGTCATCTTTCGACAGTTGTTTACAGCTTCTTCTGCTTCAGTGATGTTCTTCTTGGCTTTCTGCATCTCTTTTTTTGTGACAGGTTATTTGCATGTAGGTGATCTTCGGGGTTTGTGAAGTTGTATTTTCTCAACTCCTAAAACTCCAATGCACTTGTTTTTATAACCCTGGATGGAAAATATTATAAATCCTATGATAGGTTTGTATGGGAACCAAGATCCTTTTCATATCTCTGATATATTTTGTCACATGCAAAATGATGCGGATTGTCTTTTATCATGATTGAACTGCTTTAGTTTCTTATTTCCAATTAGCCACCTAAGACTATCCCCTTTAAATATGCTTTGTCTTCTTAAGTTGCTCACTTTCAACTCTTGATAACACTGTCACTCTTGAATGACATGACAATGACTTCATTTTATCATTTCAAGTTGTGAAACTCATCCTACTAGTGAAACATTGGATCTCTTTTGAGTTTTTGGGTCACCTATGATGACCTCTAGAGAGGGTTGGTTCTCTTCTATTTTATCACCTAAACTAAACCACTTGCAAAGGAAAGAGATGGGAATTGCTATGAAAATGAAAACCTAAAATCCTAAGGTGATACACCAAATGTCTTTCACCTGCACTTATTTAAATTAAAATAATATGATCAACAACTCAAACTTTGACATATTACACAACTCAAAATTTCACATGTATCTTGCATACGTATTTCATGACTAGGTTTGATAACTAGGATAGCATTTAGAAGGAGTTGGAAATGTTCTCATAACTTAATTTTATTCCTAGCTAGTTAAACATAAGTAATGACCTCAAAAAGTACATATTTTATGCGTAAAGGCAATGAAAACTTGACAAAATTCAAAGGGAAGAAGCATCACCACAAGATCACATCAACCATTTTGAAGCTTGCACAATGAAACAACTTTGAGAAGGTAAAAACATATTATTTTATTGATCAAAAATTCTTACAAATAGCTTCCAAGTTTGAAAATGAGTTACAATTCTTATTCATTGCTAGAAAGAACCTTAATGAGTTACAATACAAAGCTAAAAATGAGCAAGAAACTAATTTTCTAAGTTACAATGCACCAAAAATGGGAAGAAATAAACTTCTCTAAGTTTATAATGCTTGTCTGAGAAGTGAAAGAACTCACTAAGGAAGAAATAGATGTACTATTTAGCCTACAAGCCTTTCCTAAGTCTAATTAATCTACTACAATAGGCTAGTGACATGTGTCAAAGTTTGAAAAGTCAAAAAAAAATTGGGCACTTAACTACTGCTTACACCTTCTAAGTTGCTCAAAAGGATCCATGATGCATAGAATTACTCTTTTTGAATGCTCTTGACTTTGTCTAGCTCGAAAATTTCCTATATGTTTGGCAACTATTTCTTTTAATCTGCTAGATATAGGGAATTCTTCATAGCTTCTTCAACTATCCTTAACTGCTTAAAAATGTCCTCCTAGATATTCTCAAACTGCTACCACAAGTCATCCAAACTGCCCTATATACCTACAATAGGTGTCAAACCAATCTCCTTCCTCCATACTACTATTTATGCCTCAAAAATTACTACTTTCACACAAGTAAAACATGATTTGAACCTTTGACATGGTCAACAATTCATTAGAGGTGTAGTCAATAGATGATCAACTAAAGGGTTTTCCTTTTCATGTCATTGTTTGATATGGAATTTACTCATTGGCCATATACTATCATAAATCATTGCATACCATATGCTCTATATCATGATGTTTGTATACTATCACCATAAACTACACAATAGAAGATTATAATGCACAAGATTTGTTTCTAAGTCTGATGTTATATTACAATCATAATCACAAACATAAATCTCAGTCATAAACTTAGATCACTGTCATAAATCACTATATCCGAAAGGGTTATTTATTAGCTCTCATAATTCCATGACTAATCCTTATAAAAATTTATGTTCCTTACTCTGACTGGTGTATCCTTATCTATGACCTTTCTTGATAAAATTACTTATGACCTATCATTAGTATTGTCCTCTCAATGTGAATGTTCCCATTCATAGCTCAACACCTTCATATTATTAACCCAACATGACTGTCTTTTAATTGTATTGGTCGTCCTCTTTTATCATATTACCCTCATTATTGTGATCTCTTGAAGCAACTCCATGCTCTCATTGACTGTATACTTCACTTCACTATCATGGCATGCTATTTTTTTTCTTTTGACCTTTTATTTGGCATCTTTCATTGGTTGTTCATATCAAATTTCATCCTTTAACACTATTTTAATAAGCCTCTAGATGTACTTGTATTGACAAGCATTGATGCACTGCCCCTACTAGACTTGATTGATCACCATAATAACTATCCACTGTGGTTTTCCATCCTCTCAAGATATAGTTAACATGCTTAGAATATATCCTTGGCTTCTTTGTGTATTGTTGAATCTGGGAGAATATGAGCTACATCTAACAAGGCACTCTGTAGAAGAGCCATCAACATTCATACTAAACTTGCATTTAAACCTAGCCTCTAATTATCTTCAGTGCATATTTTTCACTTAACTCCTTAGCTATGCATTCCAATTTATCTTTGTCTCAATAATATTGTAACCCTCCCTCACTCTATTCTAGAAAATCTACTTACCACTATGATCTTCCTCCATGAAGATTATCATGAAGGGAATTTCTTGGCACTGTTATCTTTACCATGTCCTTCATTGTGTGTTCAATGTCTTGATGCTACAATGACTACCCCCTGAAAATATTATCATCTATTAGCACCAACAAAAATCTATTTCTATTGATTAACAACATAACTAACACCATTGCTAGTAGTCTATTCATTGACATATTTCTCTTTATTGCCTTTTTTCCATGTGAAATACTTGTCTTTTGATTAGGAAACTCATAGGTAGTGATCTTCCCTTCACCTACAAGGTGATTATCCTTTACTTGGTGTCCATTGTCACCTTTTTTATGACCTCCTTTGAGTCTTTCCTTTGCAAGTCTACTCCTTAACACTAGTCCCATTTGACCTTTAAATATGCATAAACTAGTTTGTGTGACTGTCATACTCTTTTGGTCTTGACATTGTGTTACATATTATCATTGTTTTCCTTCACTTGTTATGAACTTTCCATATTATTTTCAAAAAAAAACCATGCTCTTTCTTTCCTTTGTCCAAGTATAGGCATCCTTAGATGCTAACTTCTAAATTGCATTTAATCTCTTCTCTATGTGCATCATCAATACAGCCTTCTATAGAAATAAATGGAGTTAACATTTTCAATTTGACAAGGATCAATATGGATTTACAACCTTATGGATTGTCTTTCATAATGCATAATGGATTGTTGAATGTGGGAGAACCTGAGCTACATCTAACAAGGCACTCTTCAAAAGATCCATCAACATTCATACTGAACTTGCATTTAAACCTAGCCTCTAATTATCTTCGGTGCATGTTTGTCACATAGCTCCTTAGCTATGTATTCCAACCTATATTTGTCTTAATGATATTATAACCCTCCCTCACTCTATTCTAGTAAATCTACTTACCACTGTGATCTTCCTCCATGAAGATTATCATGAAGGGAATTTCTTGGCATTTTTATCTTTACCATGTCTTTCATTGTTTGTTCATTTTCTTGATGCTACATGACTACCCCTAAAAAATTTATCACTTGTTAGCACCAACAAAACTCTATTTCTATTGATTAACAACATAACTGACACCATTGCTAATAGTCTATTCATTGACATGTTTCTCTTTATTGCCTTCTATCCATGTGAAATACTTGTCTTTTGATTAGGAAACTCATAGGTATTGATTTTCCTTTTCACCTACAAGGTAATTATCCTTTACTTGGTGTCCAATTTCACCTTTGTTATGACCTCCTTTGAGTCTTGCCTTTATAGCTTTGCTCCTTAATACTAGTCCCATTTGACCTTTAAATATGCATAAACTAATTTGTGTGACTGTCATACTCTTTTGGTCTTGACATTGTGTTACATGTTATCATTGTTGTCCTTCACTCATTATGAACTATACATAATATTTTCAAAAAAAACCATGCTCTTTCTTGCCTTTGTCTAGGTATAGGCATCCTTAGATGCTAACTTTTGAACTACATTTAATCTCTTATCTATGTGCATCATCAATTCAGCCTTCTATAGAAATAAATAGAGTTAACATTTGCAATTTTACAAGGATCTATATGGCTTTACAACCTTATGGACTATCTTTCATAATGCATAATGGTTGCACTCTTGGAAAAAACTATCAAGCATCATTTCCATTCTATTTTACTATTTATCATTTTATGCTTAATCTTCTATCACTTGTCTTTTAGGAAAATCATGCTTGGACAGCCCTCTTCATTCTTTTCAAGGTACTTATCATCCTTTTCTAGTTACTCTTGGCAGTCTCCTCTCATGATGACTATCAATTCAAACTACTCATTGCTTTCTTTACTATCAAACCCTCTTGGCATACAGAACTATAGACTTTTATGATGAGATTCTTAACTTTGTCATAAATAATATGGCTGCCCTCTTTATTTTTAATTATGTTGTTCTAGGGTTTCCATTCTTCTTGTTGTCTTCCATGTCACTAAAACTCTTACTTGATGATGCATGGCACTGTAATGTCATCTTTATACTCTGTCACTATTCTTTTGTTTATTTTCATACAAACCTCCTTGTTGCAAGATGGATTGTCCTTTGGTCTCCTCTCTTCATGGTCTTTGCTAGTGCCTTATCTTTCTTGGCATTAAGCACTGCCAAACCCTTTAAATCAGTGATTTGTCTTCATAATGAACATCAAGTTCATTACCACTTAGAAAGAATCTACTATCACTTACTATAGTTGTCTGCAACTATATTACATCCTTAACATATTCCCACATTATTTTGACCTTTAACAAAACCTAACTCCTTGTGTTCCTTTCCTTCCCTCATATATCTATGAATTATCTTCAGATGTGTGGGTTATATAGTGCTCCATGGTCTGATATTGATCTTTCCATTGAAACAATAAGCAACTTATCTTTACCACTAATGGGACCAGTCCTCTCTATAAACAATATAAATCTTGTACGCAAACCTTTTCAATCTTCATTGAACATGAATTTAGATTTCAAGATAGTAGGATTTGATCCTTTACATGAAAGTTCACTATGCTTCCAGGCTTTATTAGACCATCCCATATCTGTCATTTTACACCTATGATGACTTCCATAGTTTTGAAGGATTTTCTTTAATGTGACTTCCCAGTTTTGAAGAAAACTTATCTATATTCTACCCTTTCATTATCACTAACACTGGTTGTTTATGCTGCATAAGATTATCCAATATATTTTAGTTCATTGGGCATTAACTATCTATTTTTACCCATTGTTCACTTTACCAGTATTTTTGATTCCCTTCTATCACTATAAAGTGGACATATAGATCATAGTGATAAGCACAAAATAAGGGTATTTTCTTCCTGCTATCTTCTTACAATGAATTGTCTTATACAATAGCTCTAATTGAATTTTAGTAGCCCTAACAAACTTTCTTATACCATAAATTAGGTCTAAGAGGGGTTTCAAAAGATCTAAAATGTACAACCCATATTCATTCATAAAACTAATATAAGAACCCAAATGAGAGCTACAAGATCTTAATTGTCTTTTTGAAATAGCTCGCACATAGACCAGCATAAGGATTCAACAACAAATGCATTAAAATATTATGGATGAATTAGTTTGTTCCGCATGATGAATATGAGTCTCTCTACCATCAAATGAGGATCCTATGTAAAAGAAATGAATAGACCTAGAAATATGAGGACACTTCCACTTCATCTAAGACTCTTGTTGCATTATTTTTTATTAGGGGAAAAATACCCAAAACCCAATACAAGAAAGTTTTGAAGGGATCCAAAACCCTTTCAAGACAAAGAATGTTTCCAAAGAAATAATTTTAGACCAACATCAGCCTAATATCAGCATCCATCAAAGGATAAGAAAGATAACTCAAGCGACAAAAAATAGGTTTTGAAGGGACCTTACACCCTAAACAACATTTTTTTTACAAGGACCTTGAACCATAACTGTAGACATTCAAATTTGATCACTTCCATATGATCAAAATCATCTACTCTATTCATCTATTCCATTAACAATGATTAAATAATTTATTTAATCATTATTTCATTTTCTGCCTAAGGTTCCTAAAGTATGTAATTAAATAGTTTACCTTACACCCTCTTCTTCTCTAAATTAAATAAATATGACAAATTATTTAATTTAGTCTTTTAACCCATTTGGATGAAAATAAATTTTTAATTCCCCTTTTTCTCTCTCCTTGTCACATTCTCCATAACCCTCTTTTAATCTAGATTAAATTAATTAATCTGTGATTAGGATGTGCACCACTTAATCAAGATTAAGTGTCACATCCTCCATAATCTCCCACTTGCCTCTAATCTCTTGTTAATTATTCTAATCCTGTGTTTGCACAACCTTAATCAAAATCATTAGCCACATTTGGCTTACCTTTTCTGGTCAACCTTCCCACTTACCATTTTTAGCCTGGACTCTCTTCCCCATGTGAATTTTTAATTCACATTTATTTTCCCAAGGTTCCTCTCTTCCCCATGTGAATTTTTAATTCACTTTTATCTTCCCAAGGTCTTCCCCATCCCCCATGCAAATGTGACATGTCATTTTACATGTGCCCAAGGCTTCTAGAACCTTGGACTTGTCACATCTCCCACATGTGACAAATCTCTAGCTTTTTGGAGACCCTCTCTTATCCACTAGATTCTTCCAATCATTGTGAATTTTTAATTCACTTTTATTCCTCCAAGGAATCTTCTCATCGCCCAAGATCCACCTCATGTACTTCCCTTCCACCTCATTTCCACATCACTCCACCCTAAAACATTTCACATTCCACATGTCAAGATGTGAGGGCTTGTGAGTCCTCAACTCACCATAGCCCTTCATCTTGATCTTGTTGGATCAATCTCAACCATTGAATTCTCTAGAGAATTCCAATTAGCCTATAAATACCCCCTCATTTCCTTCAATTAGAAGAATCAAGTCTTTTGCAACCAAACTCTTGCAAAATTTCCATTCAAGCTCTCATCCACCATAGCATTTACATCCTCAATCCATATTGCATCAATTCATCTTGCATCCATTTTTAACTTCATTGCCATCCAAGGAGCACACAAGACTTCTAAAATCAAGGGCCAACAAAGGAAGCAACAATATGAAGGTATAACAAGCATTTCATTTGTTTTATCATGCTTTCATATTTTTCTTAGGCTAATCTTATTGAGGTGCCCTTCTATCTTGTTACTTCTTCCCATTTGCATTATTAAGTTCTTCATCTTGCATCTCACATTAGGAGTAGCATTTTATTAGGATCACAATAACTAACCATAAACACTGCCTAAATCAACTAGTCCACAACTAACCAATAACTTAGAACAATCAAATCTAAGACAAGGAAAACAACCAACATAATGGTACAAAACATCCACATACCCCTAATTTTCAAAACTCTTAGCACATCAAAACTCCCCACCTCAATGGGGGAGTTAGTGATTACCACAAAACACTGAGAAGAATCAACCTTCTTACAACACCTTTCATCCCAATTCGCCAACCCAAACTCCACCTCTATAGGAGAGGATGATATGAGAACCTTTTCCACCAAAATTACCACTCTTCTGCACACCCAAGCTCCACCTCAATAGGAACCAATAGAAGAGAAGAGAAATTTCCACTAAAACTATAGCATCCAACTCCACCTCAATATGAGAGGGTTCCACCTAAATAGAATCATTCTTCACCTCAATAGAAGATGCATATAGAATCCAACAAGAAGAAAATACTCCAGTAGAAGGGTCAAAAACAACATCCTTTGGCATTATGAGGGCCTGGAACTCGAAGAAATAATTTAAAAGAATACCAACCATCAGTAGTAAAAACACACACATCTGAGCCTTGAAGATAGACACTTGAAATAGCTCAGCCAACTTACAATAATAAAAAAAATCTCGTTTAACCTGAACAACTTCATATTCCAAAAGGAGATCAAAATAGCTTTATTATAAAATAAAACTTCCTAGGATATCATAAAATATTTATAAAATAACCTAGCCATCGAGACGAAGCCATCAATAGTGACCACAAAGGCACCAAATGGCACCATTAAGAAGAAATACATCCCAAACACTTCAAGATCCTCAAAAAAGACTAGGGATAAAACATCAAGCTCCAAAACAGCATAAAGGAAGCTCTTAATCAAGGAACCAATCAAAATCTTCCATCCATAAGCAAAAACCCTCACAGGAAAAATAAGGGAAACCCTCAAAGGAAAAATGAAAGGAGGCGACCAATCCATTAAGCATTATTAGTGTGACAAGACGTGAATGATAAAGAACGTCTTATCTATTAGATTAGTCTAACATTGATTGATTATGAAACGTGATATATGAATATAGAAAAAAAAATGTTTGGCTCTCGTGTTTTTCATAAATAAATTGAGATTATTTGTTAAATGTCAAAGTGCATGTTGTTACAAAGTTTGATCCATTCAAATATTTGTTCTCCAAAATAGATTTTATCTAGATGCTTAGCTAAATGGATAATTTTGTTAATGGATTTTGATCTTAAATTTATCTCTCAAAAGGAAATTAAAGTTCAATATTTGACCAACCATTTAGTTGAATCTCCTTCACATTTATCTTTACCAAACAAAGAATCATTTCCTAATGAAGATGTCTTGACATTAAGGGAAGACAAAACATGGGATTTATATTTTGATGGTTCTAAGTGTTGAACTAATTCCAATGTTGGGGTTATTCTATTACCTCCTTCAAGTAAGCCAATTCCCTTATCTTACCATCTTAATTTCTTATGCATGAATAATATCATGAAATATGAAGCTCTCATCATTTGTTTGCATGTAGTGTTGTCTCTTAATATTCAACACCTTTGCATATTTGGAGATTCTCAATTAATCAGAAAATAAATTAATAGATCATATCAATAAAATAAAGATAAACTATCCAAATATAGTGATCTAGCATTAGAAACATAAAAGAAAATCTTTGTATACTATTGGAAATGTTATATGAAAGGATAATCAACATGTGGATGCAATGGTGAATGTTGCCTCCCTTATATCCCTCGATAATTCCTTTGTGGATTTTAAATTTACTATTTATAGTCTCACATCATTGTCAATAGCAGAAAAAGCTAAGGTTGAGACAATTTGTTGTGTGATTAAATTAGATAAATGGTACTCCCACATATTTCAATATTTGCACAATCGTACTTTTCTTGATCCAACTATGAAAAACACTTGAGCTCATATTTGAAAGCTCGTAGTGTGCTATATAATATTAACTAATATGTCATATCAAAGGGCATATAATGGTCTCCTTCTTAGTTTCCTTAGTAAATCAAAGATCCTTATTACTCTCGAAGAAGCCCATTCAAGTGCTTATGGAGGACATTTTGGTGGTTGATCTTTGGTTCAAACATTAATTCATATTGGATATTATTGGAAAAATATGGAGCAAGATTCTTTTTCCCTTGTTAAGAAATGTCTTGAATGTCAACAACATAATAATTTGATTCATGCTCCTACCCACAAACTTCGTGCTCAAGTTTTCATTTGAGCATTTTTTGTGTGGGGCTTAGATCTCATTGGTAAATTTTCTCCTCCTTCATCTCAAAGACATACTTTTATTATTATAGCTACAAATTATTTCACAAAATGGGTTGAAGCGGTTACACTTCACTCCATGAAAACTGAAGTTATTTGTTGCTTTATATTGGAAAACATCATATCAAGATTTGGTCTTCATTCCACTTTAGTTTCAGATAATGGTACATCATTTAAGAACAAATAAGTGAAGAAGTTCCTTGAAAAAATTTGTATACAAATGTAGTGTTAAAAAATTCACTCCTTTACATTTTCACACTATGTTTCGGTCCCTTAATTAATTGGAATTAATTAATCTTCCAATTGCCTAAATTATGCATTCCTAAGCCTTATTATTCCTATTTTTTGAAAGGGAAACTGACATTAAATAAATTCTAATATTATTTTAATCACCTTGAAAATTGTATGTCCTAGATTTAGGTCTTGGGCTGCCGAAAACATATGGGTCCTCCTTAAGTGCCAAGACCCATATGTTTTTTTTCAGCATTTTAATGATTCAAAATCAAGTTTCACATGTCGACTTATGGAATCTATTTTTTGGTAAATTAGATAAACATCTATAAATAGATAGTTATTTTATCAATTCAAATCAATAGCATTAAGTAAAATTTCACAAGAGCATTGAAGAGTAGATTTATCAATCATCTATAGTTGCAAATCAATATCATAGCATCATGTCAAAGTTATGTGTGTTCATATTATGTTTTGGAGCTAACATTGTGATGTATATTTCAAGCATTCAAGTGTCAAATCAAGATATCATTCAATCCAATTCAAGCAAGATCCAATCCGTAGAGAGATCTATTAGAATATAGTCCTCTAAGGGTAGGCATTGAAGGTTTTATGAGTTGTGACATAGATTTTTTCATTCATCAATCCTTGTCATTTATCATTATCTTTAATTATCAAGGTTTAATTACCAACATGGGGTTTGACCAAGGCAAACCCCTTTTCACCAAAAACAAAAAAAAATCCCTCTCTATGTGTATTTAAATTTGCAAGTGAAGAAGGATTGAAGATTGATCAAAAGTGCAATTTTACAAAATTTTCCAAGTTCTCATCAAAATTTTCAAGCCATAGAAACTCATTTGCAGAATTCATTTTTGACTTTCCAACATTGGAATCCAAAGGAATCGAGAGTGTAGATCCAAGATCAAAGGACTGTGAAATCATATTTTTGAACCCTACTCGAAGACCCATTCACCCTAGGGTGAATCTATCCCAGCGGAACACTCAGCAACCATTTTTGGTGACAGGTACACATCACTTTTCCCTTCTTAGATTTGTTTGAAGGTTGTAGTTTTTGTTTGTGCTATCCTTTAAATATGCATTTCAAGTTTTATGTCATACAATCGAGTACATTCAATATTTTATTTTTATCTCTTCAAAGTGCATTTCATTCATATTTATCATTTTTTCTCGTAAAGGGAAACAATAGATCTTCCTATTAAATCTACTTAGTTTTACCCACATGTAAATGACTATGCGTCTAATTTAAAGCAATAAAAAAAATATTTTCTATTCCATAATAAATGTATCATTTGTGAACCACCAAAAACAATGTACTTTAGGGGAAAACGATTCCCCAATAGGATCCTACGGTTTTTCACCTAGGATCTTGGTTGAGAAATGGAATCTCTTTCACACTAAGGTATTCTTGGTGAGTTCATCCAAAGGGTTAGGGGCTTGAAGTGATGTGTGTGGGATGCCCTAAATGCTAGAAACTAGTGAAATAGACTAACTATTGGATGCAAACTATTGGAATGTAAAAGATGTTGGAAAACACAATGATCTGCAAGTATGTACAAGATACCCTAACAAATATACTTTAAACTAAGGTAGAAATTTGGAGATGAAAGGAGTGTGCACCTTGAAACTTGCAGAAGCTAGAAATGTTGTTGATGCTGAAATTTAAGCCTGTTGGGAAATTTACGCCATTTTGGGAGACCTATTCCTTTTTCTAGAAAACTGCACCAGAGTCCATTTCAACCAAAAGGGTATCCAAATATACCAAAATCTCTGAAAAATAGGCTCGGAGGGACTAGGTCGCCATTTTTGGCAACTTAGTCCTCTTCTGAATTTTTGAAGATCGAAAACTGGAAGTGGAAGCCCCTGGTCTATGCTTTCTACTCCTCCAGGTGTCTAGTCTCGAAAGTGAAGATTCTGGTTTGTGAAGGTCCTCCGAGCTTCAACTAGGGTTTCTCCAACCCTGAAGACCTTGGGCAAGTTGTTGAATATTCTTCCACCTTGGTTCTTTTCCAAATCTACATACAAAACTTACAAATCACACTAAGAGGGAAAACTTGTTGATTGTTAGGGATTAGGGGTTTGCCTTAGTCAAACCCCTTTTGAGTAATCAAACCAAAATGATGAAGTAATGTAAAGAATCATGAAACAAAGGAGTGGTGGAGTTTACCTTGCCTTGATGATTGATCTTGAGTTGCAGCAATGGAGGATTCAACCTTTAGATGCTTGTTGAGAGAGATGTCTTGGTGACTTAGAATACTCAAAACCCTAGCTTTCTTGAGAAGAGTGATGAGCAGAAAAATGAGATACGAGAAAAATGAAATAGAAGAAGAGAAAAATGAGGGGAAAACCCTTTATTTATAGATGTTGTGCAGTAATTTTCCCGAAATAACACCATACAGGCCGACCTTAGGGTTTAGGAGACAAAATATCGAAAGAAAATTAAGTTTTTTTTCATTTTTATGCCACATGGGACTAGGTCACCCAAGGTGGCGACCTAGTCCACCTAGGAATTTTTCATTGGTTTTTGAGGATTGAAGTGTGATTATTATTGCTTGTCAGGATTGTCTTCCAAAACACACTAAAATAAGGCTTGTATGTGTATTAAGGGGTCATTATAGCATAAGAAAGGGTTGATTTAGTGATGACAAGCCTAGGAAAGTGTGAAAAAAATTTACAACACCTTTGCACAAGGCTTGAAAAGGGGTAAAAAGAGGCTGAAAAAGGTCCAAAATCCAAAGGGAAGGGTCCAAATGAGTGAAAAGTGTTAAAGGCTACACTTTTTGGTGACACAATTTGAAATATAACTTAATCCAAACTTTTTCATTGCATAAACAAAGAATCATTCCAACAATATAAGTATGACATTGCAGACATGTAAAATTGACCTAACATCTATCACACACCCTAAACATCATCAAATAGCATTGAATAACATCGAATACCATCGAAAAACATCCCGCAACATCTTAGAATGATCCTGCAATATCTCGAAATCATCTTGCAACATCTTAAAATCATCCTGCAACATCTTGAAATCATCCCACAACATCTCAAAATATTTTTGAATCATCCTGCAACATCTTAGAAATATTAAACAACATCAAACAGCATCCAAAACCCTAAATTCCTCTATTAATTGAATAATACAACATTATTTAATTAATTCACTTTTTCATCATTTTCAACTAATTAAGTAAATTTCATTTATTTAATAAAGTCCTAAAACCCCTAATTATGTTATTTGTTAAATAAAACAACATTATTTAATTAATTCACATTCTTATCATTTTAAACAATTAAATAATTATATTTATTTAATGAAGTTCTAATCCCACTTTATTTCATCCTGATTGATTAAATAACGCCAATTATTTAATTACCTCGCTAAATAACCTTATTCCTCTAAGTTAATTAAATTATTAAATCATAATAATTTAATTACGACACTTTCCCTCCAAAATTTGAATAATAAAATCAAACTATTCAAATGATTCATCAAAAATAAAATCAAACTAATGCAACTATGTATGCAAAAGTCAAACTTGATTTTCATGTTCAACTCCAAAAAGGAATTAATTAATTAAATCAATTAATTTATATTCCTCACCCACTTTCTGATTGAGAAAATTATGATTACTGAGTAATCAATCTAATTTTCTAACTAAGTCATCAATTTCTTAACTAAGACATCTAAATCTTGACTGATCAATCTAAATCTTGACTAGTCAATCTAAATCCTAACTAGCCAATCTATTCCTCAATCACACAAATTGTACAATCTACTTTGCACAATTTATTCATGTCTATTTCCTCTCAACAGCTTTTGACCATTGATCTTGATTCAACATTGTTGAATCTTGGTCGTCCGTTTTAAATCTCATTTTCTATACAAAAAACCTACTTCCTCACAAATAAGGATCAGAGAATCAACATACCTTATGCAATGAAGTTCTATCAAGATCATAATTGATAGAGCTTCAACCTTTCTTCGATCAACCAACATGCATCCTTCATCAAAGCTTTGCACACAAACTATGGAGGCTTCATGGTGATAAGAACAATCCAACATCAGGTGAATACACTGATATGAGATGGTAACACTTTGCTATTGCTTTGAATTCAATTTGGCAATCATAGGATTCCTCAATATGCTTTCAATAGATTATTTTCATTTTGTAAGCGTAGGATTAGATCTAGATTAGTGTTCTTGATCTTAGATTAGATTACAATTTCAAGTACATTTGATCTTGTTTGCATCTAATGGTTTTCCCCCTCACACATTCTGGCATGCCCGGTGGGACCACGGTCCTCACTACTAATGTTTTATGAGTTTAAATTGAAGTTGTAGGGTTCTAGAGTACTTTTGAAAAATGTTTCACGCACTACCCAGAAAATTTTTGCAATTGCCTATCCAGAAAACCACACATTTGCTCTGAAAACTAAGCATCTGACATGAGAACTATGTTTTTACAAAAAAAATTGAACATTTGCTCTGAAAAATAAGTATTTGATTCTGATAAGGGGTGCACTTTCTCTAAAATTTGAGCATTTTATTTTGACAAGGGCGCATTTTATTATGATTTCTGAGCACTTGCTCTAACAGATCAGTGAATGAAATCTGCATTTTTGTAATTGAGTTTTAGTTAGCGTTTTCCTATTTTTGAATGTGTAACAGGTACTTATAGGTTTGTATGCATGATTTGAAAGACTTTAACTCATTTTTTGTAGGGAAGACGATCCATCAAAGTATTCCAGATCTACAAACATTTTTTTTATTAAGTTAGGAATGTTTAATTTTGGTGCTTTAAAAAGAACAAGAGAAACGCACACTTTGTTTTGGTGTTATTAAAATTGAACCAATTTTAAGCTTTCTTAAGTTAGGAATCATCATTTAGTGCTTTAAAAAGAACAAGACAAATGCACATTTTTTTTTGGTGTTACTAAAAATTGAACCATTTCCATGCTTTCTTAAATTAGGAACTCTTATTTGGTTTTTTAAAAAGAAAAACACAAATGAACCTTTCATTTTGGTGCTCTTAAAACATGAACCATTTGAAGTTTTTCTAATTTAGGAATTGTCAATGTGGTGCATAAAAATAAGAAAAATAATCAATTAAGGTGCTCTAAAAATGAACTCTTTCCAAGTTTTCACAATTAGGAACTTTGATTTTTGTTCATAAAAAGAATGCAAAACGATTTCTTTTTTTGTTGACGCATGCTCATTTTACTTTTGTTGACCAAAATAGAACCAGGACTAATTTCTTAGAAATACTCATATTTGGGCTTTAAAATGAACAAATTATTCTTTTTGTCTTGCACCATTTCTATCTTAGGTGATTGATATCTAAAATACTTCATATTGGTGCAATTAAAATGAACAAGTTGTCTATTTTATTCACATATTTTTGGGGATAACACAACTCAAGATTTTTAAAAAGAATCAAACTACTATGAAGTGTATGTTGTGCATTTAGTGATTGGCAAGCTAGATGGTTGTCTTCTACCCTCACACCTTTTGGAAATCTTGGGTGAGCAAAAATATCTTGAGCTTCGCACCTTTCTTTTCAAGCAAAAAATTTTAGAGGGGCATGAGGTAGGCCTACCTAAAAGAATGGTTCCTATCTACTAAGGTTGTAAATGCTTGTTTATGTTAAACATGCCAAATACATTCAAAATAATTTGACATAAAAAATTTGCTTGATCTAAAAATAACAAATCCAAATAAACATTGAACATGATGGTTGAATTGCAAACCCTTTGACTTAGTGTATGCTTGTGAAAGAAGCCCTATATTTTTACTCCTTAAAAGGATTTTTTCTTAAAGCTTTTTGAATACTCAGGCTTCAATTTCAAGTTGCATTTTATCAAACTAAACATTTGGGAACTATGGCTTGGGTGTTGTTATTTCACAACTTAAGATATAGACATGAAGGTCACACAAGTCATTACTTTTTAAGTTAGTTTAAGTGTTGTTGTATCACTTTACATACTCCAAACACATAGAAGTTGAGAGAAGAACCAAATTTAAACTTGCGAAAATCCAAGAAAAGATTGTTCAAAACTGGAAACAAAACACACAAAAAACATTGGCACAAAATTCCAATGCAAGTTATCACAATTTTTGAGTAGTTGCCAAAACTTCATTGCATTTGCACAAAATTTTAGTGCATTTTCCATAGTTTTTGATCAGTAGCCAAAATTTCATTGCATTTTCTCTCTATCCCAAAAAAGCTACTGATAAAAATCAATTGCATTTGATAGAAACTAAGCACTTACTACGAGAACTACACACTTGCTTTTATTCCCTTGCATTTTCTTCTGAGAAAATAGTGCACTTGCTACTAAGATCCTTGCATTTTCCAAAAGATGCTCGCTTTTGCTTGAGAAAATATTGCATTTAACAGAAACACACAAACAGATGCACTTTCCATTCCAACTCACGCTTTCTTTTCTGAAACCCGAACACTTGACACATTTTTTTCCACACTTGATCAATCTAGCCACTTTTTCTCACAGTCTTGTGCATTTTTCTCAAAAACTAGCACTATTCCTTCATCTTGCTAAAACTTGGGGAAAACAAACTGAAGTTGTTTATAGGATCATTGTTCGAACAAAACAATTGGAAAACCAAATAAGTCACATAGTCCCTCATCCATTATTTCCATCCTAATTATTAGAAATCAAAATCAAACAAACCATTAGGATCATTCCTTCACTCAGACGTCTATGATAATAATAGTCACTTGGAATTCGTAGATAGTTAGAGTAATCTTTCCTGCAACATATCCTCTAGACAAGGAAGTGAAATATCGACCCTACTTCTTCAATATTTTGATTTCCAAAAAGTAGCACCATTTCAAAACAGCACTCAAACCTTAGGGTCTTGATCTTCATAGAAACCATCTCAAATCACCATTACACCTTATGACCATATGGTGACCAACTGCTCCAATTCAACAATCAAACCTTGTAGCACTAATCCTTCAACCTAGTCTCGCATATATTGAAGGTGAACAAACTAACATCATAAGCAATTTGAGAACCTTCATATTTGAGAAGAACGAAACACCCCACCATTTTCTCACCACATCAATCATCTTATATGAAGAGGAAGAGAAAGAAGACGTAGTAGTCGAAAGACCCATGTTACCACCACCCGCATGGCAATAGATATACATACCTCATAATTTTTGGAAAGAAAAAGATCCTTAGGTCTGGAAAAAGAAATATCCTTAAGTAGAAATCCATACTTCGCCTTCCAAAGAACCACCCTACAAAAAAATTCTCCAAAGGATACATCCAGAGAAGGTATCGTATTCACCAAAATACACTAGAATTATTCTATCTCCACTTTGCACCAATAGGCCAAATCCATTACCCTAACTAGTAGTTATAAAAATAGTCACAAGAGCTTGGCAAGTTGTTTATGACAACTATAAGATCACAACATAGAAAATATGGAAGCAAGCAAGAACAAAACCAACATCCCACCAACAAACACCACATATGACGGAAGTGGCCCATGAGGATATAAACCAAGTGAAATTTTGATAGGGTATTGAGTATCAAAACATCCCCAAAACATGTCGATCTATTATCCAAATCACTCTTATCAAGGGTCGCAACATCAAGTAGGGCAACAACATCAAGGGTTTCAAAACCCCCATCAAGGAATAAGTCCAGAACATCAAATTGCCCTAAATAAAATTGAAAGATATCTTGAGGAAATTAAACAAAATAAAAATACAAAGTATCACCAATGTCATGTGCAAATTTGGAACATTACATATCCACAACCAATAGACATCATTCCACAAACACCTCAATATCCACATCAACAACACTTCGAATATCTGAAGTATCAAGAATTTTTGCAACACCAAGGTGTACCTCAAGTGCAATATCAAAATGTACCTCAATCGTAGCATCAAGAAGTTCTACAACACCAAGGTGTACCTCATGTACAATATCAAAATGTACCTCAAACATAGTATCAAGGAGTTCTGCAAAATCAAGAGAAAAACAATCAAGAAAAGCCACAAAGGAAAGGTTATCAACTGGGAAGGAAATTCACCCCTTTGGGAGAGACCTTAGAGGTAATCATGCACAAACTATTACAACTGGAACTTATCAAAATCAACGACAGCCCAACTTATGGTGAACAAAACTTTAAACTCCCCTGGTATAACCAATACGAATGATGTGAGTTCCACAAATCAAGGGTCGCAAAATGAAAAATGCACAGCACTCCAACATCTCATCCAAGACCTTATTGATCAAGGTGAAATAGCTATTAAAAATGAAATTAAAGGTCCATCTACTAATGACAGTAATGACAATATCTCAACATCAAAATTTGAAAACAACGATCAAGAGGTATCTATCACTGATCACATTGATAATGTCTCAACATCATCTAGTGAGAAAGAGGACATAAGTCAAGAATTTCATCCCAAGAATTATCAAAATCAATCACCCAAGTCTAGAAATGATCCAGCCCAAGATATATTGACACCATCCAACCTCATAGCAGTACATATTGAGGATCAAGAGACTCTTAATCCAACGCTTATACCCAATGCAGAAAAACTAAGCCAAGAGTCACTACCCATATGTCCATATTTTAAGGAAAGACAGGGATCCTTTACAAACAATCTCTTCTTTGAAATTGATCCATGTCAAGAATGTGATCCAAAGCATGTCAAATATAGTACCACACAAAATCAAGATCAAGAAACCTTACCATGAAAATACTACGATGACTTGGCAATTTTCTTCCAAGACATCCAAGGTTTTCCAAAAGAAGAACACATCCATATACCAAGCACACATACATCTTTCCATGAGATTATTTCTCCTAATGGACATGCAAATGATCTTCATCCAAAACAAGAGTCTCATACTCTTGATATCATTATGAAGAAGCAAGATTCACCTACTCTTAGCGTCTTTACACATGATCACAACACAATAGAATCTATAGATATATCTGAAAATGATCGAGAAGAATCATTAAGATCAAAAACATCCTCCAAGAAAATTGAAGACATCGAGCATGAAAATATGGAGCATAGTATCTTAAAATCAGAAAACATAATGGACAATCCTGAGCAACAGAGAGTTGGGTATAAAACAGTACAAAAAGCACCAATATATTTTGAAGGGCCATCAAAATATGAAATTTCACAGAATCAAGCCAAAGATATAAAACAAGAAGTTATCCCACATATGATGGATCCTACCAACAAAGAAGCTTTCACTATTGAAAATCCACAATAGAGCAGAGAAGTATTAGCACCTTGTTTCCAAGGTAAGACATATCCTATTACAAATAAAAATCTTTAACTGTAGATTCATTATCAAGATAAAGGATTAGGCCTACATGAAAAGGGTATCCTAGAACCACTCCATATTATTGGCAATCCTAAGCACCAAGGTCTTGGTTATTTAGCAATTAAGGGATCTAAACATATTAGGGATACCTCTATAATATTGGGGGAAACTTTATCTAATGTAAGCATCAACATAGAGAGCACGAAGATTCCTTATGATGAATTTTCTACCAATGCTACAACTAGCCATATCATCAATTGCCATCCAAATATTTTTCCACCCTCTATTTAGGACCAATAATAAGAGAAAAAACTATATCAAAGAAAGGAACAAGTCATTGTATTAGAACAATCAGCAAAAAAAAATAGACAAGAAAAATTAAAATGGATATGAAAGCAAAAGAAAGAAAGTCATCCCTATCAAACTCCATTAGTCAAAGAAACTATGGGGAAAAATCAAAAAGGGAATTTCATCCATCAAAGATGTCCAGCAATGCAAAATAAAGCTTCAAGAGTGACCTACAAGGTATATCAAGATGTTGGTCCTAATCAAATCTCCATATCCACCCACCATTGCTCATCATCCCAAGTTTGGATAGTCAAAGGTTCCAAATTGTCGACCAATCCATCTAAATATCATATCCCTCAACGTATTTTTCCATCCAAGATATCCAAATCTCGTATGATCCATGTGTTGGCAACAACTCTTTATCATAAGGATTCTAAGGGAGCTCTCTCACAATTTGTTCATCAAGGTAGGTAAGAATTATCAGGGGTTACATTCAAGTGCTTGTATCTTAGCAAAGCAACTCCAAGCAGGATATCATTGGCACGTCATTGTAGCAACAACAACCATATCAACACTAATAGTATCTACAATAGCACCACCAGGTGGCTCAAACATGAGCAAAAGAAAATATCACCATGATGAAAACCTGGTAAACAAGCATCTTGTGTGACATCAAAAAAATCAAGAAAATAGTCAAGAGAAAAATCATCCAGTGAAAACCACTATGGTGGCACTTTGGACAAGTACCATGATGAAAACTTGGAAAACATGTTTCATGTGTAAGAATCGAGCATCTGCATTCACCATTTCAAGGGGAATCATCTCAGCTGATCCATAATAAATCCAAGCTATTTTTATTCCAAACCCAGCTTATCTTGATTTTGACAAATGTTTGGTATACACTTAACACTTTCTTATAGAAAACATCTTGACATGGGTCACTATCATTGACCCTATCCTACCCAACACTATTTGAGCCATGAACCATTGTCCAAAATGGGCATACTCTATCCAAACATGTTATCTTATCACAAGATAATCTATCATTGATAAACACTAGGGACAAGTACTTGCATCTTGCTTCAAAATAAAACTTGATCTATGTCTTCCAATTCACGGTGTGATCTAGACATTATCCCAAAAACAAGGTATACCACCAATGCATTACCAGGGTAACCTTTTAAATAGTTCATCCTGACAACAAGGTGTAACACCAACACACTACCAAAGTAACCTTCAAAGATACCAACAACCTGGATTATTCCTTCACTCAAAAATTCTAAGATATCAACAATTTCTTGAGCCCCACAGCTAGTTCAAGTAAGCTTCTCTGTAACATATCCTCTAGAAAAACATAGTGAGATATCAATCTAAGTTTTCAATATCTTAGCACTATCAAAGTAACCTTCGAAAAAGTCTGTCCCAACAACAAGGTGTCCCATCAACGCATTATCAGGGTAGCCTTCAAAATAGTTTAGCCCAGCAACAAGGTATACCTGCCAATGCACTACCAAGATAACCTTCAAAGATACCAACAATGTGGATTTTCCTTTCACACATAATTCTAAGATATCAATAGTTACTTGAACCCCATAGCTAGTTTAAGTAAATTTCCCGAAGCATATCCTCTAGAAAGACATAGTGAAATATCAATCCAAGTTGTCAATATCTTACACCCCAAGCAAAAGGGTAAAAATCCCAAAAAAATGGAAAAGAGAAAAATTCAAAAATGTCAAAAACATAAAAAAAAAATGAAACAACATCATTGGATTATTCCTTCACTCAAACATTCTAATATATCAACATTTACTTGAACCCTACAGCTAGTTCAAGTGAATTTCTCGCAACATATCCTCTAGACACACAAATGGAATATCAATCTAAGTTATCAATGTTGTTTAAAAAAAAATAAGTTCATGACTTTTGATTCAAACGGTCGAACTACATGGTCTCTACATGTACAACGTAGGAAAGGCTTAACAACCCTCGAGACCCTAAGTTAGTCCCCTTAGGTTTCTAACATGCTTTATTTCAACTTAGTCAAAAAAAAAACAAAAAAATCAAAAAATCATTCACAAAATAGAAAAGGTCAAAAACATTCAAAAAACCAAGCAAACTACGAGCCTCTGTGTGTACAACATAGGTAGAGCTTATCTTTAATGAGCCACTGAGGCCCTAGGTTAGTCCCCTAAAAACAACAAAAATAGCATCATAAAACTAAAAAAATCAAAAAGAAGACCCATCCCATCATCAAAAGCCTCAATAAAACATCATATCTATAATCAACAAATCGTCACAATCATCCTTTGACAAAACAAACAAATAAAGCAAAGCAAACATCAATAGTTAGGACTTTTAAGAAAACAATTGCAAAATCTCTAACTATAAACGAATGAAAACAATGCCAAAGTATTAGCTACCTATCTTTTAACAAGTCCCAACAACATCCTAAGATATTCCTTAACGGATCCATTCTTACGATAGACATGATCAACACTGGATAAAAGCCCCACCCCAAACAGATATGGCAAGTGATATTGCAACTTGGTTTTATCTTTTATAGTCTTATCTTTGTGATTTATTTTATTAACTCATTCCCAAGATCTCTCAAGGATGTCCATAAGGATTTAGAGAGGAAGGGGGTAATTGAGCATCATTTCAATTTGCTATTTTTTGGATAATTTTGTTAAACTATGTAATACCCCTCCGTTTTGCTTTTGGTTCAAGTTGCTTTATATTATGTTTGGTTGCAGTTACTTTGATACTCGATACATTTTGTTATGATGATTTGATCGATACTATTGAGCGACAACTATTATTGTGGGATGTAGTTATCTGATTATTGTTTCACATGCATTATGGATTAATGATGTTGTAGAGTTAGCATGAGATATTATTATGAGATTATTGGAATTATGATGGAAGTGTCAGTTTTGATGAGTGTATGGGTGAAGAGGATGAGTTTTCATCACTCGCTTGCGAGCACCCTACGAATCCATAATTCCTTCTTCAGGGTGTATATTATATGCTGGATATATTGTATGATGTTGTTTACTTGGTTACAGGATTGCAGGTACATGACATCGACTCCACCTGGTTTCACAGGTTTGAGCGTGTCGATCCAACGATTAAGTTGAACGGGAGATAGTAGCTAGGTAACATGTGTCAAGTTTACACCCTAACCTTAGTGTGTCGTCAATTGTGTGTGTCGAGTCATTGTCTATCTTGCTTTGATGTTATTTAATTCTGAAGCATTCTTGATTTGGAAATAGATATTTAGAATAATTGCATTTAAATCATGTTGATGGTTATTTAATTTAAATAATGCAATGTGGATAAAAGTTTATATTTAAATTAATTAATTATATTTAGTTTATTTAATTAATTAAATTTGATCCAAGGGGTTGAATTTAGTTATTAAATAATTAAATTAATTAATTAAACGTGATGCAAGAGAATGAAAGGAAATAAAAGAATTAAAATTAAATTTGGAATTTAATTTCAACGTGTGGGAATTAAATTAGAAATTGTAATTAAATGTTTATTTGGGAAATTGTTGCAACTTTGGAAATTAATTTATTATTTCAAATTGCATTTTAAATTGAAATTTTAAATTGAAATTGAAATTGAAATATCTAATTTGCATGTAATGTGAATTAGGGTTGTAAATATTGAAATTGAAATATCTAATTTGCATGTAATGTGAATTAGGGTTGAATTAGGTATTTTTGATTTATAAGAATATATGTTTTAATTTTAGGGTAGTAGAAGGAGATTTAGAAAAATATACATTTTTACAGCAGGAAAGAAATTTTGGAAAATTTGCACAAGGGTTTGAAGGAAGTTTTGATTGTAGAATTGATTGAAGAAAAGATTGTTTACATTTGTTTGGTTTTGGACTGGATTCATTGGAGAATTGAAGAAAATTCAGGAAATCCTTGGAGGAGGCTTGCATCAGAAATTCATCTCTTCCTGTAGCTTCTTGTACCAGGTTTTCCTCTTTGTGTTTTATTGTTCTTGATTGTTTTTCTTTAAAATAGTAATGATTAAAGATTTGTTTGTTAAATCTGTTTTAGAAAACAAATTTGATATTAGAAGAAAAGAATTAAATAAATTTATAGCGTTTGCTTGTGAAAATTCTTGAGTGAAAATTGTGAAAATCTCAGTTGAATTTAAATTATTTGGGAAAAACAATTTTGTTGTTATTGAAATCAAACATAGAGATTGAACAATGCATTTAGAATGTTTTAGAAAATGAAACCTTCTATTTATTATTAAAAAACGGATTTTAAAATCTACAGTATAGTTATATTTTTCATGGTAAAATGGTCTGGTTGCGTCGCCTATAACTTCACTTTCACAAACTGGGTTGTCAGGAAATTTGAAGGGTTTTTGCATTTTAAAATTTTCTTATCCCTATCAAAACATCGCAAATACCCAGATTGTAGTTTTTGAGTTATGCTTGAAACATGAGATTGTTATTAAATTATTTTCCCATGGCTGCTCTAAAAATAAAATAATAATAAATTGATATTTATAAATATTAATATTTTATGTATTGTTATTATAATATTAAAATATTATTTAATAATATTTTATATTATAATATATAATATTAAAGTATTATATTTATTTATATTATTTTAAATAAAATTTGTATATTAGATTAGTGGAATTAAAATTATAAACATATGAGGGATTATTGTTTATTTTAAAATGGCATGTTAAAATTTAATTGAAGGAGTTAAATATTTGATTTAAGGAATCCATAATTTAAAATTTAATTGTGAAATTTATTCATGTGTAAAAGGTCCAATTATTAATTTGAGTTAATTGGAAAAATATATATATATATTTTGAAAAATTGATGATAAGGGATATTTTATTTTGAATTAAACAATTTGATATTTTGTAAAGAATAGAAGATATGTTAATGATTAAATATATTAATTTATATTTAGTATATATATATTGAAGGTATATATCCATTTGAGAGAATAAATAATATTTTATATTATTTTATTCTAGTGTTTGCAAATTGGGTATTATTAGTGTTCTAAAAGAAATGATTAGTATGTGTAGAAAATGTATAGAGAAAAATATTTTTTAATAGAAGTAATTATTTGATTTAAAAGGAAATATTTATTTTGTTAATATGATTGAAGAAAATATATTGAAATGTATATATATCCATGAGTATTTTCAATCAGTATTTACTTTGTTTTATCTAAGTGCGTGTAATTTAGCTTTGCATGAAGAATTTAAAAGATAAATTTTGAATGTATGGTCAAAATTGATAAGGAAAAAAGATATTTAAATATATTGAAGAATTATAGAAATATTTATATTTAAATATTTGTTTTAATTAATGAGATTTAATTAGAAACAATATGAATGTGTGGTCAAATAGATAAGCCAAAAGATATTTTTATACATTGATGAAATTACATGTTTTTAAATGGATAGTTGAAGAGATATAGACTCCGGATAGAAAATTGAAAAAATTGTTTGCAATAGTGTTAGGTTGCATTAGAAGTAAATTTAGGAACTAACTATATTGAAAAAGGAAAATAGTTATTATGTTTTATTTAGTTCCATAGAGTAATCTAGTCATTGTGAATGGAATATTAAAAAATATATGTAATTAAATTTATTAATATATATATTTGGTGTCTATATAATATGGAGCATATATATATATTAAGTGTAAAATTCATTATCGTATTTTATTTTAATGAGATGCATGCAATATATTATTGAATAGAGATTTAAAAATGGATTGATTAGTGTATATGGAAAATGGTTAGAAAAACAATATGTTATTATATTAAAGTGACTGAATATTTTAAATAGAAAATTGAATGAGATGTAAGATTTAGTTAGGAAATGGAAAGAGTTTACTTGCATCGATTTGTGTCGATCTAAAAGTAAATTAAGAAGTTGTTTTATTGATGAGGCAATCAATTATGTGATTTATTAATTTCTATTTAGATTAATTGAATCATTGTGATTGGATTATGAAAGAGATATAGATTTAGTATATCCAAAAGTAGTATCTTCTTCATGCTTAACTTTAAGGATTTAATTCTTTGTATTCAGTAAAGGGAAGTAAGTTTAATTGTTTTAGATTTCCAATAATGAAAAGGGATATAGGGGTTATGATTATTTTAGATGATCTAGTTATTGTGTTTTTGACTTTGTCAACACTACCTATTGAATGAATATGGATTTAAGAAATCCAAATATTAGATTTGATTAATGTCTTGAATGCTTTTGTTGCTATGTCATCAAGTTGCATTGTTGGTTTTGGGATTTAGTGTTAGTCCTAAATTATAAGTCTTTCAGAAGAACTTAGAGGATAAGGGTTGTTGAATCTTTATGCCATCCAGTTGTTTTCCCTTGGGTAGTGCATGGCATCTTTCCAGTTTTACCTGGTTTTCATGAACGGGGATGTTTGCACCTCCTTGGTTTAGGAGCGGATTATGGGATCCGTGTCTCCTTGTATGAAGTGACCTTGTGATGTGATTTCATCTTGTTGCCTCCTGTGAAAGGAGTGGACTATGTGTTGTTGCCTCCAAGATGTTTGGAGTGAGAGTTTTTGTACCTCCTGTGAAAGGAGTGGACTATGTGATTGTTGCCTCCAAGATGTTTGGAGTGAATTTCTATTATTTGTATCCTCCTGGTGTTGGAGTGGTTATGATGCCTAGTTTGTATGCACTTGTGTTTCCCTTGGTGATTGGTTGTGAGTGCGTTGTCCATTAGAAGAGTGGCTTTTGTTAGGGGTCGGAGCCCAAAGTGGTAAACCGGGTAACCTTCAAAAGTGAATTAATCAAGTGATAATTAAATTAATGTACTTAGATGATTAGGATGCAGTTCACACTAATCAAGATAATTTAATCCTCACTCATAGACACAAGGGCTCGTTTAGACTTGGGATGAGTGAGAAGGCCTGGAATGGCAAGATCAACTATCTTGTCTTTGCGAGAGGTAGTTGATTCCGCATGAGTGAGTATGAGTGTCGGGATTCGGTTGAGGCCACCAGGATTACTTGTGTCGGAGCCTATAAAGAATGCTCAGACGAGATCTCATGACAAACCTTGTGATGACACTCTATCTAGGACAACTGTTGTTAATTTTTTTATATGTATGGTTCTGCGAACATACTTGATCTACTTTATATCTAGAAGCAATATGACCTATGTCAGTGATGTTGGAGTTGTACTTATATTGTATTTGTATTGTATTTGATTTGTACTTGTAATGTACTTGAGTTGTACTTGATTCATACTTGTATGGTGAATGAGTTTTACTTGTTAATTCATTTGGTTGGTTATAACAGTATGAGTCAGTTTGAGTCTGCTTTTGGTTAGAGGTAGTAAAATTTTTGTCCATATTACTTTGTTACTATCTCCTAGCATGGGGGGTGGGCCTTCGGGTACCACATTGGTAGGGTGGAACATGCACCAAAACCGTTGGGTCCCCATCTATCTTTAGTAGTTGGTGGCGAGACATCCTAATGGACAGCTCGTGGTTCTTGTTGTAATTACTTGCATTGTAATATTTTAACTTGTATAAGTTATTTTATCCCTCTTTTGTAAGAGGTGGAGTTATGTAATTGTAACCTTATGTACTATTGCCTCATTCTGGGAATGAGTGATGTAACTATTAGATTAAGATAATATTTATGAGATTGTATCTTGGTTGATTATCTTATTATGTTATGTGGTATTCTTATGATGTATGATGTTTATTTCATACAGTTCATACTGCTATGGTTATATGTAATATGTATGTATGGGTTAAAGTAATCCTAACTTTGTAGCTTTAGAAGTTGTTGTTAATTAGTAAGTGAATGTGTATGTTAAATGCACTTTATAAAAAAAAAATTGGTTCGCTTATGATGTTAATTGCAACTTCCTTTAAGGTTAGTTGACGGGGCATTACAAACTACCATGGTGAATACTTTCTTTATTGAGTGTATGGAAGTTGTGTTGAAACAATTCGTGTAGCAGTTGCATGTTAAGTATTTCATACCTTTCTATGTAAATGGTCTAAACTTCTTGGAGCAAGTGTATGTTAGGTATTTTATACCTCTCTATGTAAATGGTCCAAAATTCATGTAGCAGTTGCATATTTGGTATTTCATACCTCTTTGTGTAAATGGTCCGAAATTTTTTTAACACAACCCTACTATATACTTTAAACAAATTTTTTGTATGTCTGGTATGAGCAAGAGTATTCTTTATTTTTAAAATCAAAGTCCACGCAATGAATACAAAGTCACCTTGGTCATTAATACCCCAGTGCATCGTATTTGTTTGCTACATCAAACAGGATTGTTCAAAAATGTGAAACCTCTAAACAAAGCAAAAGTAGCTCATCACTACTAACATCACATTTCTATCTATCATCAAATCTTTGTTCAAACTAACATCCATCCCACATCATAAATGCATTACTACCACATCTATTCTGCATCCACAATATTGTCAATACATATCATGATGATAATAAACCAATAAAAACATCATGTGTCATATATGGGGCATACATCTAGCATATATCAACACCACATAAAAATCATATATCACAACTGTATTTTGATCATCCATAATAAATAATCATATGATACAAAGTATGATTCATCCATTCATTTCATATATCATCATACATTGTCATCCATAAAGCATAAAATAAAGTTGAATCGAATAAGGTATATCATATATATATCATCATCTAAAAAGGAAGCATGTCATAGTACATCATCATTAGTGAAACAAAGTGTGATAGGATAATACAAAATGATACATATATATGAGGCCTCGATTGGGCCGATGAATATACATACAAAAATCATGTCTGCAATATGTCTCTAAAAAAAACATAATAAAGATCAAGTACACTTCCCAAGAAAAAGGGAAACACTTTATAGAATAGGCTACGAACCACCATCTAGATCTAGTTGTCTAACAAAATGACCACCTGCAATCATTTTAACTCACGATGTTAAGGTTTCACTCTGAACACGTAAAATGACAAAAAACGATAATAAAAAATGAGACATAGGGTTGCAAACAGGAAAAAGTGAGCAAGTGCACAAGTTCAAAGAAAATGCAAGGGTTTAGAGCAAGTGTGAGGGTTTAAAGCAGATGCTTAGAAAATAGAAAATCAAATGCAAGGTTTTAAAGCAAGTGCACAAGTTTTAAGAGCAAATGCTAAAAGAAAATGCAAGAGTTTAAGTCAAGTGCAAGGTTTTAGAGCAAGTGTATGAATCAAATGCAAGGATTTGAAGCAAAGGTGAGGTTCTTTAGCAAGTGCAAGGAAACAGTGAAAACATCAAACAAATGCAAAGGTTTAGAGAAAAAGTGAGGTTTTAGTGCAAGTGCATGAAAAAAATGCAATGTTTTATGTCAAAGATGAGGTTTTATAGCAAGGGCGAGGGTTTTAAGGTCAAGTGCTCTGAAATCATCAAAACTTCGCTATTGACTGGTAATTAGGACTTATTTTACCCTATCTTCAAATGACCATATCTTGGTCATACGAAAGTATTTTTCAGTGATTTTTTTTAAATGGGGTATAATTTCATGATCTTTGCAATGGTGTAGGTGGTTTTCAGTTTTTATACAGTTAAATTTTTTATTGGTGTCATGAGCTTGACCTAAAACCTAACTTTGTAACACCCCTATGTTTAGCTCTTTTGATCAGACAGTGTGTGTCTTTGTTATGCTTTATTTTCTATTAGTACCATGTTTATGATAGACTATGATACTTTGTTATTATTTGATCGCTAACTTTGGAGTGATGTGGATTTTATATTATGATGTGATGGTACCTTTTTTTGATGTTACTACTATGACATGCTTTTGATTAGCATAGTGTTATTTGAATTAATATTGTTATATTCTCATGAGTAGTTTATGGATATTAGATTTTTTAGTTTGTTGTGACATTGTATTGGTGAAGGGAACGGAATTACATCACTCGCTTGCAAGCACCCTATGATTCTGTGATTCTCTCTTGATGGTGTGTTTTATTAAGATATACATATGCATGTTCGATATATGTTTTGTTTGCAGGTTTGTAGGTACAGGACATTGACTCCACCTGGTTTCACAGGTTTGAGTGTGTCCATTACCCAGCGGTATTGTTGATTGGGAGATAGTAGCTAGGTTTCCTATGTCAATCCACCACCCTAGTCATAGTGTGTCGTCGGTTTTAGTTGGTTATGTTTTGTTATAATGTTCTTCAATTTTTCCTTGATATTATTTATGTTGCAAAGTGTGTTTAAGGAAAATAAATGTTTTAAATATTTTAGTTGATTATTTAATGAATCTTGTTTATTATGTTAGAAGATTGTAATTTAATTTAATTAATTAATTTAATTTATTCGGTAAAATAATTTAATCTTAGGATTAAATTTATTTTATTAATTAATTTAATTAATTGAATTAAGTTTAAATTAGGAATACTATGTATTTTTGAAATTATTAAAATGTTTTAATTTTTATAAATATCTTGAGGGATTGGTCCAAATCAATTTTAGAAGATATTTTGTTTTCAACATGTGTTTGGAAAAACTAATGATGGTGATTGGGAAAAATGTTTTCATGGAGAGAATAATGGTTGTAACCATGAGAGGTGAGAAGTTTCTTCATGGAAGAGAGGAGAGGATATTTTGTGGGGAAGGTTGTTTAAAAATTAAATTTTGGTTATTGTATTGGGGTTGTTAAAATTTTGGAGAAAATACAGTCCCGAGAAAATTCTTTGTGCTCTGGAATTTGTTTTGTTTTGGAGGAAGCTCTAGTTGTTCTGGAAGAAGCTTGGTTTTTTGGAAGAGGCTCTACACCAACCACATACCCTCAAGCATTGCTATTCAGGTTCCTCTATTATTCTAGTTAATTTCATTTTGGAAAATTTTCTTAGATTAATTTATTGTTTGGAAAAATATTGCCTGTGCAAATTATGAAGCTTTTGAGTTTTTGTTAAAATGGAAAAAAATGTCGTGTCTGAAAATTTTCGTAAAATCTTCTATAGAAATGAAATCTTATGTTGAAATTATTGCAAGATTCAATTGGGATTATTGTAAACAATAAAGAACCCAAAAGAAAAACATTAGGGATCTAGAAAAATCTTTATTGGGAAGAAATTAAACTCTTTGTGTAGAAATAAACCTCTCAGGAATTTCCTTGTAATATTGTCTGTAGAAATTCAATGTTCTTCCTTTTTAGATTTGTTATTTGGATAAATCTAGAAACCTTGTGTTGAAAATTTCTTCTCTCTATAAAATTTGTGAATCTTCCTGTAGAGAAACATTTTGTGAAAATAATTTTCCCAATTTTCTCCTATAGGAAAATTTGGGTAATATTTGCCCAACTGGGGCAATCTTTGTGATGGATTTGTATATATATATTCTTAATTTATGTTATTGATAATGTATGTAGAAATTCCAAATACTGTACACTAATGTGCATTGAAATTCGGCAATGAGTATTGAAATTGTAGGAGGAATTATTTTTAAGTTCTTATGTAATGCCTGTGTGTAAGGGGGGGAGGTTGCGGCTACCCCACAGCCGCCACCCCTTAGGGAGGTGGACTGTGGAGGCACTGCCTCCCAAAATCGCACCCCCTCTATGGGGAATGGCTGGGCTAATAGCCTTCCCCCATGCTTTGTTGGGAGGTGTTGGTTGCATGTTATAGCCCATTTGTCATACTTTTAAATGCCAACTAATGTTTGTTTTTTTGTCTGCTTATAATTGGAATATATAAGGTTTATTTTTATGTTAATTATTTTGTAATATATAATATATATATATATGTTAATATATAGTTAAGTATATGTATATATGTATATATGTATATATTTATATATATGTATATATATTTATATATGTAAATATACTTTGATATTTATTTCTTTTGGATATTGTAATTTAGATTTTAAGGATTTTATTTTTTTTAATATGTGCGTGCATTATTTGCACGGTTAGAAGATTTATGTAAAATAATCTATTAGAAGAAATTGATTTTTCTTATTTAAAAGGAATTGAGGAATTGAATTTAATAGATAGGTTTGATTTCCTTTTCTATCTGTGAATGAGTTATTTATTAAATTAGTATAATTGTACAATATATTACTGTGTATTACTGAAGGGAAATTGGTTTTAGAAAATCCTAAAGATAGATTTATTTCCTGTTTAAATTGCCCTTTTGAATGTGATTTCTTCTATTAGCGTTTTGGGGGAAATTGATTAGAAGTGTTAGTTGATATTTTGTAAGTCTTCTAGTTGAGGTGTTTTAATATTTGGAATTGTATTTTATTGTCAAACATTTGATTTCTCTTGGGTAGTGTGTATAGTCGTATTCAGATAATCACTCGGTTACCACGAATGGGGATGTAATGTCTTTTATCTTTTGATTGGGTATTAATATTCGTATGTATGCACTAGTTACCCTTGGGTTGTGGATTTGTTCCACATGTTGTCAGTAGGAGAGTGACTCTCAATGGGGACCGAGGTTTAGGAAGATTTGTTTGGGTAACCCATGCAACTTTGTGGTGACACTCCTATGTCAGCAATATGTTTGGTTCACTGATGTATCTAATTATTTAACTCTGGAAGCATTGTACCTAATGTGTTAGTGTTGTAATTATATTTGATTAATTCAGTCTTGTGTTAGCCAATGTCTAGAGGTAGTTGGTCTTGTCTAGGAATCCTTGTTACTATCTCTTAGCACAGGACATGGGCCTTCGGGTACCACTTGATTGGGTGGAACGTGCACCCTACTCCATTGGGTTCCCTTCTTATGTTCGTGATGGCAAGATCTTCCAGTAGGAGAGCTCATGGGTACCAGTTGATATGTTCCTTTCATTTGATGTATTGTATCTATTGGAATTTTTTTTTTATATTACTCCTCAATTGTATTTGAGGAGGACTCTTGTAATTTGTAACACTTTGTATGATCTTCCTCATTCTGAGAATGAGTATTGTAAACATTATTTGAAATTAATGTAACCTATGGAACTTTATGTACTTATATCTTATGTGACGTTTAATGTTTTGAATGTATGTTCTTTAAATTCATGGGTAATTAATTATATGCTATGGATGTGTTAATTTTTATGTTAATGGGATTCAGTTGTAAGCTTAGTCATGTACCTTAGAGGATGCATGTGTTAGTGTAGTGCACTGTACTTATAACTAATTACACTTTAGAAAAAAAAAATGTATGCTTTCGTTGTTGTTGCATCTTCCTCTAGGGTTGTGTGGCGGGGCATTACAAACTTTTTAGGCCAACCTCTCGAGGGGGCAACACAAACTCCTGTAACAATGGGTATTTTCCTAGGTTTAGCAATATCATATGTAGAACATAAAAACCCAAAGTAAATAATGAAGTGCAAAGGAATAGATGAAACAATCTCACCAGATATCTTCATTCTCCATGACTGACCTCCATTACACCTTCTTAACTTGCTAAAATATGTTTTTTGCCTTCAGATTTATGATGAGCAAGCTAATGGAAATGATAAACCCTAATCAAATATTGAAGGATTTGAACAACTATATGCAATACTATGCCCTACTGCAAATAGTAAGCATCTAAAATGTCTAAGCTATGTCAAATGAAATCTAAAAATATGCTATGACAAATGAGAATAACAATGCTAAAATACAAAAAATGCAAGAGATAAGAGATGCAAGATGTGACAAACGTTGTTCTTTTATAGAAGATGAAATTTTGTGTGAATGGCCAAGATTGAAAGTCAATAAGTGCCCTAGAATAAATGGATGAGATTCCATATAACAACCCACAATTAGGGTTAGGGCAACATTAGGTCAAATTTGAAATGAAAGGTCAAGATTGATTCCTAGAAAATCAAATCAACGGCTGACAATACATGTGACGAGATTTTGGGCACAAAAACCAAAGTTGTTGGAGAATCAAATAATAATTTAAAATTATTTGATTCAAGAGGGGATGTTGACTTTTTTGAATTAAAAATTATTTTAATTGAAAAGGGGTGGGGTCATGTGACACTAAATAATTTAAATTGTATTAGATACTAAAAGAGGGAATTTATAAAGTGTGACTTATTTTAAATAAATAATATTTATTTAAAATGAGCACAATAAAAGAGGAGAAATTAAATAATAAAAGTATTTAATTTAGGTGTTGGGACTTATTTTAAATAAATAAGATTTAGAAGAAATTAAATAAAAAGAGCTATTTAATTTAGGTGGGAATTAAATAATAAATATATTATTTAATTATAGAAGAATGTGACAAAGGGAACCTTTTAAATTAAATATAATGATTTAATTCAAAATTCAAAAGAGTGGAGCAATATTAAATAAATAAAATTTATTTAATTTAGGAGAGAAGAGGCTAATGAATAATTAGATAATTAAACATAATTATTTAATTATAGTGGAAGATAAGACTTTATTTAATTTTCAAAAGAAGAGGACCTAATTAGTGACATAGTTAAATAAATAAATAAAATTATTTTATTTAATAATCAGGAAGATATAATGGACAAAGATAATTAAATAAATTAAGAAATTTATTTAATTATAGGAAGACATTAGACAATTAGTGACACATTAAATAAATAATTAAAATTTATTTATTTAATAATCATAAAAAATGAAAAGATATGAATTATTTAATTAATAGTTGAAAGTGAGTCAGAAACATAATTAAAATGTCCTAATTAGGGTTAGAAGAAGAGCTTGCGGGCCTAGGTCATTTTTATGTGTCTACAACTCCTACCATCATTTCACTGAATGCGGGGGCACAGTGGGGCATAAAATTTATTTTTAAAAACTTGATCTTAAAAATGGTCTTTAAAACAAAGCAACCGGTACTTTGTATCAAAGAGGGGCAAAGTGTAGACATGTAAAATTGACCTAACACCTATCACGCACCCTAAACAACATCGAACAACATCCTACAACATCTTGAAATCATCTTGAATCATCCAGCAACATCTTGAAATCATTTTGAATCATCCTACAACATCTCAAAAATATTAAACAACATCAAATAACACAGAAAACCCTAAATTCCTCTATTAATTGAATAATATAACATTTTTTAATTAATTCACTTTCTCATCATTTTCAACTAATTAAATGAATCATTTATTTTAAAAAGTCCTAGAAACCCTAATTCTACTATTAATTAAATAAAACAACATTATTTAATTAATTCATGTTCCTATCATTTTGACCAATTAAGTAAATTACATTTATTTAATGAAGTCCTAATCCTGTTAGAGTAAAGGTTTTAACTTAATTATGTTGATTAAGTTACCTTTGTTCCCTTCTTAAGATTTCACTTTAGTTTGCATAAAGTGACATTTAATAATTATATTAATTATTAAATGTTTTCATTTTAGAGTTTCCCTTTTAGGGTTTCTTTTAGGGTTACACTTTAGGGTTTCTCGATCTCCTTTTATAAGGATTGATCTCATTGTATTATCACATCAATTCATTCTCTCTGATATATACATTTTTAGTTTTCAGAGAACCCTTGCTTGTTTGTCTCCATCTCTTCTTTTGTGACAGGTTATTTGCATGCAGATGATCTTCGGGGTTTGTGAAGTTGTATTTTCTCAATTTCTATATGGTGTCAAAGCTCCAGACCTTTTGCTTCATGTTCTTGTTTTGAATATTTTTGGAGCTTCAAGGGTTTGGGGTTTGTTTTTTTGATCCAGGTTATACCTGCAATTCAAAGCATTTTGAGCCCAAACAGACCTTGTCATTGCTTCCACAGTGGTCCAAAACCCCTAAATTGACTGTCCATTTGTCCATTTTGGACACAGTTGATTTGAGGGGCACTTTTTTTTGCCCGTACGGTCATCCATCTGCCTGGTAAAAAAAATTCCGCAATTTTTTTTCGTCAATTTTTTTTTCAAAAAAAAATATTGTCATTGTTTTTTTTTTTAAATCGAAAAAAAAAAATTGCAATTCAAAGGCTTGCGGGCCTTATATGAGGTACCTGCGTCACCGCCCTTAGGTATAGGCGTCTTGCCAGCCGCTGGCGGCTTTATCATCATACACTGCAACCAGGTGGCGGCCCCTACCTATTTTTTTTTTTAATTTTGTTTTTTTTTAAACTTAGGGTTTGTTTGTTTTATAAAAAAACATTTTTTTTGTAATAAACCAAATTGTGCAAATGCAGTGATGGCCATTTGGCCATCAAATTTAAGGCCGCATTTTTGTTGTGACAATCGTTTGACCGTCAAATTTAATGCAGCATTGGCTTTTTTCATCTTTGGAGTTGTTTTCTTCCAAAGGCCGTAACTTGGGCATACAATATCATTTTTTGGCAAACGAGATATCGTCAGAAAGATGGTTCTGTCATTTTTCCAGTGGTGTGGGTTTCATTACTTCATTTTTTCTATTGGTGTATTCTACAGTCAATTTTTTGGTTGTTCTTCATGTATTTCCAGCTTTTTGTCCTTTGTGGGCATTTTGAGCATCATTTGTAAGCAATCTTTTATGTAAATGTACTGAGATAAAGTGCCACACTATTGTACATGCATTTTTTGGGGATTTTTTACATAAGGTTGTGCCATATTTTTTACTCACACTGTTATTATAAAATGCCATGGGGAGTTGTGTAGTGTCTTTGTTTTGCCATAACACCTTTCTCTAGTGAGTGTCCCTCCACAACGACAGTGGATCCATATGATTCTAGCCTCATGCATGTGTGTTTTATTTTACACACCATTTTTTCAGTTGCAGGTGCTTTTTTGCGCACTTTCAGATGTTGTTTCTTCTCCTTCATGCACTACAGGGTGTTTCACATCATTCCAGTGGATCTGTCAAGCTCTCCCAATTCAACATTATGGAGGGGTATTATACTGTTCATGCTAATGCTTCTTTGGCTTCGCCTTGGAAGGAATCTTTCATTCTCTATTGATCAGTGTTTTCAAACTATTGGTACTTGTGTCATTTGTATCTTTGTTCCAGGTGTTTTCCATCTGATTCGAGTAGTGTCATTTGGGGCACTCATGCAGATTGTTGTCTTCTTGACCCTGATCATCCAATCTTCAGCGGAGGTTCTTCAGCACCATAGCAGTCATCTTTCAACAGTTGTTTGTAGATTCTTCTGCTTCAGTGATGTTCTTCTTGACTTTCTGCATCTCTTTTTGGAGTAGAGCTTTTTCCTATGAGGTTTTCTCTATTTCTCCTCTTTACAGATATTTGGTTGTATTTGGGTACCTAATCTAGCCTAGTTGTTGGGACCCATGTTTTCCTTCTTGCATTGTAGTTACCTTTGCTTTCTTGCATTTGTTTGTAGTTGCATTTTTGCTCATCTTAAGGGGGGGTGTTAGAGTAAAGGTTTTAACTTAGTTATGTTGATTAAGTTATCTTTATTCCCTCCTTGAGATTTCACTTTAGTTCACATAAAGTGACATTTAATAATTATATTAATTATTAAATTTTCTCCTTTTAGGGTTTCTCTTTTAGGAGAACATTCAATAATTAATATAATTATTAAATGTCACTTTATGCAAACTAAAGTGAAATCTTAAGAAGGGAATAAAGGTAACTTAATCAACATAATTACAAAAATAAAAATAGTGCATGCACTGATGAATGTTCACATCTGCCTCTAGGTATATTTTATTCAATTTTTTGTGTTTTCACACTCTGGTGAATTACTTGGATATATTTTCTCTTGGGAACTTCTCATTTGCATGGGATGCTTCATTTTTTGTTGTTCTTCATGTATTTCCAATGTTTTGTCCTTTGTGGGCATTTTGAACATCATTTGTAATCAATCTTTTATGTAAACGAACTAATATAAAGTGCCACACTTTTGTACATGCATTTTTGGGGATTTTGCACATAAGGTTGTGTCATATTTTGTACTCGCACTGTATTATAAAGTGTCATGGGGGGTTGTGTAGTGCCTTTTTTTTCCATCACACCTTTGTCTGATGAGTGTCCCTCCACGACGACAGTGGATCCATATGATTCCAGTCTCATGCATGAGTGTTTTATTTTGCACACCATTTTTTCAGTTGCAGGTGCTTTCTTGTGCACTTTCAAATGTTGTTTCTTCTCCTTCATGCACTACAGGGTATTTCACACTATTTCAGTGGATCTTTCAGGGTCTCCCAGTTCAGCATTATGGGGGGTATTATATTGTTCATGTTAGTGCTTCCTTGGCTTCACCTTGGAAGGAATCTTTCATTCTTATTTGATCAGTGTTTTCAGACTATTGGTGTTTGTGCCATTTGTATCTTCATTCCAAGTGTTTTCCTTTGTTTTCCATCTGATTCAAGTAGTGTCATTTGAGGCACTCATGCAAATTGTTGTCTTCTTGATCCTGATCATCTTATCTTCAACGAAAGTTCTTCAACACCATAGCAATCATCTTTCGATAGTTTTTTGTGGCTTCTTCTGCTTTAGTGATGTTCTTCATGGCTTTCTGCATCTCTTTTTGGAGTAGAGCTTTTTCCATGAGGTTTTCTCTATTTCTCCACTTTACAGAGATTTGGTTGTATTTGGGTACCTAATCTGGCCTAGTTGTTGGGACCCATGTTTTCCTTCTTGCATTGTAGTTACCTTTTGCTTTCTTGCACTTGTTTGTAACTGCACTCTTGCTCATCTTAAGGGGGGTGTTAGAGTAAAGGTTTTAACTTAATTATGTTGATTAAGTTACCTTCATTCCATTCTTAAGCTTTCACTTTAGTTTGCATAAAGTGAAATTTAATAATTATTTTAATTATTAAATGTTCTCCTTTTAGGGTTTCCCTTTTAGGGTTTCTTTTAGGGTTACACTTTAAGGTTTCTCGATCTCCTTTTATAAGGTTTGATCTCATTGTATTATCACATCAATTCATTCTCTCATTCTCTCTTATATATACATTTTCACTTTTCAGAGAACCATTGCTTCTTTGTCTCCATCTCTTCTTTTCTGACAAGTTATTTGCATGTAGGTGATCTTTGGGGTTTGTGAAGTATTTTCTCAACTTCTACAAATCCCACTTTATTTCGTCCTGATTGATTAAATAATGTCAATTATTTAATTACATCGTTAAATCACCTTATTCCTCTAAGTTAATTGAATTATTAAATCATAATAATTTAATTACGACACTTTCCCTCTAAAATTTAAATAATTAAATCAAACTATTCAAATCATTCATTAAAAATCAAATCAAACTAATGCAACTTTGTTTGCAAAATTCAAACTTGATTTGCACATTCAACTCCAAAAATGAATTAATTAATTAAATCAATTAATTCATATTCCTCACCCAATTTTAATTGAGCAAATTATGATTACTGACTAATCAATCTAATTTGCTAAGTAAGCCATCAATTTCCTAACTAAGCCATTTAAATCCTAACTGATCAATCTAAATCCTTACTAGCCAATCTATTCCTCAATCACACAAGTTATGCAATCTAATTTGCATAATTTATTCATGTATATTTCCTCTCAACACCTTTTGACCGTTGATCTTGATCCAACATTGTTGAATCATGATCATCCATTTTAAATCTCATTGTCTATATAATAAACCTCTTTCCTCACAAATAAATATTGGAGAATCAACATACCTTATGCAATGAAGTACTGTCACTATCACCATTGATAGATCTTCAACCTTTCTTCGATCAACCAACATGCATCCTTCATCAAAGCTTTGCACACAAACTATGGAGGCTTTGCGGTGATAAGAACAATCCAACATTAGGCAAATACACTCTGATACGAGATGGTAACACTTTTCTATTGGTTTGAATTCAATTTGGTAATCATAGGATTCCTTAATATTCTTTCAATAGCTTAGTTTCATTTCGTAAGTGTAGGATTAGATCTAGATTAGTATTCTTGATCTTAGATTAGATCCTAATTTCAAGTACATTTGATCTTGTTTGCATCTAATGGTTTTCCCCCTCACATAGATATAACTTTACATAAATATATTCAAGATAATGTTTCATTTTAAAATTTCCATATAGGTGGAATTATGATTGCATGCATTGCTTCAACAATCCTATAATGACTATAAATGTAAATGATCCATAATATCCTCCCAAATCTTAGCAGCCAATTGCATGAGGAGAAGCATCACTCAAGCGCTTTTCTGCCAACCATGGACTAATTGCAGTCCCCCACACATCTACCAAATTGGTATATGGATCTACTCTTCGATGAAGAGGTTGGTTTGGTAACCTCATCCTTAAATAGCCTTTTTTTTAGGATAGTGATGAATTCTGCAAATCTAGAGCTATTGTAACGCCCCGCCATGCAACCCTAGAGGAAGTTGCAACAACTACTTAAACAGACTATTTTTTTTTTGTTTAATTATAGTAAACATGCAATTTCACTACGCAAATCCAACAACCTCTAAGGTTATGATACTAAGGCTATATAGAACCTCAACAAAAAATATGAATCTAGAGCATGACAGTTATTTAATTAAGAAATAAAACACATACATTCCAATTAAGATAATTTAAATTAAGCATAAGAGATAACTTTCAATTTCATTATTTATAATTAAACAATATGGTTACAAATCTCATTCCCTGAATGAGGCAAGTCCAAAGAATAAGATTACAATTACAACTTTCCACCTCAATAACAAATGAGGGGTAATAAATCACAAGAACAACTGAAATGAAATAAAGCAAGAACTGAAACTGAATCCCACAAGCTCTCCAACTGGAAATCTCGTCCACATGAACATGAAGAAATCCCAACGGATTAAGGTGCGTGCCATCCAACCAAGTGGAACCCAAAGTCCCACCCCTCGTGCTAGGAGATAGTAACAAGGAATCCTAGCCAAAGCCATCTACCTCTAGACACATGATAACACGTAACTAAACCAAACTGTCACAACCAATCACAAGTACAACACAACATGGTTACATTGCTTCCAAACATGAAATAGATCAAGTATGTCATGAGAACCATACACACAAAGTCAAAAACAAATTGTTGTCCTAGACAGAGTGTCATCACACAACTCGTCATGAGTTACCCATTACGGATCTTTATAGGCTCTGGCTATCTTGGTGGCCTCAACCGATCCCCGGCCCTCATACTTACTAATGTGGGATTAAATACATGTCATAAAGACCAGATAGATAACCTTGTCATTCCAAGCCTTCCAACTCACCCCAAGTCTAAACAAGCACTTGCGAATATGAGTGAGGCTAGAACTTATCTTGATTAGTGTGAAATGCCACCTACCCTCTAAGTACATTGCTTTAGTTATCACTTGATTAAACTACTTTTGAAGGTTACCCAATCTTACCTCTTATGGGCTCTGGCCCCTAACGGAAGCCACTCTTTTACTTGACAACATACACACCATCCAAACTCCAAGGGTGACAAAGTGCAAAAAAACAAGATATCACGACCACTCCTTTCTCAGGAGGTGACCTAAGTCAAAACTCTCTCCTAACATTGGAGGTAACGAGATAACAAATCCACTCCTCACAAGGAGACACAACTCACATAATCCACTCCTAATCCAAGGAGGCACAAAACATCCCCGTTCATGGAAATCGGGTAACTAACTGACACGTACCATGCACTACCCAAGGGATACAAATAGGTTGACTACATGACATGACAACCCTCATACTAAAACCCCTTCTGGAAGACTTGTCAAATTCTATGACCCAAATTTCCCAAATGATAACAAGAACATTTCAAAATCAAGACGAGAATTAAATCTACTTTGGATTCACTAACTCCACTTCTCTCATTTACATTTAATACTTATTGCCTTAAGAAAAATTGAATTAAGTATCGTCTCTATCAAACGAAAGATGAAATTCAAACCAAATGTTTAATTTCACAAACTGCTTCAATGGTAACTAGTAGTCATTTATATTTCTACATTTCAGAACATAATGTTTAGAAATTGCATAAGTTCATTGCCAAATAAACTATCAAATATCTACAATACTAAACACATTTTAACCTTTCAAATTTACATTTCAAAATTCAATTGATACTTTGACTAATAACTCCATATTTTAATTCTCACTTTTTACATTTAACACATCCCATTGATTTAAATCAATATTTAAAATATACCAACGTGAAATATTTATAACATGTAATCAAATTATAAAAATAACTCATCCAAATATATGTATATTGAATAATATACATATTTAATTATTTAATACACATATATTTATTCATATATATATATATATATATATATATAATATATACTTTAATATTATAAAATATAATACTAAAGATTAATATTATAATATTATAAATATTAATATTATATAATATAATAATAAATATTAATATATATATTATATGTATATTACATATATATATTAGTATTTAGTATTATAAATATATAATAATAAAATATTAATATTAATATTTATCCCAAAAAAACAAATTAAAAACCACATAACATACCTTGGTTTGCGTGCGTGCCCTAATCGCTATGGGCAGTTGTGTTTACACATAGCTAACCCCTATTAATGGGGGTGACTATGTGTAAACATAGTCATCCTATTTGGTGGGCGGCGATTGCAATGGAGGGGAGTGGGGAGCACACTAGGCGTGGCTCCCTCCACTTGCCTCCCATGGGGGGGCACGGTGGGGGTGAGCCCCCAACGCCTCCCTCTTTTTTTTTTCTTTAGAAAAGAAAAACTAGCGGTTCCAGATCCGCGATTTGGCTTGGGAATGCAAAAATTTCCCAAATTTTTGGCAGCCCATTCGAAAATTCTAAAAAATATATGTATATACATATATGTATATATATATATATGTCAATATATATATATCTATATACATATATGTCAATATATATATCTATATACATATATGTATGTATATATATTACATTTTCATAAACTCAATTTACAAAAAAATTGAGAAACCAAAGTAGAGACAACCATTTACAGCCATGAATCTCTTTTTTTTTTTTGGAAATAATTCATTTCAAACAGAGGTTTTTTGCAAATAAAATTCATATTCAACATGGATTTTTCCCTTGCAATCCACAAACAGAATTTAAATAATTTCCAACAACATAATCAAACTGTGTAACCTTTCAAAATGAAACTACTAATTAAATAAACCTGATTTCAGAAGCTTGATAGTTGATAATGAAGCAAAGCCTTCTCCTATATTCCAGATCCTTTCTAGAATTTTGATTCAGCTTCTCCAATTTTTCACAGCTTCAATCCAAAACCCGCAAAAATGCAACAATTCTTCCTCTTTTTCCTTTCAAAATTGCATGCTTCTTGAAAGAAAAACTTGTGAAGAAAAATTCCAATAATAAAGAAAATTCTCAAAATATCCATACAACAACCCTCATCAATTTTTGAAAATAGAATAGCAAATATCTCCATTTTCAATTTTTGAATTCAAACTTTTCTAAAAATGAAATTTAAATCTTTTTTCTTATTTTTCAATTTCAATTAATATATCCATAACTAACTTAACTTATTTCAACATCATAAATTTAATTAATTAATAAAATAGATTTAATCCACGATTAAATTATTTATTAACTAAATTAAATTAATAATAAAATAAATTACATTACTAACATAATTCTAGATCAAATTAATCAACAACTTATATGCATAAAGCCGTTCAATTACCCTTTCAATCTACAATTAAATAATCGAAGAGAGGGAACAATATTCAAAGCAACACAACCCAACTAAGAACTGACGACACACTATGACTAAGGTGACAACTTGGCACGGAAAACCTAGCTACTATCTCCCAATCGAATGTCATTGGGCAATGGACATGCTCAAACCTGTGAAACCAGGTGGAGTCGATGTCTTTTACCTGTCAGCTTGTGAACAAAAAGTATATCCACATGCATAAATATGTCATAAATAAGGCACACCGTGAAGAGGAAATCACGGAATTGTAGGGTGCTCACAAGTGAGTGATGTGATACCTTCCCCTTCACCAATACAGTGTAACTAACTGAAAAATCTAACATACTATTATAATCCAAAGCATAAAACATCATTGATTCAAACATCCATAATGCTAATCCAGAACATGCCATACTAATAACATCATAATAAAATACCATCACATCAAAATATAACATTAACGTATTTTTATAGATAGCGATCAAATAGCAGTCGAGTACCATAGTCAAGGTACTAACAGAATATACAACATAAAGGAGCAGAACACTGATCGATCAAAAAGACAAAACAGAGGGGTATTACAACTACCATAATGTCTATTATCTCATATATGATTACCCCAGCCTAGAATGTAAATTGGATCACATAGTGAACTAACAATGTAGATAGTGGTTACCTACACTACTTTGGCCAAAATATTCATCACCTATAAACTTCGAGTGACGTCTTCTAAATCACCACATTTAATTACTCAATTTATATAGATTGTTAGTATTCTATTCTAAGGTTATCCCCTTTCACATGGATTTATCCCAACCCTAGAAATAACCTTCCCATTAATTTTTATCTAATAGCATGTTATAAGATCCTCATTATAACTCTATCTTATGCTATGCACATAGAACATTGCTAAACTATGTATAGTTCTAACATTCTACAAATAATATAAATAGTATACAACATATAAATCCTTCTATAGTATAATAACTATTTAAACTTTTACTCAAAAGAAAGGTTTCCCAAAGCAAGAGATAAACAAAGATCTTTCAAAAGACTTGCAAGCATCAAACACACTTAAGAGACAATATTTTCAACATGACATCAAAATAAATAAACTCTTAAACATAATAATATGGGAGTAGAAATCAACATTCTTTTTAAAGCTCCAACTGAATAATCTTCCCTTCTAGATTGATGGCTCAAGGATGCTTGCTATTTTCACTTTTAACAACCAAAATACCTCTACTAGATTCTCTCTAGATCTCTCAACAAAATAATATAAAATAACAAACAACTCTCTCAATTTCACAATTCTCGATTCACTCTTAGATAATTTGTAGAAAAATAGAAAGCTAAGTGTAACAATTGGTAGAATGGGCACCTCTATTTATGCTAATTTGTGAGCAACTGAAGGCTACAAATAAGTATTTATGCCACCTTTCTTCCTCATGCAACAATTCACTCACAGGTTTGCAACACATGACAATTTCATGGTTGAGTTGACTTGGTTAATGGGATAGCAAGCTCAAAATGGGTTTCCTATTTTGAATTCCATTTCAAAATGCTACCAAGTTTGCACTTGATTGAGTCTACACACTTATTTACAAGCTTATTCAAATTCAAATACTTCTTTTGCATTGCAACTTCTACCAAATATGGTGCCCTCTTATCCTTGGCACCACCTTCAGAGGCATGACTTAGACATGGTCAACAAGATTTATAACAACATTAACTATATTCTAAAATATTTACATAGCAACACTATATGTGTTGTGTCTCATGTTTTGAATTAGGAATTCCATGCACTGGATCCATTCTTTTAAATGTTGTGCCACATCATTTAAGTGCTTTATGCATTATGCTTCATGCACCATATGTGCTTTACTTCACAATAATAATCAATTTTATTTATGCGCTTGGCAATTATATTAACAACTTGTTACAAGATCCACATGAGGTAATAAACCATGTCACAAACCCAAACGTTGCGCTACACAAGGAAGACCAAGGGACACACCATCTTGCAACAATTCCCCCCAACGCAAGCGAGGGGTTTGAACCTGTGACCTCAGCTCTAATACCAATTGTTACAAGATCCATAGGAGACGGTTAAGCCATGTCACAAACCCAAGCACTGTGCTACACAAGGAAGACCAAGAGACACGCCATCTTGCAACACAACTATATTCATATATAATATATAATATATATATGCATACACATTTATCAATTAAATTATATATATCCATATATATGTAATAATATATGTATTCTTTCCATAAGTTTATCAAATACATTTTATTAACAAACATATTTATATTATATATACATACAAAGAATAGTATTACATATATATACGTATACATAAGATTGTATATAAGTATATATTTATATATATATATGCTAATATATCAAGTTACACACACACACATATATATATATATATATGTATATACTTGTAGACATATTAAATTGACCTAACACTTATCGCACATCCTAAATGATATTTTATCATTATTGGCATCATTATCACTAAATATCACTGTGTTTTACATCAATTGCATCAAAAACCCTAAATTCCTCTATGAATTGAATAATATTACATTATTTAATTAATTCGCTTTTTCATCATTTTCAACCAATAAAGTCCTAATCTAGCTTTAATCCTCCTGATTAATTAAATAACGTCAATTATTTAATTATGTCGCTAATTTACTTTATTTCCCTAAGTCAATTAAATCATTAAAAATAATAATAATAATTATGTCACTTTCCCCCAAATTTGAATAATTGAATTTGACTATTCAAAACATCATCAAAATTAAATCAAACAAATACCACTTTGTTTGCAAAATTCAAACTTGATTTTCACATTCAACTCCAAAAATATTAATTAATTACCCTCACCCACTTTCATGATTGAGAAAATTACAATCCCTCGATTGCTCACTCTAATTGGTTGATTGATCCATCTATTTCCTAACAGATCAATCTATTCTTCAATCCCATGAATTATTCAATATATTTCTTCAATCCCACTAAACACCCAAAATGATTTCTTCAATCACACCAATTATGTAATCAATTTGCATTGATTATTCTTGTCTATTTCCTCTTAACATCTTTCGATGGTCGATCAAGATATTCTACTATGCGATCTTGAGTGTTCATTTCAAAACACAAATTCTATTTAACAAACCTCTTTCCTCTCAAAAAAGGTTTGGAGAATCAACCTATTTTATACAATGAAGTAATGCCAAGATCCTAATCGACATTGGACAAAGCTTCAACACACATCTTCGATCAACAACACATGCACATTTTCAAACTTTTGCATGCAACAATGGAGACTTCGCATTGATACGAACAACCCAGCAACTTTGTGAACACACTCCGACATGGGATGGTAAAGCTATTTTATTTTGAATTCACTATTATTTCTTTTTGTCAATTTCGTTCTTGAATTCTCAATTTTATAGTTTCACTTCATGAGTACTGGGCATGAATCATTAGCACTTTGTTGGTTTAGATTAGTTTCTATTCTTCAATTTGATTAAATCACATGATCTCGATTTCCCCCTTACACATTCTAGCATGCCCAGTGGGACCTCGGTCCTTAGCACTAACATTTTTGTGAGTTTATTGGAGCAATTGTAGGGTTCGAAATGCGGTTGTGCTTTTCCAAAAACATTGTTGACATTTTTTTTCACACATAAGCTACAAGATTTTGGTAGGGCTGCTATTGCACATTTTTGAACAACTTATGCACTTTTTCAATTTCTTTTAAAAAAAATTGGGTCGCTTTTGATATAACAGGGTTGCTATTGAATGGCAATCAAGACTTTTATACCCTATTTTCAAACGACCATATCTTGGTCATACGAAAGTATTTTTCAATGCTTTTTTTCTTAAAATCAGGTAGAATTTCATGATCTTTGTAATGGTGTAGGTGGTTTTCAATTATTTTATAGTTAAATTTTCCATTGTTCCACCTAAATTCAACTTACATCGCAATTTGGTCTAGGTTGTAGGGTTTTTATGCTTAATCAATTGTCTAACCCTAATGTTTGATTGTGTTTTGTGTTTGGAAGATTTATAACATCTCTTGTGCAACTCTTGTGGGATTTATGGTGCATCTTTTTATGAAAATAGCTAACACTCTTATTGCAGAGAATTCAAACGGTTGAAGTCTACATTTTTCATAAGCTTTCATAGTTTAGGAAAATTTTTAATTTTGTGTTTAAAATGAACCCCACAACTTGCACACCTTTGATTTGGTGCTCTAAAAAGAACATTCAAAAATATTTCTAGTTTAGAACAAGATTTCAATTTGGAGCTTTAAAAATAACATTTCAAGAAGCTTTCTAGTTTAAGAAAACACTTTGAAATTGGTTCTATAAAAATGAGCCCCATAAACTTACACACTTTCATTTTGGTGTTCTAAAAAAAAATTCAAAAGTTTTCTAGATTAGAATAAAACTTCACTTTTGGTGCTCTAAAATAAAAAATTTACTTTCGACCAAATGCTTTCAATATGTTGACAAACGCATTTTTTTCTTTTGTTGAACATTAAGAGAAGGCTTTAGAAAACACTTTGGTTGGTGCTTAAAAATGAACAAATCAAATTATTGTCTTGCACATTGCTATCTCTTTATCTAAAATCTAGAATATTTCACTTTTGTGCACATAAAAATAATAAAATTGCTATCTTATACACACTTTACTTCATTTTTTTGGATAGCACCGCTCGAGGGGCTTAAAAATAGCATAGCAATGAAGTGTATGCTATGTATTCTATGTTTGGAAAGCTAGGCATCTATCCTTTCCCCTCGTGCCTTTCAGTAATCTTGGGTGATAAAAAGAATCTTGAGTTCCGCACATTATTTTCAATTCAAAGCGCTACCTTTAGAGGGTATGCCTTTTGTGACACATCCTGCATTGGAGAACTCAAAGGTGACCCAAGAGTTACTTTTTTTTTGGTATTCTATATAAATTATTGTGGGTTTGAGGAAAATCCATCACCCACCTAGTGCAAATGCTATATCTGATGAATTTATCTCTCGGTATCCATGTGATATGTAAAAACCTGCAAGGGTTGGGAGGCCTCTTAATTGAGTGAATCGTCATATGTATAGACACTAGTTATCCCAAAGAATGACTAAGAACCAATGTTTGTAGAAGCTACCCCTTTTAACCAAGACATTCTCTAAAGTGGTGCATTGGAACTTTGATTCTGAGAAGTTACCAAGTCCGACTTATGGGTGAGGGTAAAACACTCTCCATTTGTTGCATGTAAAATCATCCCTTTAGGGCATGAGGTAAGCCCATGTAGGAGGAAGTTTCTATCCCTAGGGTGTACATTTTCTTCATGAAATTTCCAAATCTATTCGGTTACTTTGAAAAATAAAACATTGTGCTTGAATTAAAATGAACACATCAAAACAAGCATTCTGCATGGTTCTCAAACATCAAACCCTTTGAATTTAGTGTGAATACTTTGAAAAGAGCCCTTATTTTGTACTCCCTAAAAAATATCTTAAACAAATATCTTTGAAGGTTTTTGAATGTTTGGGCTCACATTTCAAGTCACATTAAGAATTAAGTAAACATTGGAAACTATGGCTTTTAACATTTCAACTTCCATGAACATTAAGCTTTTGCAGAAGGAAATGTGCTTAAAGTTGTAAACGTTTAGGGTCAAATGAGTTTTTATTATTTTCTTGTGATATCACTTGCCAAATCTCAAAAATCAAATCAATCAAACTCATCCAAAGCTGAAAAATTCATCCAAACTGTTATTAATATAGAAACTGTGAACCAAAACTGAACAGAGGTTGCTTTTGCTTCTATTTTTTTCTGCACTTGACCAAAAATTGGTTGTACTTGCAAAAAACCTGGCACTTTTTCTCTTTGTTTTATGACAATCACTGATGAAAATTTGGTGCTTTTGAGAAAACTAAATGCACTTGCACTAAATCTAGTGAAATTTCTCCTAATCTTGTCATAGTTGACATATTTGCTTGGTCGCAATTAAGTTTATACTGGCCGCTTTTGACAAAAAAGTTTTCTTTTGCACTCACTGTTCATCAAACAAAAAACTTGACACAAAGGTCACACTTGAAAGATTTTACCGCATTCATTTTTCTAATTTGGCCGCACTTGACCATAATCTAGTCATTGTTGACTTTTTAGCCACTTTTTCTTCAAACCTACCGATTTTTGCTTCAAACCTACCACTTTTGCTCTATTTTCTGGTGAAAATTAGAAAACTAATCCAAAACCGATTGTAAATATTGTGGGAACAAAAATAGTTGGACTCCCCAAAACATGCCAATCTATTACCCAAATCTAGTTCCACTTTATACACCCATGGGGACATCATACACTAGAAATTTCAATGATATATCAACTATGGATTCCCCTAATCAAGGTTTTAGCACATCTTGTCACATAGAAAATTTCAATCAAAATCCTCATCCATATCAAAATCTAACTTATCAAAAGTCACAACAACAACAAGAAGTAGTGTTGTAGCAACACCAAGATCAAATTACCATAAATGCACTTAAGAAAAAAATTGACACACTTAATCAACAATGTTTTGGACACCATCAAAAGAGTGAGTCACAATATCAACAACATCATGACACTCATCAAAACACAAATTCATATCATCAACAACATGTTCAACATCAAGACACCTCATACCAACAACCCCCATAATATGACTCTTCATACAATGCATAATATCAACAAAAGTTACAACAACAAAATTAGGATCCTAATGTTATGAAAAATCAATATGGATCTTCCTTCATTCAAAACCCCCAACAACAAACAAACACACACCCTCAAATATCTCAATATCCACATCAACAACATTTTGTACATCATCAAGACATTGATTCATATCAGCAACAAAGTCTATTTCCGCAATATCAAGTGAATCAACAACATCAATGGTCACAAAATCAAAATCAAAATCAAATCCATCAACAATATCAAACCTTCGATCAGCAATATCCACATCAAAATCATCAACTTAAAAATCATAAATCTTAATACCAACAAGCAATTCCATCTCAAATACAACAATCATCTCCACCACAACAAGCCTTGCAACCCAACCACACTACTAAACGTAAATACACTCCTTTAGGGGAGCCAATTGAAGGGGTGTTAAATAAATTAGTCAATGCTAAACTTATTAAACTTCCAAAACCACCATAAAGTGGTGAACCTAGCATCAAATTCCCATGGTACGATGACAATACCTATTGTAAATACCATGGAGTAAAAGGTCATGATGCATCAAAATGTGTCACACTCAAAAGACTCATCCAAGACCTTATTGATCAAGGAGAAATAGCTATTGAAAACAACATTCAAGGTTTGAACACTAATGACAACATTAACAATATATCAACCTCAAAAGTTGAAAATAATGATCAAGATCTATCTATCACTGACCACATTGACAATGTCTCTAAATCATCCTGTGAGCAAGAGGATATATATCAGGAATTTAATCCCAAGCATGATCAAAATCAATCACCCAATTCTAGCAATGATTTAGTCCAAGATATATTGGCATCATCCAACCTCATGGTAGTACATATTTATGATCAATAGACTCTTAATCGAACACTTATACCCAATGCAAAAATATCTAAGCCAAGAGCTATTACCCATATGTCCACATTTTTAGGAAATCCAAGGATCCTTTACAAGCAATCCCTTCTTTTAAATTGATCAATCTCAAGAGCATGAACCAAAGAATATTGAAGATAATACCACAGAAATTCAAGATCAACAATCCCTATCATCAAAATATTATAATGACTCGATGGATATCTTCCAAGACATTCAAGGTTTTCCAAAAGAATAAAAAATATATACACCAAACATACATACACCTACCCATGAGATGCTTACTTCTGATGGACATGTATATGATCTTCATTCAAAACAAGAGTCTCATATTCTTGATATCATTACGAAGGAACAAGAGTCTCCTACTCTTAACATTTGTACACGTGATCAAGATATAGAAAAATCCAAATACATCAAAAATTAATCATGAAGAAGACTTCTACATAAATTGTGAATTAGAAACATCTTGTGAAGGCATATCAAAATGAATCATGATGAAGACTTTTTTATGGAAATTGAATCATCAACACCTCTTGAAGAAGCATTAAAATCTAATATTTCACAAGGTCAAGCTAAAGATAGCAATCAGGAATTTATCTCACATATGGAGGATCCTATCACTTATAAACTTGGATCACTTACCTTTGTCAGGGCAAGCTATCTTATCAATGAAGAAGCTATCACCTTTGAAGATCCACAATAGAGTAAAGAAGGATTAGCACCCTAGTTTCCAAGGTAAATCATATCCTATTACCAATAAAAAAAATCAGCAAAAATTATCAAGGCAAAGGATTAGGCCTACATGAACAAGGTATCCTAGAACCAGTGCAGATTACTGGCAATACTAAGCATCAAGGTCTTGGTTATCGGCAATCAAGGGATCTAAGCATATCAGCAATACCTCTATAATATTGGGCGAAACTTTATCTAACGTAAACATCAATATAGAGAGCATGAAGGGTCCTTATGATGAAACCACTACCAACAATAAAACTAGCCATATCATGAATCATCATCCATGCATATTTCAACCCTCTAATTGGGACCAACAACAAGATAAAAAGCTATATCAAAGAAAGGAAAAAGTCATTGAAGCAAAAGAATTGGTAAAACCAATTGGACAAAGAATATTTAAATGGATACAAAATAAAACGCAAGAAAATCATCCCTATCAAACTCCATTAGTTAAAGAGACTATGGGGCCAAATCAAAAAGGGAATTTCATCCATCAAAAATTATATCAATACCAAAGAAAGCTTCAAGATTGACCTACAAGGTATATCAAGATTTTGGTCCCAATCAAATCTCCATATCCACCCATCATTTCTCATCATCCCAAGTTTGGAAAATAAAAAATTTCAAACAGTCAACCAATCTGTCTAAATCTCATATCCCTCAATGCATTTTTCCATCCATAATATCCAAATCTCACATTGACCATGTGTTGGCAACAACTCTTTATCATAAAGATTCTAAGGGTACTCTCTCATGATGTGTGCATCTAGGTAAGGTTAACTCTATTATCAACAAAGAAGACAAGAATTGTTAGGGGTTACATTCAAGCACCCGTATCCTAGCAAAACAACTCCTCCAAGAAGGATATATGTGGCACATCATGACAACAAAAACACCCATATTAGCACCAGCAGTATCTACATCAACACCACTAGGTGGTTCAACATGAGCAAAAAATTATCACCATGATGAAAACATGGTAAACAGGCGTCTTGTGTGACATCAAAAAAATCAAGAAAATAGTCAAGAGAAAAAATCATCCTCTAGTGAAAACCACTATGGTGGCGCTTTGGATAAGTACCATGATGAAAACCTAGAAAATAGGTGTCATGTGTAGAATTGAGCATCTACATGCACAATTTTAGTTGGAAGCATCTCAACTGATCCATAATAAATCCAATCTATTTTTATCCAAATCCAACTTACCTTAATCTTGACAATTTTTTTGTGTACACTTTGCACTTGCTTATGGAAAACATCTTCACATGGGTCACTATCATTGATCCTATCCTATCTAGCATTATATGAGCCATGAGGTATTTTACAAAGGGGTATACTCTATCCAGACATGTTATCCTATCACAAGATAATTCATCACCTACATTTCTAGACACTAGGGGGCAAGTACTTACATCTTGCTTCAAAATAAATCTTGATCTATGTCTTCTAGCTCATGTTGTGATCTAGGCATTGTACAAACAACAAGGTGTGCCACATGTTACCCTTCCCAATTCGTCCCATCAACAAGGTATCCCACCAATGCACCACCAGGGTAACCTTCAATACAATTAGCCCCAACAACAAAGTATCTCGCCAACACACCACCAAGAAAACCTTCAAAACAATTCATCCCAACAACAAGGTGTACCACCAATGCACTACCAAGGTAACCTTTAAAGATACCAATAACGTGGATTATTCCTTCACACAAAATTCTAAGATATCAACATTTGCTTAAACCTCACGAATAGTTCTAGTAAATTTCCCACAACATATCCTCTAGAAAACAAAGTGAAATATTAATCCAAGTTTTCAACATCTTATACCCCAGGCAAAAGAGTAAAAAATAAATATATATATATATATATATTAAAAGGAAAAAAAATCAACATGTAAGAAAATAGTAAAGAGAAATAAAACGTTCTTAAGTGAAAACCACTTTCTGGCGCTCCTAGAACAGGTACCATAGTAAAAACCTAGCAAATAGGTGTTATGGTTGAATAAGAATTGCATCATTATCTATCAACATTATCCAAAGCATCCACCCATTCGTACCATAATAAAGCATGTGTCCAACCACGGCTTGTTATTGATTTAGGAAAGTAGTCTTGTCTCAAACAGGGGACAATTTCCTGAAGTTGGTCATGGATTAGATCTTTGTGTTTCCTATCATGGTCAAAACTATTAAAAAATCAAAAACATCTAGAAAACAATAAAATCAAAAACAACTAGAAACCAACAAAATTAAAACAACTTTGGGTTATTCCTTCAATAAAAATTCTAAGATATCAATATTTTATTGAACCTCACAGCTAGTTCAAGTAGATTTCCCACAATATATCCTCTAGAAAATAGAATTGGAATATCAATCCAAGGTATCAACATTGTTTGAAATTCCAAAAACATGTTATGCTTTGAGTCAAAATGGTTGAACTACGTGGTCTCTATGTGTACAACATAGACAAGGCTTATCAGCCCTCGAGGCCTTAGGTCAGTCCCATTAAGTTTCTATTAGGATTTATTTCAACTTATTCAAAAAGATCAAAATTCAAAACATTCAAAAAGATCAAAATCTGAAAACATTCACAAAATGACAAAATCCAAAAACATTCAAAAAATAGAAAAGACTAAAAAAATGTTCACACCAAACCAAGGGAACTACGAGCCTCTACGTGTACAACGTAGACAAGGCTTATCTTTGATGATCCCCCAAGACCCTAGGTTAGTCCCATGAAAATAATAAAAACAACATCATAAAACTCAAAAAATCAAAAAAAGTCTTATCTCCATCATCACAATCCGCAATAAACTTTCCATCCATAATAAACAAATTGTCATCTTCACCCTTTGATAAAACAAAGAAAACATCAAAAGCTAGAACTTTCAAGAAAATAATCATGAATATTTGACTACAAACAAATGAAAACAATGACAAAGTATCAACTACCAATCTTTTGACAATCCACCAACAACATCCTGAGATATGCCTTAACGGATTTGTTCCTATGATAGAAATGATCAACAATGGATAATAGCCCCAACCCAAAAAAATATGGCAAGTGATACTGGAACATTGTTTTTATATTTTTATAGTCTTATCTTTATGATTTATTTTTATTGACTCATTCCTAGGATCTCTCAAGGATGTCCATAAGGATTTAGAGAAGAAGGAATGGGGGAAATTGAGCATCATTTCTTTTTCTATTTGTAAGATAATTTTTTGATACTACCGTGGAAAATACTTGCTTTATTGAGTGTATGGAATTTGTTTTGAGATAATTCGTGTAGCAGTTGCATGTTAGGTATTCTATACCTCTCTATGTAACTGGTTCAAAATTTTTTAACACAACCCAACTATATATTTTAAACAAAGTTTGTGTATGTCGAGTATGAGCAAGAATATTCTTTGTATGTCTAATCAAAGTCCATGCAATGGATAAAAATTCACCTTGGTTATTAATACCCTAGTGCATCGTATCAGTTTTCTACATCAAAAATTATTGTTAAAAATGTGAAGTATCTATACAAAGCAAAAGTAAAACTCATCAACAACTAACAACATCAATTTTATCCATCATCAAATATGTCTTTTAACTAACATCCATCCTGCATCACAATATCATTAGTACCAAATCCATCATGCATCCACGATATCATCAATACATATCATGATGATAATAAAGAAATGAAAACATCATGTACCATGTATAAGGCATACATCCATCATATATCAACATCCATCATGTACATAATAAAACATCATATGAAATAAAATATGATCAATCCATCCATCCACATCATATGTATACTTCAAAAAAGTACAAAAAAATGTGTATAATCATACATCATCACGCATCTAATCCATGATCATCACCATAACACATAATGAAGCTGAATTAAAGCATGTATATCTCATATGTGTATCATCATCAAAAATGAGAATGTCATGATACCTCATTAAATGAAACATGAGTGATAGGATAATATAAAAATATACATATATACGAGGTTTCAGTTGGGCTGATGAATATATATAACAAGTCATGTCTATAATAGGAGTCCCTAAACAATAAACATCATTAAGATCAAACTTACAATATAAATATTGACCGATTGGAGGAGGACTCTAAGGATCGGGTTGTGGATCAAGCTATCTAATAGAGTGCTCACCTGACTCAGCACCTATAGTTGTGCTAGTCTCTCCGAAGCGTGTTTGTTGCTATAATTTAGGAACAAAAGCATCATAGAGAGTCTGATAATATCACCCTCTATAGAAATTGATCTAGCTCGGCGTGGAGACTATCACCCTCTATCCTCAAGCTATCCCTATTGATGGTAATAGCCTACAACTATGTCTCATCAACTAAACATCACCCAATCTCAATGTCTCTCTCCACCATGAGGCCATCTATCTCCTATCGATTTGTGTCTCGCTCTGCAGTATCTCACAAAAATCATTTGGGATAACTGTACACCTCCATCTCCAAGTGGTGGACAAGGACCGGCACCCTATCCCTAATCCCGTTGCATCGGATCACCGTATGCACCATCCTACCTCACCCTAGCAAGTTGCCCAACAATGATCTTGACACACTATGTCTCTCCTTCGTGACCTATAATTTCTACCCTACCCACTGTAGGAACACTGAAAGGATCTATAAATCTCAAGGGAATGTGGCATACCCACCACTAATCAAAATCGGGACTAGTACCAAGATCTACTAGACCCACTGGCCAACCCCACCCGAATGGGGCAAGAGCTCTAAAATCAACAACAACAGCATCATGATTAGCCTGAATACCCCAGACACAGACCTCTCTGGTGGTCCAACCAAAATAAGCCTCATAGGCATCTTGAAATCAGCCATGTCTCTCTCAAAACTACCTACAAACCCTATCAGGTAGATATCTCTTTAATAAAGAGTGCACGCAACCAATCAGCCATCTAGTCTATTTGTAATACACCAATTGCTCTTGATCATCGAGCCATGTCTCACAATCCATATATGGTCTCCATACAAAACCTGGCATATCATCAAAAACACAATGCCAGTAGGGAAGCTATCCAAGCAACGTATAGTGAAGGAAATCTCCATAATAATAAGAATATGGGTCCCTAGTAGTACGATCCAATGTACCATCAGGCTAAGCAATTGGGATCTGCTCCCAAACCCATACATCTAGAAGAGAGACACCAACAGAAATAGATCTCTCGCCATGATACATAACCTCGCGCATATGTTTCTATAGGCACGCGAGGAGACATAGGCCCCATGCATATCTAGTGATGTGCTTGAACATCCGCTCGATGCACACACCTCCTCCAATAGGAAACTATCAACCCCACCTATCAGGAATAAAAAACCCATAACCAAACCACAAAGAACAAGTGAAACAGGATCGGCATTTCCAACAAAATTTGATAAGTCTATCTCTGATTGGCGAGCCTCCAAATGTCTCACACCAAGTACATGATGTATAGCATGGGTACCCCAATGAACATAATATGTAACAAGCTCTCTATGAATGGGTATATGGAGAATCCTCCACATATACTCAAGGGTGATGGTGGCCTCCCCAATAAGTAAATTAAATGATGAGGTCTTTGAGTGCCACCTCTCTGCAAGAGCGGTCATCATCGTTCTATGACATCTAATGGTAGGCATGTAGCAAATGTGTCGCAACCCAAACACATCTAAAAAATCTCTCTCTAGCTCTTGAAAACCAGTGATCAAATTAAACAGATCATGTGGTCGTCACTCTCTTGACTAGATTGAATTGAGAACCATCTACAACCATTCAACCCATGATGTTACTGATTTTCTATGAAAATGCAAAACGAACCTATGACGACGAACAAATTGAATTAAAACTACAAAATAATCAAAAGAAAAACTTGTGTCAAAAGCAAGAATTTTTTTAGAAAAAGCATTAAATTTGAGTGAAAGCAAGGGAACTTTTTCTCAAAATCAAAAAAATTAGGGCAATACCGAAAAAAATAAAAAGTGCAAGTTTAGAGCAAAAGCGAACTTTTACCACCAAAGTGAGCCAGAGGAAGATAAAAAGTCAAAAGTGCAAAATTTATGCGAGGGAAAAAATCAAAAGTGTAGGGTTATGTCAATTGAGAAATTTTAGAGCAGGTGTTGGCAAAAATAGCAAAAGTGAACCATTCAAAAAGAGAAAAAGCTAAAAACCTGATGTAGAAGCGAAAATTTCCTTAAAATCACGCATTCGCCTACTTTGCCTTCGTGCATTAATTACATAGACATGTAAAGACAAAAACAAGAAATGAAAGGCTACATATTGGGGCACCAACACCTGCAGGTCATCCAAACTCATGAACAACATCCATGACATGTGGGGCTCCCTAAATCCTCACCATAGCTCCTCGGCAATCGACAAAACAAGAAATCCAGAGGCAAGAATTCTCTATAGGCTCAAAGTCCACATGAGGTAATTTGAACCCTAAATACCTATTTTAACCCCCAAAATCCTTAATTTTTACTTAGGAAACCTTCCTAAATTTAAAATTAAGACCTCCTGAGAAAATGAACTATCAACAAAAGACTTATAGGCTTATTTTTTTTTATCCTCTATGCATCGAAACTAATATAGAACAGTGTTGTGAGCCTGACCTCAAAATTGAAATTTTTGGCCAACCTCTTAAGGGGGTAGCCTAGGGTCCTACCATAATTCTACTGATTGTCAAGGCATAGTGGGGCATATAATTTTTTTCAAATCTTGATCTTAACATCAAAATCTTTGAAACAAAGCAACCAATACTTATCTCAAAGAGGGGAAAAATGTAGACATGTAAAATTGACCTAACACTTATTGCACATCCTAAATGATATTTTCTCATCATCGGCATCATTATCACTAAATGTCACTGCATTTTACATTAATTGCATCAAAAACCCTAAATTCCTCTATTAATTGAATAATATTACATTATTTAGTTAATTCACTTTTTCATCATTTTCGACCAATTAAATAAATTTCATTTATTTAATAAAGTCCTAATCTAGCTTTATTCCTCCTGATTAATTAAATAACGTCAATTATTTAATTATGTCACTAATTTACTTTATTCCCCTAAGTAAATTAAATTATTAAAAATTAATTAATTAATTATGTCACTTTCCCCCAAATTTGAATAATTGAATTTGACTATTCAAAACATCATCAAAAATCAAATCAAACAAATACACTTTGTTTGCAAAATTCAAATTTGATTTGCACATTCAACTCCAAAAATATTAATTAATTACCCTCACCCACTTTCATGATTGAGCAAATTACATTCCCCTGATTGCTCACTCTAATTGGTTGACTGATCCATCTATTTCCTGACATATCAATCTATTCTTCAATCTCATAGATTATTCAATCTATTTCCTCAATCACACCAATTATGTAATCAATTTGCATTGTATATTCCTATCTATTTCCTCTCAACATCTTTTGACGGTCGATCAAGATATTCTACTACACAATCTTGAGCATTCATTGTGAAACACAAATTCTATTTAACAAACCTTTTTCCTCTCAAAAAAGGATCACAAAATCAACCTATTTTATACAATGAAGTAATGCCAAGATCCTAATCAACATTGGACAAAGCTTCAACACACATCTTTGATCAACAACACATGCACATTCTTCAAACTTTTGCATGCAACAATAGAGACTTTGCATTGATATGAACAACCCAATATCTTCACGAATACACTCTGACACAGGATGATAAAGCTATTTTATTTTGAATTCATTATTTCTTTTTTTCAATTTCGTTCTTGAATTCTTCATTTTATAGTTTCATTTTGTGAGTGATGGGCATGAATCATTAGCATTTTTTTGGTTTAGATTAGTTTTTATTCTTCAATTTGATTAGATTGCATGATCTTGATTTCCCCCTTACACAATACTATATATACGTAATTACATCTCGATATCTTTTTAAAATATTCAAACATACAATACTATTGATCATCATATATACATGGAATGTATATATGCATATATATGTCACTTAGTTCAATCGGTATTATCATGCATATGGGTAATTTGTCCATGAGCATGTGTAGGTACGTCTACCTATGTATAATTATGTATGTACTTATTATATGTATGAGTTTACCAAGACACACATATATACATATATACATTAAATGCATATATCCCATCGATATGAAAGTAATCACTCAAGGAATTTCATCAACACAACTTCAAGAGTCATCACATACCTCATTCCAAATGATCATAAAACAAGATTGCAATTCAATATAAACATTCATAATCAAAATAGTAGATCACTTACCTATTACCCAAACCGACTTGACCTAACTAAGACCAACTAGGGTGTGAGTGTGTGAAATCTCAATAAGGCCAAATTTAAAGGTTACCAAACCAAGTTCTTCTCCTGAGTGATACGTCCCCTATCATTCAGAGGCTTGATCTTGTTCCTACATACAACTTAGTTCACCATAACAGTAGTTAATCGAATCAATGCATTCATATAGTTCTCATACATGTCATATTCAAATTATATTTTCATATACTAAATCATAAATAATTTAACTGAATCAAACATTCATCTAACATATTTCCATCAAAATTCATAGATAAAACACATTCACATTTATTGAAGCAATTTACCAAACTAGGTAATAGTAAAATATATTAACGCACAGTGTGTAACACATACACTAACCCCAAGTCCATGGATCCCTTATGTGTTATCTTAATATTTCATATGGGGGGCAACATCCTTTTCATGATGTAGATTTATTTGGAAATATTTGTTTGGCATAGGGCTTTCTGAATAAGCTCTCATGTTTCTTTCATCTATTGGATTTTATCATATTCTACTTTAAATTAATTGTTCACAGCATGATGTTTACCAATTTCCTTAAAGTGGAGGGCATTATGCCTCCCACTTGTTGCTTGCTTGATTTCGTGACCTCTTGCTCAAAGTGTGGTCTTCTTACTTCACATGATGCATCTTCTTGTTGGTTACAATGGGAGTGGTGTCCTTCAAGAGCATGAGCTTTCTTGGCATATGAAATTCCTCTTAGTGGTATTGTTATGGCTTGCATTCCCTAAGGTGTGAATCTTTTATCTCTCGACTATTCCTCTCTTGATGGTGATATCGAGCATGATGTTCCTTTAAGTGATACCTTTCATGAAATAAGAAAAACCCCTTTGACTATCTTAAACCAAAACTTTTGGCCACTAAGCATAACACAACATGCCTAGTGGTGCCTTTGTTTCATGAGTGTCTATCATAATGTAGCTTCCTAGCCTTGTGATTGTCATGTGTGGTGCCTTATCAAAGTTATTAGAGAGTATAAATTTTGGTATGGTTGACGTAGGGGAGCCTATAGACCTGACATGACTTTCCCATCGCCACTTATTTTATGGGATCACACCTTGTAGACCTAGTGTGTTTCTCATATTTCTCTTGGGGGCTCACCTAGTGTATATTGGACTGCACTAGCCCTTTGTGAGCATATTTTTCATGGCCACCTAGCGTAACAAAACTTAATTGCTTGTATAACCATGTGTTTCATAAGTGATTTTACATCCTTGTGAGTGTATTTAATGGATGTAGCATAATAAAACTTGCTAGTTCATATATTTTTCATTTAATTTTGACATTGCATGTTTGTGTATCTTATCTTGCTGCTTCATATCATGCATAAGATACACAAGCAAGATCCAATCCTTAGAGAGATGTCTTAGACTTCAATCCTCTAAGGGCAACCATTGAAGGTTTGGTGAGTTGTTTACATAGATTTTTTTATTCATCAATCCTTGTCATTTATCATTATCTTTCATTATCAAGGTTTAATTACCAAAATGGGGTTTGACCAAGGAAAGCCCTTATTCACCAAAAACAAACAATTTTTTCCTCTCTTTGTGTATGCATATTTGTAGGTGAAGAAGAATTGAAGATTGATCAAAAGTGTAATTTTACAGAATTGTCAAAGTTGTCAAGCCATGAAAAATCATTTGCAAAATTTATTTTTGACTTTCCAATAGTGGAATCCAAAGGAATTGGGAGTGTAGATATGGGATTATAGGACTATGAAATCAGATTTTGGAACCTTGCTCATAGACCCATTTGCCCTAGGGTGAATCTTTCTCAATAGGACACTCAGCAAATTATGCATTCCTAAGCCTTATTATTTTTGTTTTCCGAAAGGGAAACTGACATTAAACAAATGCTAACATTATTTTAATCACCTTGGAAATTGTGTGTCCTAGATTTAAGTCCCAGGAGGTCCTCCTTAAGTGCCAAGACCTAATTTTTAATATGTTTTTGGTAGCATTTTAATTTTCAAGTTTCACATGTTGGCTTATGGAATCTAATTTTTGGGAAATTAGATAAACACCTATAAATACATAGTTATTTTATCAATTCAAATCATCTAGAATTAAGGCAAATTTCACAAGATAAAACATTATTGTCAAGAGCATTGAAGAGAAATTTTAGTAGTCATCTACAACAACAAATCAAGATCATATCATCATGTCAAAGTTATGCGTGTTCATATTATGTTTTGGATCTAACAATGTGATGTAGGTTTCAAGCATTCAAGTGTCAAATTAAGCTATCATTCAAGCCAATTCAAGAAAGATCCAATCTTTAGAGAGATGTGTTAGAATTCAATCCTCTAAGGGCATCCATTGAAGGTTTGGTGAGTTGTTTACATAGATTTTTTCATTCATCAATCCTTGTCATTTATCATTATCTTTCATTATCAAGTTTTAATTACCAAAATGGTTTTTGACCAAGGAAAACCCCTATTCACCAAAAAATAACAATTTTTCCCTCTCTTTGTGTATGCAGATTTGTAGGTGAAGAAGGATTGAAGATTGATCAAAAGTGTGATTTTACAAAATTGTCAAAGTTGTCAAGCCATGAAAACTAATTTGCAGAATTTATTTTTCAAAATTCCAATAGTGGAATCCAAAGGAATTGAGAGTGTAGATCTGAGATTAGACGACTAAGAAATCAGATTTTGGAACCTTGCTCAGAGACCCATTTGCCCTAGGGTGAATCTTTCTCAATGGGACACTCAGCAACCATTTTTCGTGACAAGTATGCATCACTTTTCCCATCTCAAATCTATCTTAAAGTTATAGTTTTGTTTGTGATGAAGGGAAACAACAAATCTTCCTAATAGGATTGAATCACCTTTTGGTTGAAAGTAAATCCTACCTTTGGGAGATCTCTTTTCCTAATTAAATTCAAAGAAAAGTAGGTGTGTTGGGTCATCATTTCATTTTGGTGAACCCTATTTCCCCAACCTATTTTTTGATGTTTCAAAAATATTTATTTTCTACACCATACCATCCTTAATCAAATGGACAAGTGGAATCTTCTAACAAAAAAATTGTTAGCAAACATAGTAAAAATTGGCATACTCAACTCTCTTATGCATTGTGGGCTTATCGCACAAGTGTTTGTATAACTATGGGTACTACTTCATACAACCTTATGTATGGCATTAATGTTTTTATGCCTTTGGAGTTATAAATTCCTTCACTATGAATTTATCTCAATGGCATTCTAGACGATACTTCATATAGAGAACAATGGCTCCAACAACTTGAGATGCTCAATGAACAATGTATACACACTCTTGAACACCTTCAAAATAATTATAAATTTATTCAATAAAAATGTAATGAAGGCGTCATCCACCATTCATTTAAGATTATAAACTTGGTGCTATATAAAAATCAATGCAATGTAAATGTTGCACCAAGACAAAAAGGAAAGTTTAGCTAGAATTGGTTGGAACCATATGCCATCATTGACAATTATGGAGTTGGCCCATCTCTAGCTCTAACCGATGTGTTAGGGTGGCTGGGTGTTCTTTTTTACTAGGCCTCCTCTTTATTTTTACCCTATTTGGGGCCCCCTACTCTTGGGGCTTGGTTTTTCTTATTCATTATGAGACTAGGACTCTGCCTGTGGTGGTCTTTTGGCTTGTGTTTCTCTTTTTTGTTGTGTTCTTTGTGGCCTTGTTATCTCTCATTGAGTGTTTGTTGCAACCATGTTCTCTATGGCTAAGTGTCTTAACATCCTCTTTGCTAAGGTTGTTGATTTCCTTCTTTTCGCCCAGAGGGCTTATTCTAGTTTTGTGAATGCTAGGGTGTGTGGTTATTTATTGGGCTAAGTTGCTTCATGTTTATATTTTGCAGGTTCATATTTTTTTGGGTCTTGTCCAGTTGGATGATCAAGTTGGGCTTCTCTCTAGTTCCTAGCGTGTTGAGCCCCCTCAGATGTTTAAGTTTATGGCTCAGAGGTTTACTTTTATGGCATGTTGTTTGAGGGTGTTGGTCTCTTACCAGGTGTTATCGGAGGGTGGTATGGCTACTTGTTCTATTGCTACATTGGCCTTCTTCCTAGATCCTATGGAGGTGGATTTAGCTCCTATGGAGGTGGAGTTGGGAGGTGCTTATCTCTGGCTTCCTCAGTTGTTGATCCTATTAAGGTGGATGCTTCTCCTATGGAGGTGGAGGTTGAGGGTGTCGGAGTCTTCAAGTGGTAGTGGGCTTGTTGGTCATGAAACTTTATCCTATAGAGGGGAGCTCCATCCTTTTGAGGCGGTTTTGGAGTTGGCTTCCTAGTTCAATCGGTGGTTATGTCGCCAGTGGTTATTGTGCTCTCTAACTCCCCTATTGAGGTGGGGTTGTTGGAGATATTGGTGTTTTTTCTTAGGGGTTTAGTGGTGTCCTACACCATCAAGCAGGTTATCTTTCTTGGCTCTATGGTGTCACCCATGATCGGTTGGTTTGTTGATGCTTGCTTGATGCAAGCAAGTTCTTTGTGTTTCTAAGGGTTTTTAGTCTCATTTAAAACTAGGTTGTTTTAGGGTTTCAGGCCCTTACTTGTTGGTTTTTTGTAGTGTGTGTAGTCATGCTTATCTATTAGAGGTTTTTGTTGGGTTGTTGTTGGTTTATGGTTTATCTTTCTAGTAACTTCTCTTCTTTGGTAGGTTGACAGTTTCCCTTCAAAACCATTATGTATACGGTTTTGGGCCCCTTCAAAACCCATTTTTTAATCTCTAATCAAAAACATAACAAGTAAATAATTCTCATATATATCATGGTGGTTACATACATCCTCATATCACCACATGAAAAAAATATGTTCTATCATACAAAGAACCATATTATCATCCAATAGGCCTATGGCTACTAGACTCCTCAAGGCCTAGAGGTGGTGCTTGACATGAGACTATAGATCATGAGTGACTCCTAGAGGTGCTCTATGATAATACATCCCTGAGCTCACCTCTAAGCTTGGTATTAGCCTCAATCACTATTTTATGTTGTTGTTAAAACTGATCTCTCTTGGCTTGTACCCTACCAAGCTCCTCTCATAGGAATGTTTGCATCTCGCTCTCGATAGGAGCTCAAACTCTCTCAGCAAGTCGTATGTGGCTCTCAATTCCTTGTTTGTATCTCTCAATCATTCTAAAGGCTCAAACACCTTTACATGACACCTTGCACTTTGTGATAGCCTATTTTTAGCTCACATTGGCTAACGTAGTTGTACATCAAGAACCATCTCTAAAATTACTCCACCCATAAAGTCGAGCCAATCTCGGGTGCCAATTACAAAAAGTGAAAATATAGATTAAAATCAAATACCAATATCATATAGATCATAAAATCAAATTTTAGACTATAAATCAAAACAATAGAATAGCATATCACATCACTTAGATCGCTAGCCTACCAAAGGGATCCCTGCATACGACTATGGTGGTTATTTCTGGACTCCCTTGGGAGGTTGGGGACATAGTATCTAATGCTCTACTTGTATCCCCATGCTCGTAAGTGTTTGTTCTCTTCAGTGTAATAGGTTGTGCTCATGATACATGAAGACGAAACCTAGGTCTTTCCTTGAGGCCATATCTAGCCTACTCCTACTCCTCTAGACCTCCTCTTATTGGTTTGGTTGACTACTCATCCTCCTCATCATCATTGTATCAATTTGCATCTCCATAATCATCCCCATCCTCATCCTCTCCACCCTCTCGATGTTGTGGCCATAGCTCAAGATTGCTAGTAGGATGGTCTATAGAAAATATAAGATTTAGATGTGTGTTATCCCACCACCTGATGTATATAATGCTAGATATAACATCATCTTCCTCAAACACTAGATGTTTATCTCTCTCTTCATCATTTGAGTCACTCAAGGGGATCTTTTCTATGGTAGGCCGAGGTATATCATGTGGTCTAGTTTCCTTGTGATTCAACTTGAGATAGGTTGGTCAAGGGGTGGGAACCACCTGAGTGTGATCGAACTATCTCATCACTCGATCATAATAGAAGGGTATCACAATACACTCATAGTGACCGACAAAGAATTGATCACATTACATCCTTGCCAACTATCATGATAGACCTATCCAAGGATGCAAATTCTTGTAGGGTCTCCAAAGAACATTCATAACATCTAAACAATCGAATTTGATGTTCCAGTATAATACATCTTTGTACTACCATAGTCTCTTAAAAGGATAACAAAAGGCTCAAGGGTAGGTCCATGGTACCTCCATAGGATATCCCATGTATTGCATGTAAGTGGTGTGCTCAAACACCTAAACTTGAAGAAGTGTGCATATCATAAGACTTTGTGTTGCATAATGTATGTATCACATGAGATCATAGTATAAGTGTGCTAGCCTGATTTTCCCCTAGGTGAACATGGTCTAGCACTCCTCCATCACTCGTATAATATGAATGATGCCTCCATGTATGTGTGTTCCTCATCCATCTGGTATGATCACTAGTGTTATCATAGTGATCATTAATCAAAATATCAACACATCCATGTACTAGCCACCGTAGCTAGATTTGGCCCTTGCCATCCTATGGTAGATCATGATCAATGCAATAATATTGATCAAATAGGATCTCCTCTGAGGTCCTCCCATCATCGTGGATCATAATCCTACCTTGGATGGCTAGTCAAGTTATGTGGTACACATCCTCTAGCATCACTATCATCTCTCTTGTCGAAAGATAAAAGGTAAAGGTATTAGTATCCCATCGCTCCATGATTACCATCAACATGACATCTTGATATCTCATGGGAGGTATGGTGTACACCTAGAATAAGTTGATCACACATAAATGGAATTTCTTTGCAAATAATATTAGTGGAGCTTTATCACAAAGGAGTGTGAGTAGTGACCTCCCGGGTGCTCTCGCATATGTGGTGGACCCTATCATTTCAAATAGGATTATCTCATTAAAGGATTCAAAGATAAATCAAAATAAAGTAGCAATCTGCATGTTCTAGAACTTTGTGCCCAATTAGGGCCCCCCATCTTGGTTAGGGGCACCCTCAAGAGTCTAAGGCACCCATATTGATCAAGGGTGCCTCATTTTGTTAAAAATAATTTAAATTACCTAAAATAGAGCTCCTACCTATAGGGAAATAAAATATGATATACCTCTCATGTCGATGTCCCTCGTACGATGTGTTCTCCCAGGGCCTTGAGCCTCAATGCACGATATAGTCATCATGTCAAAAAAAATCTCCTAGGTATGTCAAACTTAGCTTTCAATGCTCTCAACTACAAAAGTGGAAATGAATGGAAAGAAGGTAAAAAAGTTATAACATAGTTAAATTTGATAAATTATCACTCATACCATGTTATCTCAAAATCAACATAACTTGGGATTGTGAAATTCAATTTTGTGTCATCTATTATGTTGGAATCATGGTTCCACCCTCATTCATGTGTTATGCTGGTTAGTACTTGGTTTTATATTCCTATGAATCTAGAAAAAAGAATTTTCATCAAAACCCTAATCAATTTGATGTGGTGAGATAGGTACCCTATTTCCACCTCCATAAAGAAAGCATAAACAAGAGGGAATACATCTACCCTCATATTTCATTTTCCTTATAAGTATTAGACTAACACATTTATTTATATGTACAAGATAGTTTTGGAATGTCTAAAAAATTAGTTTTGTAGGATGTGGCTCCTAATTTTGTGGTTCACAAATTACTACATTGGGGGCTTCATTCTCTTTCTTGGTGAATATTCTACATCATCTATAACTATGCTTTTATGATATGATTTAATTTTAGTACTTTGGCTTGCATATGCATGTAGTTTCATATGGATGCTAAAGTGGGGGCTAAATTTAGCATCATAAATTATACTCTTTTTAAGAAAAAAGTATAGTTTCATGCTCTATTTGGAACTCACTTTGGTAACCTCTCTATTAATTCATTTTTAGACACTCCCTATCCTTTACCTTTCGTATCAACTTAGGATATTTTTTAAATACCACCCTAAAAAGTGCTTTGTTAATCAAATATCATTAAAGTAACCCCAAAAAGTGCTCATGTGTTCGATAATTCTTGATTAAAGTAAGACCTAAACACTGGGATTAAATTTATTTGAGTGTAAAAGAGCTAGAAAAGGGCACCCAACACTCTAGTCCAAGTATTTTTTTTGATAAATTTGATTTCCCATTTTCGTCTATCTCTAGTTTTAGAGAAGTGAATTCAAATTTGGGCCTTGGTGGTAAATTAATCCCAAAAATTAAAATTAAATGATTTGGCCTACCCTTTAATTTGTTCCTAAGTTCCACTATCTAAACATGAATTATTATTTCAAATTAAAGAGAGGAAGCAATTAATAAAAAAAAGCTCTACCAAAATTCATGTTTTTATAAATTTACAAAGAAAATTTTAAAATTATTCAACTTAGCACAATGATTGGAGTTTGATGCCAATGGAAGGATGTGATGGAACCTAGGTTTTCGAGATAGATTTGGCTTCTTTCAAGCACCTAATGACTTGTTTTTAGAGTGTTCTCATCTTTTGACTTTGGTTTACTTGTTGCCCTAAGCAAGGTATTTATGCATTTAGATTTTCCTAAGGATATTTAGCTTTCTCTTAGGTTGACCTTGTTCAAGTCATTTAGGAATCCTTCTTTGACACATTCAAATCCAAAATACAAAATCCAAAATCCAAAATCCTATATAGCCATCCCAAAGATGGAAAATTACATAGTGAGAATATAAAGTGCAAATCTAGAAGTTTTAGACATAAAATTTATAGAGTAGGATTTCATCTCTTAGTAAAACGTGCCCAACACCCCTTACCTATTGTTTCAGCCCAAATTTATATTATTGGTGCACAAAAATTTTCCCTTCTCAAATTTTCCTTCAGTTTATGATTTCTTAGTTTCATTTGTGTAGAAATATTGCATTTTCAAATTAGGTTACATAGCTCAATAGGTAAATTTATTAACAATAAATCCAATCAATTTTCAAGACAACAAAATGAACAATTGAAGGGGACACAAATACTAAGAGGGGGGTGAATCATTATCCGATAAAACTCTTTAATTCAACATTAATTACCATTAATAACTTCTCCAACATGAACCTCAAAACATTAGAGCAGCAAATATTAATTTCTTTAACCATTAAACAACACAGATGCACACATTCACACAAAGAACACCAAATATACATGGAAACCTAGAATATGAAAAACTATGATGAGAAAATTTTCTTGGAGTTACTATCCAAATCTAGCCTCATAAAAATAATTAATAACTCACAATCATGAATTAGGCACCAACCAACTAAATACACCAATCCCCAATTATGTTTGTAGGCACCAACCTACTAGAGACATAGATCCCCAACATGTAGATTTGAGCACCAACTCCATAGGCAAGACACTAGACCTATATAATGTAGTGTATAAAATTGTATGCCCTTCTTGGAGATGGTACAATTTAACACTTAGTAATGACCTATTTTAGTACCCTTGCATTCATGGCCCTTTAAATCATCATTAATAGGCCCCTATGGCCCTTTATTTAAGATCCCAAGGCTTATTTCATTTGAATCCTAACAAAATCGACAAAGGCATGCAATTTTATAACAACCTGACATTTTCTCACCCTAAAAAACTAGGGTGGGACTCATACGCCAACTTGGACATATGAGCCCCCTTAGGTGGGACCCATAAGACACAAGTGGTGTATGAGTCTCGTGTGGTCCCTTTTTAGGGTTTGAGCGGGAAATTAAGGTTTTTAATTCAAACTTTTGGTTGATGTCTGTATTTAGGATCTAATAAATAGTAAATTATATGAAGTTCCTATATAAACAAGGTTTCAAATCATTATTGAACCTAGAAGAAAATAAATTCAAGCAATCCTATAATTTTCAAGCAGGAGAATTCAAGAGAGACTCAACAATCCAAGAACAAAGATAAAATAAGTTGAAGTCTTGGAGCAACATTATATTGTTTTTGCAAGTCTTCAAGCTCACTTTCATTCAAGATCTAGCATTGTCAAATATTGATGATGGTTTCCTATGGTGAATTATGATAGATTCTAGGTTGGGGAGATGCAACTAGCCATCAAGCCAAGCCTAATGACTTGTTTCCTAAGTGATTCCATCCTCCATTATCACTCTAATTTCTACCTAAAGGAAGGTACATGCATCATTGTGGCTTATTAGGGTGATTAGATATCTCCTAAAGTGAGTCACCATCTTTATGTTTTATTCATGCATCTTATTCTAACGCATTAGAATAGGGTTTCATTACATTCTAGATCTCTTAATCTTACATGCACTTAAGATTAAGACTTGCACTCATATTTTCTTTTAATATATATTATTTCTATCAAGTTTTAATTACCGAACTAGGGGTTTGATCGAGGAAAACCCCCATAAGTAAATCAATACAATATTTCATTTTGTAGGTCTTTTTAGTAGGTTTAGATCTGAAAACAAATTTTGGAAGGAAGAGCAAGGATAGAAGAACATATTCAAATACTGAATTTTTGAAAAAGAATAATGGGACTGATATGCCACTTGTGGTGTATGAGTCCTGGTATAGTACTTTTTCCAAATTTTTGAGGATTTGGACTTGTCATTGTGAAATTCCAATTTCTTCCCAAAAACCCTAAATTGGGACTAAATCACCCCTACTAGCGTATGAGTTTGAGTGTGCATTAAAATTCATAATTTTGGGAGTGTAGACCTTGTTTCAAGATTCTTCAATCTTCTAGGTTCCCCTCTATCCTTTCTCAGTTTGTTATTCTTATTTTTTAGTTCTTAGGTTGCATAGTTAGGTTTACATATCATTTCATTTCCTTCTTTCCAAGCCTTTGCTTGGTGGTGAACCCCTTTTATCTTTAATCAAACCCCTAGGACACCCTATTGCAGATCTTTTTCCCTCTCTCCATCCTTATATTGAGATCTCTAGGGTTTCCTTGAATGAAACTAGAGGAAAATTGGTGGAGGAACCCTAATCGAGCCCTTTTTTTCTATCCAAAAATATAGAACGACATTTTTTTTGTTTCATTTTGGTGAACCTAGCCTTTAGAATACTTTATTTTCTGATTTGGAGTGCATAATAGTTCTAGATCTAGCTTTCATTGAATTTGCATTAGGTTTTGTATTAGTTAATTTGCATCTAGGGTTTCTAAACTTTTCATTAGTGAAAGTGCATATAGGTTGCATTTTTACATCTTGCTTCATTGAATTTCACTCAAAATTTATAATTGCAGACTGCCTAGACATCATTCAAACCAAAAAAACCTAACACTTACTCAGAATTTATTGAAATTAGTGCAAAAACCCTAATTTGGCATTCATACACCCCTCTAGGCAATTTAGTCCCAATACAGGTGGTATTACCTGATTTCTGGGTATTCTATGTGGTCTGTTTTGCAACATTTTAAACCTTAAAAAACCTTAACTAGGACTCATACGCCCCTCTGGGTGATTTAGTCTAGTGTTAAATTTGAAACTACACTTTACAACATTAAAAACCTTGTTTATGTGTTTCATTTTGTTGTTGTTAGATTTTTTATTCATTTTACTAAGTTTTCATTCCATGCATTTCATTAGATCTAGCTTAAATTAGTTTCATTTTAATTGTGGATAAAATTAGATTATTGCACTTTTTATTTCTAGCATTAGTTCATAATTTAATAAGCTTAGATTACATTTGGCATTCATTAGAAAACAAAACCAACAACACTTATAAACCGATGAACCACTTGGAGAAAGCATAGTTATTTGAGTATGTCAAATCTCTTTTTCCAAGTTAACCTAACCCTCAATCCTTTTAGTAAATATGAATTTGACATGTTAGATGAAGCTCTTGAGGACTTCATCTCGCAAGGTTCATCCATTAAGGAATTTTACAACAAACCGAAACAAAGACAAGTTAATGTAATCCAACCCCAACTCATCCTATACCCACCCACAAACAAAAACTCAAAACAAACCCATTTTCACTCTTGAACAACCTAAGAATAATGTTTCAAAACAATCAAGTTATAATACCATTTCTCATACATATAACACTAGAAACAATCCACAACCAAGACAAACAACTTCAACTTCCTTACCTTTGCCTCAACCCATCTTTCCTAGTGCTCCTTGTTTGCCTTTACATAGTGGGAAGGAGTATGATCTTGTTGAATAACTTAAGAATACTCCAATAAAGATATCCCTATGGAACCTAATTCAAATGGAAACTAATTCAAAATTCACCTAATTATCATACTATGCTTCAAATAGCCTTACAACAAGTTGTGATTCCCTCTAATACAAATGCAAGTGATGTAGCAGCTCTAATTCAAGGAATGAATATAGTTAATGTAGACATTAATTTTTATCAACACGAGCTACCTCCCTTGGAGATGATAAATAAAAATTATGCCTTCATGATAGTGGTTATTTTAAATAGTATAGAAATAAAAATAACCCTTGTTTATAATGGCTCAACTCTTATTGTGTGTAGTGTGAACCTTTTAGATAGACTTGGCATGGATAAATCAAGAATTGAACCCGATTCCTTATCAATTCAAGGATTTGATAATGTAGGAAAGCAACCACTTGGTGTAATTACTTTGCCTATTACAATTGGAAAGGTTACCTTACAAACTCCTATTCATGTTATGCCTCATGATATTTCATACAATCTCCTTTTAGGAATACCTTGGATTCATGAGATACATGTGGTTCCTTCAACTCTTCATCGTATTATGAAGTATTTCTATAACAATAAAGTGTACCAAGTTTAAATAGACCTCAATCCTGAAAGTTGCTTACAAGTTGAAAAAGGAAGGAAAAATCCTCTAAACACATTAATTCAAACTTTGAAGATAGAACCTATGAAAGAAGAGAAACAAGAGATGGAAAAAGTGATAAATTTATTAGAAGATGATTGGGGTTCCTTAGACTTCACACCTTTGTTTATGGGATAATACACAATCACAACAAAAGAAACTGAAAAAACAAAATCAACCAATGGTAATGTCAACGCAGAATTTAGAAGAAAACTCATAAGCATCTACCTCATCTACTCTAGAAGAAGACACAAGCTATACAACAAACTTTGATGAGATAGATTATCAACAAACACCAAACCTAGAATAAATGGAGAAAATTTATGGAAAGGGTTATGAGCTTATGAAACAACTTGGCTATAGTGGAAAAGGATGTAGAAGGAGAGAACAAGGCATATGTGTTCCTATAGAGCCTAACACACAAGAAACAAAAAGTGGTTTGGGGTATTTCTCTTCTAAGATTACACAAGCAGTGAAAAGACCCTTGTTAAACATAAACACCATCATGTGTAACCTTGAAACAACTCTCACCTTGAAGCATCCTAAATTGATTGATACAACTTGTGAAGAATCATTGGAATACTTTAAAGATGATGAAGCCTTGAAAGAAATGTTAGGAGTTTATGATAAACCATTTACTCCTAAAAATAAATCAGTTACATGTGTTGTGATTAGTGCTAAGAAAGAAGACAGAGACAAGGAAAGTAATGATATTGATAAGGACAATGAAGAATACAACCCTGAATTTCCGAAACAAAGAGCACTTCCTCTAGGGGATACAGTTGATATGCCAATAGATATCACTAACTAGAAAAAAGTGATTAAGATAGGAAAGTTCCTTGATAAAGATGAACAAGAAGACCGTGCAACTTTATTTCATAACTTTCCCAGAAAAATTGCTTTGACTTATTCGGATATGCCAAGAATTGATGCTAGGATAGTAACATACAACATAGTCCTTGCAGAAAATGCTAAACCAGTTAGACAAAAGATACAAAAAATGAATCCTGAGATAGACTTATTGGTTAAGGCCAAGATTAAGAAACTCCTTGAAGCTGGTTTTATATGAAATATAGATTATTCTCTTTGGATCTCGAACATTGTTGTAGTTGTGAAACCTAATAATCCTATTAGGATATGTAGGGACTTTTATGATTTAAATAAAGCATCTTTAAAATATGATTTTCCCCTTCCTAATATTGACATGATAGTGGACTCAACTATAGGATATGTTGTTGTCACTCATGGACAAATTCTCTAGATATAATCAAATCTTTATCAACCCTTAAGATCAATACAAAATAACATTTACTATGGCTTGGGAAACATTTTTTTTGGGTAGTCATGCCTTTTGGATTGAAGAACGCAAGCACAACATATCAACAAGCTATGACATTAGTATTTCATGATTATATACATAAGATTTTGGAATATTATGTTGACTATATTCTTACCAAATCTTTAACTCGACAATACAATGTGAATATCCTTCAAAAAATCTTTGAGCGAATACGAAAATATAACATGATATTAAATCCAAAAAAGTGTCTTTGGTGTAGGTAGTGGAAAACTTCTAGGTTTTATCGTATCTCACAGAGGCATTGAGGTGGACACGAAGAAAATCAATGCTATAGTTAACATGCCACCTCCTAGAAACATTTCTCAATTGTGCAATTTACAAGGAAGAATTTAGGCTATTCGTCATTTTGTAGCATCCCTAGCAGACCGAACATTACCCTTCACACATCTTAAAAAAGAGGTTTAGTTTAATTGGAATGAAGATTTTAAATAGGATTTTGAGAGTTTGAAATATTATCTTACTAATCCACCTATTTTACAACTTTTTATGCAAGACAAACCATTTATCAGGTTTATACAGCAACATCGGCCCATGCTCTCACAACATTATTGGCTCAACAAGATGAAAATGGTAAAGAACATCCTATTTATTACATTAGTCGAACTCCGATCGATTACGAGACATAATATACAACAATGGAAAAATAATGTTTGGATCTTGTATTTGCTACTAGTAATTTGAGACATTACTTACTAAATGTTGAAATACATGTGATGACAAATTTGATCCTTTAAAACACGTTTTCGCTAAAACAAATTTATCGAGACGCTTAGCTAAGTGAGTTATGTTGTTGACTGAGTTTGACCTTAAGTTTATCTTCCCAAAGGAAATTAAAGGATAATCCTTGACCGACCAATTATTTGATGCTTCCTCTCCCCTACGTTACCTAATAATGATTCATTCCTTGGTGATAATGTGTTGACAAATGAAACTAATACATGGGAGTTATACTTTGATGGCTCTAAGTGTACAATAGGCTCCAGTGCAGGGGTTATAATAGTCCCACCTTTGGGAAAGCCTATTCCCTTGTCCTATCGCTTAAAATTTCTATGCATAAACAACACAGTAGAGTATGAAGCATTAATTGTTGGATTAGGTGTTGCTTTAAATCTTGGAGCCCGAGACATTAAGATATTCAGTGATTCACAATTAGTTATTAATAAAATAAATAGAACGTATCAAGAAAAATATGATAAATTATCGAAATATAAGGATCTCACAATGACTCTATTAGAAATATTTGATTCATTTACCATTGATAACATCCCACGAAAAGATAATCGGCATGTGGATGCAATGGCAAGTGCGGCTTCCCTTATATCTCCTCAAGATCCTTCAAAATATTTCACATTTATTGTCCATACAATTATGAAACCATCAATAGAGGATAAAATTTAAGAAGTATTATCAAACATTACAGAAAGCTCTTGTGACTGGTATACACCAATATTTAATTATTTAAAAGAAGGTACCTTTGTTGAGCCGACAACTAAGAATATTTGAGACTGCATTCGAAAACTCGTGTCTAGATATATAATTCTTATTGGCATGTTGTATCAAAGTTCCTTTGATGGTATTTTAATTAGATGCCTTAAACAATCCAAAATCCCCAAAGCACTTGTGGAAGCTCATGCACGTGCTTGTGGAGGCCATTTCAGAGGAAGATCATTAGTTCAAAGGTTAATCCGCATAGGATATTATTGGAGACATGTGGAAAAAGATTGCTTTGAATACGTTAAGAAATATCACAAGTGTCAAGAACATGCAATTTGATTCACACTCTTGCCTCCGAGCTTTGTGCCCAAATTCCTATTTGGCCATTTTCGGTATGGGGTTTGGATCTTATTGGAAAAATTTCACCACCCTCTTCCATTGAACATACCTTTATAATTACCGCAATAGATTATTTCACAAAATGGGTAGAATCCATTCCTCTTCGCTCAATAATTACCAATGTAATATGTTGTTTCATATTGGAACACATTATTGCTCGCTTTGGACTTCCTTTCACATTAGTTTCAGATAATGAGACATCATTTAAGAATAATGATTTGAAGAAGTTCTTAGAAACATTTAACATTCAACATCATTTTTCAACACCCTACTACTCGCAATCTAATGGTCAAGCTAAATCAACTAATAGAACCCTTGAACAAATCTTAAGTAAAATAGTAAGTAAACATAATAAGGATTGGCACAGTCGGTTAACATATGTGTTATGGGCTTATCATACTAGTATTAGAACATCAACTAGGAATACTCCTTATAACCTTATCTATGGTATCGAGGCAATAATGCCCTTGGAGTAAGAGATTCCTTCATTAAGAATCGCTCTTCAAGGAATCATTGATGACATACTTATAAAGAACAACAATTGCATCAGCTTGAAATGCTTGATGAGCGGTGTGCATTAATGCTCTTGAGCATCTCCAAGCTTATTCTAGAAAATTGCAATGTAGTTACAATGATCATGTCATCCATTGTTTATTTACTAAAGGTGGTTTGGTGTTATTTGAAAATTAACGTAGCGTCAATACTACCTGATTGAAAAAAGAAAAATTTATCCCTACCTAGTTAGGACCTTACATAATTGATGAAAGTTATGGGTCTAGAGCATACACGTTAATAAAAATGGATGGTACACCTCTTAAAGAACCTATTGGTACCACGAATTTGCATCGGCACTATGTTTAATCTTCTTGAATAGTGTGAATGATAAAGCAGTGGTGTTAGATTTAGTAGATGACATTTTATGTTCTCTCGCATTGCTTCGTTCTTGACAAACAATCCTTTGTGTCTTGAATAATTCGTTTAAATTAATTTTAGGTGGTTACTTTAGGTTTCATGCTATTCAAGTTAATCTTGTATGTTGTGTTAAATTACATCTTTATATGCATTTAATGTTCTACAGTTAGATCATAGGTGCATTTAATTTAGTATAACATACTTAATCATAATGTTGCATCTAAAAGGAAACTAGGATAGTTTTAATTAGATCACATAAATCATATTAGATCATAGAGACATTTATTAAATAGTCTTATAAATTTTATTTGATAAATCGCATTTCCATCTAACTTAAAATACATAAACATAAACAATCAAACATAAATGATCATATATATATCACAAAGTATTTCTCATAAAATATACAATGCTAGTGTGGCCTGTAGCTACTAGATCCCTCGAGACCTGGAGATCACATCTGTTGAGAGAAGGTCCATCGAGAGATGATAGTATGTGATCATGAACTAATAATAGAATCCAGTGCATACTACAAGCCCCCTAATCATCCAACAACCATGACCTCTCGTCTGATGGCCTCTATGCAGTCTCTATCCACCTGCAGCCTAGCAACGTCTACACAAAGTCTCTCGACCTTCGTCAAATCTCAAGATGATAGAAGCTACTCATAGGTAGCCTACAATGTTGATAGATAACCCTCAGCTTGATCAGTGTGCCTAGTAGCACCCTCGTATGCTCCTCTCAACCTCGCAAATAGCTCGAACAACTTTTGATGCTACTCCATAATAGGTGGGGGCATGCAGTCTATGTTAATAGCCTCATCTCTGAGTGAAGGAGGTACTATCTATGTGACCACCCATCGGTAGAGATCATATAACTCTCTCTCAAACCCTACAAGATACAAATCATAAAGATAATCAACACACATCATGATATATATATAAGTCAAAATAATGAACATAAGCATAAGCATAATCTTAAATAATGTGTCATCACCTAGATCTTTGACCAACTATGTAAAAACAGCCTCATCTTGCACAAGAGGAATGGAATATGTGCTATCCTCTCCATGCTCATAAGTGTTGGCACATGTTGTGGCTATTGAATGTGGTCTAGTAACACATGTGGGAGATGAATCTCTCCACTTGTGGTAAATTGGACCCTCACCTATTGTATCATTGTCATCACTCATCAGTTGGCCCTCATCCTCCATGTCCTCCTCCCCCTCCTCGTAGTCTAAGTCTAACTCCTCATTGTATTCCTCTACCTCATCTATAAATAGTTTTGTAGCCCTGACCCCTGCCTCATCACTTGTCTCCTCCTCCTCATCCCTCTAATCTGGAAGAGGCCTCACAAAGCCTATAAGCTGATCCATAGGAAATACCGAAGTTGGTCGTGTTGCGGCCCACAACTCCTCATATGCATTTGTAGCACCCATGTCATCAACATCAAATATTGAGGGAATATTAAGATCTAAATCATCTGATTCATTGGATATAACATCAATGACTGTCAATTGTCTCATATCTCCTAGCCCCTAGGCACTCTGCACTGATCACCTGTAAAATGGTTGTGTTATTGGTAACACTTGTACATGTATGAACTACCTAATGATATGATCATAGTAGAATGGTCTTACTACGTAAAAGTTCCTCCCCTAGTAAAAACCTATCCCTTTGCATCCTCGTCAACTAACGAGTCTCATCTGGCCACTGCGCTATTAGTTGGTAGGGTCTCCATAAGATCTCCTCCTGATCTAGTCAATCAAATCTAACTCTCCAAAATAGAAGATCTCCATACTACCAGGATCGCCTCAATGGATAACTAAAAGAGCATGGGTATCCCAAGGTGCATATAGAAATAAGTTGTGTTGGCCTAATGCATGTGATATTCTCCATGCACCAAACTTGTAGTAGTGTACAATGCACCATGCTCTCGACCTCCTGGTAAGAAAACCATCCTAAATCATAGTAAAGATGTGCAAGCATGTTGCAACCCCATGCATAGACAGCCCTGTGGTGCTCCATCTCCCTAATCATGTTTACAAGTCCCCCATATAGATGTGCTCCCTAGCGATCTGGGACTAGTACTAGTGCTAAGGTGAAAATCATGATCTGTCTTAGAAGTGGCAACCATGGATAGAGTATCCACTATAGCTCAATATGTGGCCCCATGATCTAATAAACAATAAATTAAGGTTTTTAATTCAAATTTTTGGTTGTCGACATTTGGGATCTAATAAACAGTAAATTAGATGAAGTGCCTATATAAACAAGGCTTCGAATCATTATTGAACCTAGAAGAAAAGCAATTCAAGCAATCCTAGAATTTTCAAGCAAGAGCATTCAAGAGAGATTTTTAAGCATCCAAGAATGAAGAGAAAATAAGTTGAAGTCTTGGAGCAAAAATTTTTTTTTTTTCAGGTCTTCAAGCTCACTTTCATTCAAGATCTAGCATTGTCAAAGATTGATGATGGTTTCCTATGGTGAATCATGATAGATTCTAGGTTGGGGAGATGAAACTAGCCATTGAGCCAAGCCTAATGACTTGTTTCCGAAGTGATTCCATCCTCCATTATCACTCTAATTTCTACCTAAAGGAAGGTACATGCATCATTGTGGCTTATTAGGGTGATTAGATATCTCCTAAAGTGAGTCACCATCTTTATGTTTCATTCATGCATCTTATTCTAACACATTAGAATAAGATTTCATTACATTCTAGATCTCCTAATCTTACATGAACTTAAGATTAATACTTGCACTCATATTTTATTTTAAGATCTATTATTTCTATCAAGGTTTAATTACCGAACTAGGGGTTTGATCGAGGAAAACCCCCCATAAGTAAATCAATACAATATTTTGTTTTTTAGGTCTTTTTAGTAGGTTTAGATCCGAAAACAAAGTTTGGAAGGAAGAGCAAGGATAGAAGAACATATTCAGATATTGAATTTTTGAAAAAGAATAATGGGACTGATATGCCACTTGTGGCGTATGAGTCCTGGTATAGTACTTTTTCCAGATTTTTGAGGATTTGGACTTGTCATTGTGAAATTCCAATTTTTGCCCAAAAACCCTAAATTGGGACTAAATCACCCCTACTAGCATATGAGTCTGAGTGTGCATTAAAATTCATAATTTTGGGAGTGTAGACCTTGTTTCAAGCTTCTTCAATCTTCTAGGTTCCCCTCTATCCTTTCTTAGTTTGTTATTCTAATTTTTAGTTCTTGGGTTGCATAGCTAGGTTTACATATCATTGCATTTCTTTCTTTTCAAGCCTTTTCTTGGTGGTGAACCCCTTTTATCTTTAATCACACCCCTATGACACCCTATTGTAGATCTCTTTCCCTCTCTCCATCCTTAGATTTAGATCTCTAGGGTTTCCTTGAATGAAACTTGAGGAAAATTTTTGGAGGAACCCTAATCCCCCTTTTGTTCTATCCAAAAACATAGAACGATTTTTTTTGTCATTTCACATGATTAAAGAGGTATGATTTGTGGATCTTAAAGAATATTTACACAAATTTCACTTTCTCTTGTCTGACTTTGGACACTCTCCTACACAACATATAATCTTCTAATAATGGCACACAATGATTGGGACGCAACTCTCATTCCATCAATCGAATATAGCATTCACACACTCACTTCCTCACATCCTTACATTGAATGAATCCTAGTCATAAATATATACATTCTAATATCTTAATAATATTTCCTATCATCCAAGAACATCTTAACACCATCCAAAGTTATCTAGGTCAGCTAAGGTTGGACCTTAGTTCAAATTTATTTGAAATGTGTAGTCGGCTTGGTCCAAAATCAAATGTAATATTGCTAGTGTTAGATTATGTTATACACTTCCTTTAGATATCTTAAATTTGTCCCATTTTAACTTCACATGCTTCATCCAACTTGTGCATGCTTCCCTTCTCTAGCATAAACACTCAGACATTATTCACAGTCAACCATCCAGCTCAAACCACACTTTGTTACTACTAAATTTCTATTTGTTGAAGCACAACCTTTGAAACTTTAGAATCTAGTACATCATGAGTAACTTTACTTTAGGTCCAAACTACAAGCCATAGAATTCAACTTTGGTAGAATGCAGAGCAAAAAATAATTGTAGTATAATATAGTGCATGAGTAGCAAACCATAGAATAGTACTGCAAACACTTTCAAACTACTTCCAACAATTATAATAGATACAAGATTATATTTCAAGGATACTAAAAGTAGCCTTTTTCGCAATAATTATAACATTAGCATTTTGCAACTAATCATAGTACTTCCTATATTTAAATGCTTATACATGACATGAGAGTAATTACATTTAATTCTCGCTGATCTATTGACATCACTCCTTTGACAGCAATGAAAATATATGTTCAACACCAAGTCTAGGGTAGATTAGCTCTCCTTCTAGGTTATTAGCCAATATTATTATCTTGTTGGCTTGGATTCTAATATTGATGAAAATAAATATTGATCTTATTATTCTATTCACTAGGTCTAAGATTTATTTTCTATATAACAATATGATAGAGTTTTTCACAATCTTTCCAGTGGTTCAAACGGTTCATCAATCGAACACTCGGATCAAAAGTTATGGCCTTCGGAAGTTGGGTCTACTGAAATGGGAGATGTAAAAACGTGTTGGACACATAAATGAGTTGTAAAGGGGGATTTACATATGGTGGTGTGTGTTTTGACATATCATAGGCATCTATTATTGGAGATGAGGATGGGTGCCACTTTTTAGGTGGTTTTAGCTCAAGGTTTTATAATATCATTTGATAGTTTCATGTATTATATCTCCTATATATTAGGTGCATGAGATGGAGGTTGTGTAAGAATCTCATATAGCTTTTGAGTTGCCTTCAAATCTCTAGTTGGTGATACTCCTATGAGAAAGTTTGATCAACAAGTATATTTTAATCTTGTTGATTTTTAAATAATATATTGGGTGTCTTTTGGAGAGGGGTTTTCCTCTCGAAAAGGTTTTACCCACGTAAATCACTGTGGTATGAATTTTATTTATTTTATTTTTGTTTAATTTTCTATAACTATTCAAATCTTTAAAAAATTGTATAACCCTCCTATCAATATTAGTGGAGGAAGTTTTTTGCTACCTTAGCTTCCTTACAAGTGGTATCAATGCTTGATCACCTTTTGTTTCAATTGTGGGTTGTTGGGATTTTTGAACTGTGAACATGTATAAAACCAATTGATCAAATAACATCAAGTTGAAATCTAAGGCTATGCAAATGATCAGTTAACTACACAATCCAATGAAATTGCTCACAAAAGAACAATTAGAATTCAAATAACATGAAAGAACAGAAAAAATCAAATTGAATCTAACTAAATAATGCAAACCTCAATCTCATTGTGGGATTATGCTCAAATTGGATGTGGAGTGCTCAACTCAAGAAAAATCCATTGTTGATGCAAAGCAATTGATAAATAAATGGAGAAAAAATTCTCACAAGATGCTCTCAAATTGATCAATTGGGCAATCAATTCAAAAGAGTAAGTTTACATGATGCTTGTGAATGAATTATTATGGAAAAAGGCTTTCTATTTATAGAATTTTGAAATCATGATCAATGGTGAGGATAAAAAAGGCTAATCAATGGATGAAATCGAATGAGAGGAATGAACGTGGTTCAAGGATGAATCAAACGGTTAATAATCCATGAGACATGGATCAAAGATTAAATCAATGGTTCAAGACCCATGAGAGACTCAACCAATTCCCTAAATTTTAGGAATTATGTTGAGAGATATTTCCATTTGGAGGGAAATATTTGAATTTGAAAATGGAATATTCCAAGGGAATATTCATTGTGCAAGTGGGAGAAGTTGGAGGATTTGGAAAGAAATTCGCTAATTAAAATCATTTAATTGTGCAAGTGGATGAGATTATAGGCTTTAATTAAATAATCATCAAATTATTATTATGACAATTAAATAATTTGCATTATTTAATCAAATGAGAATGAAATTAGTATGAAGAAAAGTGAATTAACTAAATAAAATTGATTTATTTAATTAATAGGATAAAAGCTTAATTTAACTAAATAATTGATATATTTAATCAAATAATTCATTTTATTTAATTAATAGGAGGAAAGGTGAATTTAACTAAATAATTGAAATTATTTAATCAAGTGAAATAGACTAGGAATAGTGTTAGTACAAGAAATCGAGTATCCTATATCATCAGGATAGTTTTAAGTGTCTACATTTTGCCCCTCTTTGAAGCAATGCACTTCTTGTATTATTTCAAAGAACTAATGATGCTTGAATCAAAATTAAAAATTTACCTAATTTTAAATGCCCTAGTAGAAGGACTACTAGTATAATGCCCCCTCAAGAGTTCAAGCGAAAAAACTAATTTTTGATCGAAATCATGACATGGTTGCAAGATTGCTTCTATTGCATGAAGGACAAAAAATAAGTCCTAAAAAGACTCAGATACTAACTAGGATGCATAAAAGGCTATAAAAATGAGTTTCAAGGTCAAAACCATAGGTTTAGGTAGGTATATATGCTCATTTTAGGAAACTTCCAACTTATTTGTGCATTTTGTTTTTGAATTTTTTGAGTTTTTGAGAGATCTTGTGAGAGAGCTATTAGGAGAACTTGTTGCGATGGAATTTTTCGTGCATGCTAGGAATTGAGTTGATCAATTTCATGAGTACCAGCACCCTCTTGGTTTGAGCATCCAAACATGTGCCTCAAAAATCATGACATGGTTGCAGGATTGCTTCTATTGCATGAAGGACAAAAAATAAGTCCTAAAAAGACTCAGATACTAACTAAGATGCATAAAAGGCTATAAAAATGAGTTTCAAGGTCAAAACCATAGGTTTAGGTAGGTATATATGCTCATTTTAGGAAACTTCCAACTTATTTGTGCATTTTTCTTTTGAAATTTTTGAGTTTTTGAGAGATCTTGTGAGAGAGCTATTAAAATAACCTGTTGCAATGGATTTTTTCGTGCATGCTAGGAATTGAGCTCACCGAGTTCATGAGTACCAACACCCTCTTGGTTTGAGCATCCAAACATGTGCCTTGAAAAAATTACCTTGTGACTTTTTCTATTAGTGAAATTAAGCTTAGAATTTAGGACAGCAAAGGCACGAAACTTTATTTCTGCGCACCTTTTCCACTGACATCGCGCCTTTGTACAAAGGTGTGACACCTCTGCAAAGGTGTGAATGTCCCAATTATGTGCATGTGTGTTTGTAACAAACCCTGTGCTATTGTGCCTTTTTCTTTTGAAAATTTTGAGTTTTTTGAGAGATCCCATGAGGGAGCTATTAGGAGAACCTATTGCGATGAAGTTTTTCGTGCATGCTAGGAATCGAGATGACCGAGTTCATGAGTACAAGCATCCTCTTGGTTTGAGCATCCAAACATGTGCCTTGAAAAAATTACCTTGTGAATTTTTCTATTAGTGAAATTAAGCTTAGAATTTAGGACAACAAACACACGGAAATTTGTTTCTACGCGCCTTTTCCACTGACATCGCACCTTTTTACAAAGGTGTGACACCTCTTCAAAGGCATGAATGTCCCAATTATGTGCATGTGTGTTTGTAACAAACCCTGGGCTATTGTCCTACGTGATAGTGAAAACCTTGCACGATTGTGAATTCGTAATAGGGTGTGCCTTCGCAATAGCACCATGCTTTTGTAAAATACCTGCATGTTTTTTATTTGATAGTCCCAACTTTTGACTTATATTTTCTTTCAATTTTGCAAACTTTACATTGTGCACATTGTGTGTGCAAGTCACTTTACTACCTTTTTCATCTCGAGAGCATAGATTAGTGTCGTTAGATCAAAGAGCAGGTTTAATATGTAGGAGACCCTTTACTTTCATGTCTTGGGGTTGTGGCACATTCTGCACATGCCTGAGATTTGAGCACACTATGCTTTGATGACTTTCATTGTGGATCAGTGGCATTTAGAGACTACTACATTTCATTTCTTGACCAACAAGGCTATCATTACCCTGGAGGATGTTTGGCATATTCTATGAGTTTTGATTCATGGGTAGTGTGTGGTATATGACATTGTTCATGGTGGATAGGCCCTATTTCATGTACTACATGTACCATAGGTTCTTTTGGTGGAAGTTCAAGTGGATTTGAGACCTTTTATTAACACTGATTTTGACATTACACTTGTTCTTGTTGGCCTTATTATGGGTAGCTTACTTCCTAATCACCGTTCCAAACATTTTAGTGTCGTATGGAGTTTTGAACTTGAGAGCATGTTGGAGGATGTAACCCACTTTATCAAGACATGCATTAGTTTGTTTACCGAGGTGATGTTGTACTTTCAACTGGTTGCACCATGTTACATATATGGACATGGAAGTATATTGCCATTCTCTTTCCTATTTGTGCGCTTCGACGATGAGATGAGGAGTTATTTATACATCAATATGAGGTAATTTTGACTCACCATCACATGAGTGAGTTATCATACTAGAGACGAGTGCTCGACAATATGGTTGAGTTTACCTAGAGGCCATGACTAGGATGTGAGCCATTGGATGACGATGATGATCAGATCTTCTATTATCATTAGACTAGATGGATGATAAGACAGAGCACCACCACCCTTGCAAGATATTTACTAGACAGATGCATGAGATAGTTTAGGGAGACCTAGACAGTTCTCCCTCCTGAGTATATGGGTTGCATTTTCTCAGACACAGAGAGCAAAGCTTATAGGGATAGATGCTTGGTAGAGATACAATATTAGCAATTTTTTGTCAGCTTGCCCTTTGTCCATGGGATTATGTTGGAGGTCCTTTAGATGTAGGAACCACTACGTATTATGATACTTGGTTGCATCCAAGAGGCCATTCAAGTTTATAGATCCAACAGTCGTGCCTCAGAGGTAGAGGGTGAGGGAAATCAATTGAGGAGATAGAGACTAGCACAGGTCACTAATCAATAAAGGGATCGGGAGGATCAAAGAGACCAAGATCAGCATGTGGATCAGTAGAGAGATCAGGAGGGACCACCTCCCATGCATAACCAGATTCGTGGCCAGTAGCATGATCAACAGGTGGGGGGACAGGGACCAAATCAAAGAGATCATATGATCCAAACACTCACATAGGAGAGAGACCAGGCCCATTAGGAGTAGGATCAACTTTGAGGGTAGTTATACATAGAGGTTGCACATCAATAGTAGCTAGAGCTACAACTAGCTCAAGAGATAGCTAGGGGCCCAAGGATATATATTCACTCTTTCTAGGTATCGACAAGATCTGAGGGAGGTGCAAAATGAGGCCTCATATTACAATATTATCTATATGCAGGAAGTCTTATCTCATAGGAGGCAACCCCCATACTCATAGAAAAGTTATATGGGGTCAATTAGATCATTGGGCACAGTCATGGGTCAGTATCACAGGTAGTTAGGTAAACTAGGGCCTTCAATTGATCACGATAGACCACCATCACATCAATCACCATCTATCAACCATGAAGACTAGGCCAGCAAGGGCTAGCTTGTGTATAGCTATCTTGTATTCATATTTTAATATAGATAGGCATTATGTATATTCATTCATCTACTCTTTGTATCCTCGTGTATATATTATGAGATATATCAAATACTTGACTTGTATCATGACATTGACGATTTTGATATATATAAGATGATATTTTATGTGATAGCTATATGATGTCTTATTTCATGCTTATACTATGATTATATGTGGATACATTATGGATAATGTATGCTTATGTATGCAAATGTGATCTTATTATACTTATGATGTGATGTTGTAGATGTATATAATTCATGGATGAGATGCAAATGTTATATTTTTGATATGAAATGTTATGCATATGCAAGGTGTATATTATGATATCCATGTTGATGGTTTATGGATGTAGGATGGATGCATTTATTTTTGTTTTTCCATGATACTTGGATGTTAGTAAGAATCATATAGAAAAATGAATAGAAGATAGAAGAATAAGATGTTCATTAATCAACCTTTCTATTATAGAGATTGATTTCTAATTCCAAAAAATCTATGATTATTCTAAGATTTTATTGGATATGGTGATGAGAGATATGGTATTGCTTTGCTTTTATGACTTTGTTTAATTCATCATAGCAATCCTTATGTTTGATATAGAAAATAGATATGCACCAAGGTATGAAGAACCAGGGCGACAATGTATCTAATGTGATAGCCTTTGACTCTACAAATAGATAGGAGTATCCTTGTTCATACATGACATACAGAAACCTTGTTTGACCATGTGAAAGAATGAGCCATAAAAGTAATGAGACTAATACACAAAAGGTATGAAGAACCTAATATGTCCTAGTCATTGTTTTACTTGAGACTATCTCGACACATGCAAGATAAGTATTCAACAAGGTTGTACTACATGAATATCCAACAAGCACAACAAATGAAAGCAATGACCAATGCCCCCTTCCCTTCTCTCTAAATAATTTTGATAGAAATCAACGAGAGATCATAGGAATGGACCAATAAGATAAATCATAGGAAAAGATCAAAATGAAGAAACAATCAATATTATTCATATCTATTGCCAAAGAGATTTTTATATTCTTAGATGATATCCAAAATGATGCCCATTATCAAAACGATACATCCTAGGACATACATTGGATAATGATGTTGTATTAAAAAAATTAGGACATTGATATAGACTTAATTAACATGTTTGAAGATTAACCTTGAATTCATGATTTGTTTTGTTAAAGTTTTACTTTCTTAAATGTTGCACTTGCTTTTGCTTGCTTCACTAAAGGGTGGGAATGATGATCAATTTATTAGGAATTGGGAATTATTACGAGTGAAAGTGAGATGAAATAGGTGGTTTTGAGCCTTTTGGAATATTTGAATATTTTTGACATTTTGAAATGTTTTGAGGTTGTTTTGATTTATGATTATTTGAATGTTTAAATTTTTTAAGTTATTTGTGTTGAACAAGACAATTGAGAGGGGGGTGAATTAGTTGTCACCAAATTAAATGCCTTAACCATTTACCAGAACCAAATCCAAATATTGCATAAATGATTTAGCAATAAATGTAGAAACAAAAATTCATCACATAAACATAGTAACACCAAATTTATGTGGAAAACCCAATGACGGAAAAACCATGGTTAGGATTATCTCGCACTATAGAGAATATCAAAACCGATTAGAAAAGGATCACTACCTGAAGTAAGGCTCATTGTCTGAGATAAGGCTCACTGCCTGAAATAAGGACTCAATCTCTGGACTCACTATCCATAGGGCTACAACCTAGAGGGCTCACTACCATAAAGATACAAAGAAGATGGCTCACTGCCAGAATACAAAAGTTATGGCTTACCGCCAAAAGTGAACTAATGAATTACACCCTTCTTGTGTTGAATTCAATTCCAAATGAATCTTTGTAAAGGTAGTACTTCATATTAGTAATCTCTCAATAATTCTACTATGATCACACACTTATTTTCTGCGCCAGCTTTGCTTATTCTGATATGTTGTATTTGCACCCTTTTCTATCTCTATATCCTTCTTCCATAGCCTCACATCTCTATCTGTTTTAGAGAGACACATATGAATATATATATATATATATATATATATATATATATATATATATATATATATTCATCAATTATGTTGGCCAAACATCCATAAAGTATTGTACACACTAAGTTGGCCAAGATCTTCAAATTTACTTGAATCATAGTTTGTCACACGATAGGAACCGGACCTAAAGACCAACACACTGGACCACATATAACGGTCTTCTTCAATGGGAAATAATTTCTGGTAACCAAGTCATACATACAGTACTATTTTGACATCAATGAAAACCTACTAACATTAATGGCAACCATTTGATGCAATCCTCAGTCTTCAACAATTTGAGGGTATTTTGATTTTTGAATTTTTTCCAAATGTTTTTGTGTTTTCAATATTTTGCAACTATTTAGGTTTTTTAGAGTTTTTAATTTTTTTTGTGTTTTCCAAGGGTTAGACCAAGAACATTACCTAAGAAGAACTGACCTAATGCCTTGGGGGTGCATTGATGATGGCCTTGCCTTTGTAAGTTCAGAGAAAACGTAGTTCAACTAACTCCTTAACAAGTGACCATTTATTTATGAGATATGAACATTTTTATGGATTGTTAGTTTATTATGATAGACTCTAGAAGGATTGAAATATGCCTTGAGGGTGCATTGATGATGACCTTTTCTATGTACATGCATAGAGGCAACATAGTTTGACAAGTGTTTTTTATTTTTTTTATGTTTTAGACAGGTATTTTAGGGGTTTAAATATGATCTGGATGTTTTTAAGATTTTTGAGAGTGTTATGAATGTTTTTGGATTTCAAGATGATTTGGATGGTTTTGATATTTTGCACTTAAAATTTTTTTGTATGTTTAGGTATTTTGAACTTTACAAATTTTTTGATGTTTTTTGGATTTTGAACTGTATAAATATTTGATTTTTAGGGATTTTGATGATTTTGCAAATGTTTTTGGTGTATTGATGTTATCTGATGTTTTTGGATTTTTGATGTTAAATGATACCTAGATCATGATGTCAAAGTCATGTTGTGATACATAAAACATGGATCAAGAGTTATTCTAAAACAAGTTCAAGTACCTACCCCTAGTGTCTAGCAATGTGTTACCAAAATTTCACCTTAGCTCAATTTGGTAGAGCTGGAACACCTAATTATATCTAAGGTGAAAGGTACATTCATTTTATGATGAAGCATTTGCAATGAAGGATTTTAAATAGAATTCAATTGATTATGCAAAGATTCACAACAGGAGATTTATCAAATTTGCATAGTAATGTTGTATTTTATTTATTTTGAAATCAAAGAACATACAACATTGTATAAACATTGTTGTTTCATGCTTTGAAGATAGAAAAAATATTTTAAACTCCCACACAATCCGCGGGAAATGACTAAATTGATTTAATTCAACAAGGGATGTAAAATATACATTTGAAGATTAAATAAAGAAAATAAAACATGAAAAGGAACATATCCATCAATGCCTAGAAATTTTGGCATTGATCGTTAATCCTCCTATCTTAAAATGGGTCTTCTTGTCTTCAATTCCTCTTGTACCTGATCTTCAGAAGTACCTACAATTGATTGAAAAAGTCATGTTAGAGCTCTAGATATGAACTTGATCATATAGCCTATCAACAAACATATAATTTACACCCATTATCAGATTAAACCAACTCGACCATTAAAAGATAAATATGCAAAAGAATCAAGATCGAATCATCAAAGTGAAAGTGAAATCATCATCAGAAGGAATATTGAACTATTTTTTTTCTAACATGTTTTCTCATTGTATGGGAATAGGTCCATCTCTTATTTTATAATCAATCTCTTTTCATTATAGTTGTGGAGAAAAATGTGGCTCCCACAAGGGTTGAGCCCAACAACTATGAAGGTATGTCGTCATCATTATTTAAAAGTGAATACAATTCATGACAACCTTTTATTTTCATTCAATAAGCATTCATCATCTTGACTCTCTGTTGCCAAAGAATGCCTCTTAATTTATTAATGACACGAGGGAAAATAATGAAATCATATACTCATGTACAATAGAAAATGCAAAATCAATTCAAGCATGTAGAGCCTGTATAGTGACTTTATCCACCATGGGGAAACAATGCATATGAGACACTAATCAAAGGCTTGCAAGAGGAGATATTAATCTATAGGTTGGATAAGACATGTATCAAGGCATAAAGGATGGCCAAATTCATTGAGATAAGGCATTCTTTTGCAAAAAGAATAAACAAAGCACCATAAAAGATAAAGAGGTCGCAACCACAGTGCAAGATAATAGGAAAATCAATGTTCAAATGTCAACCATGGCGGCCTATAAAAGCAACATACAACAAAAGATTGAAAACCCATCTCAATGAAGGGTTTTGATAGAAGTTAGTAGAGATGCATAATACAAGAAGTAAAAAATAAAAATCCCTTGAAATGAATTTCTTTCTATTTATATCTAACCATGGCAGCTTGCAGATATAAATTTCCATCAAGAAAGGAGGCCATAGTTCATTGAATGTTTAAAACATAAAGAAAAACACTCAGAAAAAGAGAGAGATTCAAAGAAAATGAGGCATACCAAGCTTTAAGCCTTCTACTATCGACAAATGCATGAAAGGTCATGGGATTTCTTCATATTTCCCTCTCAAATTCCAAGTCAAAGACTCTTCAGATGGCGACCAAAGAGATGAATATCCACATAAAATTAAAAAAGACATTAGAAGAATAGTACAGGTCAAACCAAGAAAGCCTAAAAGTGCTTCCAAAATGGAAAAATATCTAGATTTGTATCAAAAGAGACTTACTTTGCTCTTTCTTGCAAAAATATTTCATGAAAATCACAGTGAAGCAATGAAAAACAACATACATTCGAGCTTCAAGACCCTACCTAGCAGCATGACAACACAAGGTTCTCCTAGCAACACGTTTTTTCAAAGTGCAAGAGTGAAATGAATGAAATTTTAGGGTTCGAGTTTTACTTACATGCCCTAATTTGAGTGTTGGGTCATTTTTGACCTTGTTTTAAAGGAAATCATTTCATTTTAATTATGCCTTGGTCTTTTCTTTTAGACAATCGACCTAATGAGTTAGGGAACCCATGTGTTTTGGAGATGAAATTGTGAAGTCAAGCTTCACTATCATTTGAGTTTGAAATTAAAAGCACTTCACTTATATTTTTGCATGATTTTAGATAAAAATCAGCAATATAATTAAATATTAAAGGTATATTACCTTAATATTTAATATGTAATCAAAAGAAGGAGACAAATTACACATTAAATATTAAAATAATCACATTGATTATCTTTAATATTTGATCATACAATTACCTTCACTTCATAATCATGTAAACATTCAAGACATGAGTGGAACTCGGGATTAAATGGAGTCATTTTTCAGTTTTGTGGAGTTCACATCGACAGTTCCACATCAATTTCGAGGGTCTATCAGTCATGCATGACATGGGGATCAATTTGCAACATTCAGTGTTTAGTTTGCTTCATTAGTGGGCCCATTTTTTTAGGCTTTTATTCTTTGCTCGTGAGAAGGACATTTTTACTATTAGTTCACTTTCAGTGACACCTCCATGGACTCAGGAGCCATTTCGAGTTACACTTTAGTTTTATACATTGTGAGATGGAGTTTTGATTTGTTTAAGCTTAGTTTGCAGCATTGGTGGGGCCCATTTTCAGGCAGTTTTGATTTTTCTCATGAGAAGCATGCATTGCTTTTTCTCACTTTTAGTTCACTTTCAATTTCACCATTTGGGCGCATTGTGCATGCCTTCTTTGTATATATTGGAAAAAGCATTTGTTTTTCCTTAGTTCTTGATGATTTTTCCTTTGCATTTCTGCAAAGAAGAGATTGATTTTGTAACTCATATTGTTTAAAGTTTGATATGCATTAGGTTACAGGTTCTATTTTTGCCATTTTTATGCAAGAGTTCATATTTTTTCAGTTGAATCAAGTATGTACCTTATCATTGTGTTGTTTTTATGAATGATTGGATGAGATTTTATTGTGTTTTAATATCAAAACCTTTAAAATCATTGTCTCATTTATACTAGCATGAATTAAAAAGTAGTAGAAATCACAGGTCTTAGGTTGTGTATTGAAATAATCCTTTCTTTTCATGTTGTGAGAACCCAATTTTCCTCCAAAGAAGAAATTTATTCAAGCCTTCCTTAGAATCATTTTTGTGATCAAATTGATTTGTGTGGATAGATATTATGAAAGTTATTGTGAGTTAGAGTTGCTTGTTTCTATCAATTAGGTGCATCACCACCCATTTAAATTCCAGTTTTAGTATATCCATTAGAAATCCCTTTAACTCTTTTCCTACAAATTCATTAACCCATTATAAAATCATAAGGGAACCAACCCATAATCTGGAGGTTCAATCTCAGCATAGGTCACCCACAACCTGAGTTTGATCCCATGTTACACAGGATTGATGAGCTTCACAGCTTTGCATAACGGGTGCAATCTTGTTGATAACACAATGTTTAATATTTCATGAGCAACTCAAAATAATGATTGGATAAGCATGCAAATATTTTCAACATATTTGTATCATGCCCTAGGAGTATTAGGATAATGTTAGATATAGGCAATGGGATTGCATGAGATAAAGTAGAATCAACAGTAAAGACCAAGTCAAGATTTTTCCATGAGCAAGGTTGAAGTATACACCAACCTTCATCAATACCAAGACATTATAGAAAATTTGGGTAAATATGAAGTGGATGGATGAAGGGAATGTCAAACTTGGCATGAAAGTAATGAGATACTTCCATCTAAAATGATGCATATAGATGCTTGATTCTACTCATGATGCATGTTTGCTAGGTTTTCATCCTAGTACTTTCCCAAAGCACCACCAAAGTGGTTTTCACTCGAGGAAAAAAAAAATTCTTTACTATTTTTTTGATTTTTTTAATTTTTGAAAAATTTATGATCATGTTGAACCACCTTGTGGCATTGATGTAGATGCAACTTTCATAATATGCCAACAATGTATTTCCTAGAGAAGTTGATTTGACAAGATACAAGCACTTGAATGTAACCCTTGAGTGTTCCTATCTTCCTTGTTGATACCAGAATTAACCTCATCTAGGTGCGCACATCATGATAGAGTGCCCTTAGAGTCCTATGATAAAGAGTTGTTGCCAAGACACAGTCAATGCGAGAAATGGATATCATGAATGATGAAGTGAATGGTGACGTGCGTTAAGGGATATGAGATAGATTGGTCGATAGTTTGGAATATTTAACTCTCCAAACTTGGAAGGATGAGCGATGGTGGGTGAATATGGATATTTTATTAGGACCAAATACTTGATGTACTGTCATTCTTGAAGCCTTCTTTTGCATCAGTGAAATTTTTTGATGGATGAACTTCTCTTTTTCATTTTTCCCCATAGTTTCTTTGACTAATAGAGTTTCATAGGGATGATTTTATTTATTTTTCTCGGGTATCCATTTGAATTTGAATTTTCCATTTTCCTTGCTGATTCTTTTGCTTTGATGATTTTCTCCTTTCTTTGATAGGAATCTTTCTTTTTGTTTCAACCCCAATTTATAAATGGAATGATGCGTGAATGATGATTCATAAAATGTCTATTTGTAGCATTGGTAGTGGTTTCATCATAAGGACCCTTTATGCTCCCCATGTTGGTGTTTGCATTAAACAAAGTTGCCCCTGGTATTATGGAGATATCGCTGACATGATTTGATTCCTTGTTGCTCAAGATTGTTTACTATCTTTGTTGATTTCAATATTTCATTTTTAACAAGACCTAATCATTTGCCTTGATAATGCATCCACTAACAAATAGACACTAAATATGACTTGGCATGAATACGTGATGTTACTTCTTCTACACTCTTCTTAGGAATGTTAACTGATTTCAAGATACCATGTTCATGTACACATAATCATTCACTTGGATAATGTTGTATATCTTCATACTCAATGTCTTCAATTAGAATTTGGGACGTTTCAGGTTTTGGTGTTGATTCAAGAGATGTCAATGTTTCACAATAATTATAAGAATTGCTCATTTTTATCATTGCTTGCTCTTGTGTGATAATGTCAAGAGTGGGAGACCCTTATTTTGGATGAAGATGATCTATATGTCCATCAGAAGGAAATATTTCATGGATAGTATCTAGTATATTTGTGAAGTTTTGAATGGATTGGGAGATATTCATCAAACCATGATAGTACTTTGGAGAAGTGAACTCTTCATCTTGACTTATGGTAGAGAAACTATCACCTACGAATTAGAATATATTATGTAGATCATGATAATGCTTTGAGGGTATGAGCTATTGATCTTGACTTGATTCAGAGAAAAAAAAATTATACTCAGAAGTATCTTCTTAACATGACTCTGGGGTAGATGGTATAGCCTAGATAAAAGACTCTTTGCTAGTCTTAAGGGGTTTGGATGGAGTGATGGGGTATTCTTGTTGTATTGAAACTTCTTCAATATGTCCAATCATGAAGTCATGTGAGGGAGGGATATTGTGATCTGAGACATATTCGATGCCATTTTGATATGAACATTGCTAGACACTGGTGATTGATCTTGACATTGTATTAAGAAAGTTTCTTGATGAATGTTTGATTCCTCATCTTGTGATAATTGAGTAACATGAATGTGTCCTAATACATTATCATTGGTATGGTTTACATTGTTTGAGCTTGATTCCTTTTAAGAATCTTTCACCTTCCCATGATCAAGCATAAGATTTTTATAAATTCCTAAATCTTCATTCCCTGATTTTTTTATCAACATTGATTTCTCCTTGTTCAATAAGGTCTTAGATGAGATGTTTGAATCTAAAAAAATTGTATTTTATGTCCCTTATATTGGTGAAATTCACAATGATCTTTGTCTCTGTACTATGGAGGTTTGACTTGAGGTTCTTGATAGTTTTTAAAATCTAGGAGTGTGATGAGATTTGACTGAGTCAACTTCTTCAACATTGTTTCAATAGGCTCCCATAAGGGAGTTAATTTTCATCGAGGAGCATTGTTTTGTCTTGGTGTTGGTCCTTGTGAAGTAGTGGCATTGTTAATATTTAGTTGATTATTCTATTGTGTGTTTTGTTGCATGTTGTGTGCATTTGATGGTGCCTTAATAACAAATTTTGCATCCACCACACTATCATTAGTAACCTTCTTATTTTTGGCCCAAAATCAAGGTTTTTTGTTGGAACTAGATGGTTGGTTGTGAGTTTGTATAGACCCCCTAGCAATTAGGGTTTGTTCAATGTTGAGATCTTTTGATATAAGTTATTTAAATGATGTTACATATTACATTCTCAATTGAAAGGCTAGATCTATTTCCATATTTCCTGCAATTATTTCAACTTGTTGTCTCAGGTATAGGCCATTTACACTTGCTAGGTTTGTGTCTCCATTGTTGTAAAAAGGTAGCAAAGGCCTCTCCTCTATTTTATTTTAGGGTGTAAAGATCCTCCAATGTTACATCAACATCAATGTTATAAGATAAATATGTGATGAATTGATATATTATTTCTTGAAATGTCCTAATTCTAAGAGTTAGGTGTGAAACCCATTCCATTGATAATCCACCCAAACTTCTTGGGAATAGTCTCATGAGATATGAATCATTGTAGGAGAATTCCATACAAGAAACATAAAAATATCTTATGCGGTCCTCTAGATTTCCTCTTCCCTTATATTTTTCAAACTTTTGGATCTCAAAGTTTGGAGGAAAAGGTAACATCATGATGCTTCTATCAAATGGATAGGGGCATAGGTCTTGGACTGTATATGATTTCTTTACTTTTCTAGTTTGAATATCTTGTATTTGTTGGGTCAACATTTGTATCTATGATGAAATGTCCATGAGAATGGGAAATTTGTCAGAAACAAAGCAAGGCTTGTGTGTAAAGGCTACTCACAAGTGGAAGGTATAGATTTTCAGGAGACTTTTGCCCCGGTAGTAAGAATGGAAGCTATAAGGATGTTCTTGGCATTAGCTGCTTATAAAGATTTCAAAGTCTATCAGATGGATGTCAAGTCAACATTTTTGAATGGTGAACTAAAAGAAGAGGTCTAAATGGAACAACCAGAAGGATTTCAGTTAACAGATCAACTGGATATGGTGTGCAGATTGAAGAAATCTTTTTATGGATTGAAGCAAGCTCCTAGAGCCTAGTATGCAAGACTAGATAAGTATTTGAGTTAGAAAGGATTTAACAAAGGTACAACAAACAGTAATTTATATTTGAAGACTGAAAATGACAAAATCTTGATTGTATTTGTATATGTTTATGATATTATCTTTGGAGGAAATGAAAATATGTGCAAGATGTTTGCAAAAAGAATTTGAAATGTCCATGTTTGGCAAGATGAATTTATTTCTTGGGCTAAAGATTAATCAAACAGAGAAGGGAAGTTTGATTTCACAATCTAAGTATGTGAAAGAGATGTTGAAAATATTTGGGATGGACGGTTCAAAACCTGTAAGTACTCCTATGGTGATTGGTTGCAAGTTGGGTAAAGATGATGATTCACCTAAGGCCGATCAGAGCAAGTATATATCTATGATTGGTGAACTAATGTATTTGACTGCTACTAGACTAGATATTATGCATGTGGTTTATCTTATAGCTAGATTTCAAGAAGATTTGAAGGAAACACATGTTACTGCAGTTAAAATAATATTCAAATATTTGAATGGAACTCTGGATTATGGATTATGGAATCCTAAAGACACTGATTTTACACTTAATGCTTATATAGATGCATATTGGGTCAGAAGTATAGATGACATAAAGAGTACAAGTGGTGGTGCTTTCTTTTTTGGATGTAGATTGGTGGCAAGAGGAGTGTAGGCATTCTTATAAGCATTCTCTACATTATATCCACAATACTCTAGATATTCTTCCATCAATACTTTCCAAATACCACAATTATTTTTGGACTCACTATCCATAAGGCTACAACCTGGAGGGCTCACTGCCATAGATACACAAAGAATAATTGTTACAGAGAGACAAAATTCCCAATGCAACAAAGGATTCCACAATAATCATTGATCAACTTGCATGAATGATAGAGTTCGCCTTCTACTCACTACATCCAAAAACTCAGTGTTAAGCTTCAAACTGATCAACTACACACATAACTCACACACTTTCAAAATAGCTTCACAGTCACATCTCCTCTTTCAATTATCTTCCTTCTTTTCTTATGTATAATTTTCATTGCTAGCATATTCTGTATTTATACCATCTCCAACCTTGAAAAGATACAAAGACAACCATCCAACTTCAAATCCAAATTAGGTCGGTGCCAAACATCCTAGGGTGGAATTAGAATGAGGGTGACCCAAATACATGCTTCACTGAGACCCATAATAGATCCAACATGCTTCATCAACTTCGAAAATAGTGCTTGAAACACAGTCGGCCAAACCAGTGTAAAACACATAGATCAATTAAGCTTGATACTTCCAAATGCCAAAACCATCTTTAATAGAACTAGGGCAACACAACTCTATAACCACAAGTCATAAGACTTCATCAAAGAGAAATCCAGATCAACAACAATTCTCTCGGACCTCAACTAGAACACAAAAAAACATAGTTCACAAGTACCGGATCAACATCCTAAACAACTGAATACCTGTAATCTCCTTTTAATAATTTTTTCTCAATATCCTCAACATATACAGTCAACAACAACTAGTAGATAACCAGTTGACTAGTTGACATCAATGACAACACTTTCATTCCTCTTTCCATTCTTGCAGCAGTTTGGAGCATATGTATGGTCTTGATATGGAGGTGTATTGTATGAGTGATATTGTGAATTAGATGGTGGTGTGGGAGGTGTGTTATATGCTCCACCATATTGGTATTATGGTGTGGAATTTCCTTGAGATTGAAAATATTATTGACCTTGAGGATTGATATATTGTTGACCTTGAGGATTAAGATATTGTTGAACTTGAGGACCATATTACAAATTTTGTTGTTGAGTATACATTTGTTGGGCTTTTGCTTTATGTTGAGCTTGTAATTGATCATGAGAAAAACCTTGTTGTTGACTCATGTGTTTATTAGGAACCACATTATGATTTGGAATAATGTTTTGATTTAGAACAATTTTTTAATTTGGAACATTATTTTGATTTGGAACTAATTTTTTATTTGGATTTGGAACCATATTTTGATTTGAAACAATATTTTAATTTGGAACAATGTTTTGATTTGGAAAAAGGTTTTGATTTAGAACCATGTTTTGATTTGGAACAAGATTTTGATTTGGAACCATGTTTTTATTTGGAAATATTTGGATTTGGAACCGTGTTTTGATTTGAAACAATGTTTGGATTTGGAACCATGTTTTGATTTTGACCAATGTTTGGATTTGGAACCATGTTTGGATTTTTACCAATGTTTGGATTTGGAACAAGATTTTGAGTTGGAACAATGTTTTAATTTGGAACAATATTTTGATTTGGAGCAATGTTTTGATTTGGAACTATGTTTTTATTTGAAGCAATGTTTTGATTTGGAAGATTTGGTTGTTCAACATGGATGCATGACGATGTTTCTAAATTTTGTTTTGACATCAATTATTTTTGGGGACTGTTATTGTTGCAACTGTTGTAGAGTGGTATATTGTTGATGTTGCGCAAGTTGGCCTTTATGTTGTGTTGTTTGATTTTGACCTTGAATCAAGGGTTGATGAAAACTTGAAGAGGATTTTTTAATCCCATAACCTATTATCATTTAATTTTATGCATTGAAAGTACTTGGAATTGAAGCATTGTGAAAACCCAAACTTGTATTTGTATTTTTTGGAACTTGAGTATTATGTAAGGGATTACCCTGTTGATTTGAATGATTTGTTTGATCAACCCCTTGTGTAGTCACTATTGGTGGACTTTGAAAAAATGGTGATGGTTTTAGAAATTTTTGAATCATATTATGTATGAAGGATTCACTCCATTGTGGGTGATTTCTTGAAGCTATTTGGGCTAAATTTTGATCATGTGATTGTGTCATTTGTTCAAAATATTGTTCCTTCAATGTGTTAAGATAAAATTTTGACGGAACTTTGGCACCTAATTGTACAAGTTTGAGCATTCAATGTGTGGGATCTTGTTTCATCATTAATTTCATTACATGAAGGAGATCTTGACTTTATTACAATTCTAGTATATCTTTGAGAGTGACTTCACGTGGTTTTTGTTCTTCTTCAATGTGAATTGTTTTCACTTGAGATTTGGTTGTAGTTAGAGGTTATGTTGTATTTGGAGGAAGCTCACTTGTTTGAGGAATTCCATATGGTTGATCAATAACATTAGGATCCCTCTATTCCATAGGATTAGACTCCGTAGATTTTTTGTATTGAGGCCTAGTTGTGACCATGCAAGGTCTATTAATCCTAGGAAATATTTGAGACAAATGATTTTGAAATGTACTTGTAACCTCAAATTTGTTTTCAATAATGATGTTTCGATTGAATTTGGATCGATAATGAATGATTGACATGAATGAGTGGAAGATATTAAACTTTTGATTCAGACCACACTTAGGACTTTGATTGTTTGATTGGATTTTTTGATTTTGATGTTTTGAGGATTATGAACTTACTACTTTGGGAGTAGACTCATGACTTCCAAAGTGATTTTGTCCAAAATGTTTTGCTAACTCAACCTAAATACCTTGAAAAAAGATCATTTCCAAGTATAAGGCTAAATTATTTGATATGATAAAGGATTTAAACCTAAGTGATTTATGTCCAAATGTTAAGTTGTTTATTTTGATATGAAATGTTGTGATGTTTGATTTTGAATGAATGTGACGTCTTTGTTCCAAATGACAACCTAAGATTTTTTTTTACAATTTCCAAGTGACTTTGATAAAGAACCTTGTTTGATGTTTGAATGTTTGATAAATAACAATGATTTGGTTTGATGATAACCCAAAAAGTGTTTTGATAAAAACAATATTGAGTATGAATTTCCTTGTTTGTTTGTTTGAAGCAAGTAACACAAGTGGTTTTGAATGTTTCCTTTAGGTTCAATTTTTGAAATCTGATTTAATCTTTTGTTCTTTTTACCACATAAAGATATTGATTATGAGTTTTATAGCACTAAGATGTCTACAAAAAGCAAATTATTTTCCACAAAAGCTTGATATTGTGAAAAGATAAAAAATGCTAAGTTGTAGTTACCTAGGTTTACTTTGACACAATGCACAAATATGTAGACAATGATACTAGGATGCACATAAAGATATCATTTTAAAAAATAGATATATTTAGATGCATACAAAGGTACAATGTCTTTCAAGTGTATACAATGTGTTCAAAGGGTTTAAAATATTGTCATAACCATGTTTAATGTTTGTTTGAGTGTTTTGGTGATCAAGCAATGTGTTCAATTGACTCAATTGGTAATGGGAGACATTTAGTAAGATTTCTTCCACAAATCTCACTAGCAATAGATTGATAGAGCCAAAAACAAGTACAATCCTGTTTAGTCAAGTAGGTTTATCTTCTGAATTCAGGCCCAAACAATAAAATACTATCCATATAATGAGTAGCTAGAGTATGCATGCATACATGATACACCTCTTACCTTGGAAGGAAAACTTCCTTGTAAGGTGTTTTTCGCCTCAACTATGTTTAGTACATGGTGAGTAACTTCATAGAATGATTCTATTCCATTTCACCTCCTTAAGAAGACGTTCAATGGTCTTAGGCCTCTAAAACAAATAGGTTTTTAGTGGGTAAAAATTGGTGAACACCACTGACCTCTCAAACATTGCATTGTGAAACCCACACAAGTTTGGAGCGCTACATGCATAGATTGACCTATAGCTTTTTATGTCAACCAATTTATATAGCACACCCAAAAATGCCACTTGAGGTCAAACCCTTGAGTTCTTCGTTGCATGGATGTATCTCAAGGCAAGCCTCCTACTTAAAAGAAAAAAAAGAAGGTGTTACTATTTCTCTTCACCCAAGATCACACTAGGCACGAGGGGAGAGGATATGTACCAACAACCTTATAAGGTTTACAATGAACATAAAGTGAAAACTATAAGTGTTTCTCTTCACCCAAGATTACATGAAGTGCAAGGGGAGAGGATATGCACTTCCTAGTCTACCAAACATGGAAGACAAAGCACACACTCTTGTTCTTTTTAGGTTCACCAAAAGATAAATTTGTTAATTTTTTAGAGAACCAATTGAAGTGTGTAATTTGTATGTCATTTTTAAGCCCAAATGAAGGTGAAATTTGATTGTTCAATTGTATGCACCAAATAAAAAAATAAAATTTGTTGTCCAATTTTAAACACCAAAGCAATGTGAGATGCATAAAATGAAACTAGCTCTAAAGTTATTTCTAAATGAGTGTTTAATAAACACTTTTTTAGATCCATCATGTTGTAAAGGTCCATATATGTCAAATAAAACTAGAAAACATATAGTAGTTAGGGTTATTCCTTAATAAAATATGTAATTAAATCAAAGGACTAAAATAGACAAAGGCACGGGACTACATCCAATAGAGGCATGGCTTTTTAGAAAAAAGTGTGGCACTATCAAATGACAAAGGTGCAGACCTTTAATGAAGGGATGACCCTTTAACAAAGGTGTGGCATGTTCCTCAACACAAAAGAAGAAAATGCAAAACAAAGGCATGAATTCCCATATAAAGGTGTGTGATTGTCAGAAATGAAGGTGTGAACCTTTAAACAAAGGCGCAAACCTTTAACAAAGGCATGCCTCTATAAAAAAAAAAAGCACAATTCTACCCTACACCTACAAAATCTGACAAAACTTGAAGAAAAATGATCAGTTAGGGATGTGGGGTCCCATCAGGCGTGTCATTATGTGAATGTATAAAATCAACTGATCAAATAACATCAAATTGAACTCTAAAGCTATGCAAATGATCAATTAACTACACAATCCACTAAAATTGTTCATAAAAGATCAATTAGAATTCAAATAGCATGAAAGAACAAAAAAAATCAAATTGAATCTAACTAAACAATGCAAACCTCAATCCCATTGTGGGATTATGCTTAAATTGGATGTGGAGTGTTCAATTTAATAAAAATCCATTATTGATCCAAAGCAACTAAAAAAATAAATGAAGAAAAATGGCTCACAAGATGCTCTCAAATTGATCAATTTGGGCAATCAATTCAACAGAGTAAGTTTACTCAATTCTTGTGAATGAATTATTATCGAAAAAAGCCTACTATTTATAGAATTTTGAAATCATGATCAATGGATGAAATCAAATGAGAGGAATGAACATGGATTGAGGATGAATCAAATGGTTAATAATCCATGAGACATGGATCAAATATCAAATTAATGGTTCAAGATCCATGAGAGACTCAACCAATTCCCTAAATTTTAAGAATTATGTTGGGAGATATTTCCATTTGTAGGGAAATATTTGAATTTGAAAATGGAATATTCCAAGGGAATATTCATTGTGAAAGTGGGAGAAGTTGGAGGATTTGGAAATAAATTTGATAATTAAACAATTAATTAAAATTATTTAATTGTGTCAGTGGATGAGATTAGAGGCTTTAATTAAATAATCGTGAACTATTTAATCAAAGTATTATTATGACACTTAATAAAATAATTTGAATTATTTAATCAAATAAGAATGGAATTAATATGAAGAAAATTGAATTAACTAAATAAAATTGATTTATTTAATTAATATGAGAAAAGGTGAATTTAACTATATAATTGACTTTTTTTTAATCAAATGGATGAATTGGGTGAAGTAGACTAGAAATAGTATTAGTACAAGAAATCAAGTATGTTATATCATTAGGATAGTTTTAAGTATCTACATGAAATAATCCAAATTTGATTGGGAGCTTGTGCAAAAGATACTTTGTGATCTTGTTGTGGGAATTTTAGATGGTGAGCGCATCAGGGAGAATAGAGGTAGATAAGTTTTCGGAAACAATTTTCAAATGTAGAAGCTATGTCAACAAGAAATCAAGGGAAACATAGACTAAAGTTATGAGCCCCTAGTTCTTTTTGAGTGTCGTAGTTTATACCCCAGATTCAGTAATATAAAGGTAAACACCCTTTGATTTAGACATAGAAAGAACTTCACTAGATATTCACAAATTGACAAATAACCCTAATTAGATAGAATTTTGAAAATTGTTATATTAATCATGTTCAAAAGGGTACAATATATATCTTCCCCAATACTCTAAATAATTCCTTCCTTTCTCACATATAACCTTATACATTGATATACTATTCATACACAGGTCTTACATATATTCATTTGTTCTTCATACACATATACACATCTATCTTTGCATACTCTATCATTCATATATTTCCCTATACATATAGCTACGGGATGGGACGTGACCCATCTATTCTACCCTTAGCCTAGATGGTATCTTTACAATCTTAGGCTCTACAAGTTCTTTGTGATAAGATGTAGAATGATCTTCCTAGTGGGATCTTCATTGTTTAGATTTCTAGTTAACATCTTCCTCCCTTTCAAAATATTGACTTGTCCTCAATTCAATGTTGCTAAGTTGAAAGGATGTCATTGCAAATTTCCTTTAGGCTAGAAAAAGTAGCATCTCATTAGGTCTTGGATAGATGTAGCTATTGTGTCTAAACTTGGATTTGCAAGAGGAGCTTCCCTTCCTCTAGAAGTGTTTGAGGAATTTTTATCTTTTGTGTTAATGTGCTTCCTAGAGGACTCCAGTGATATGAGCTAGCCTTAAGCTAACCACCTCCTGGAGTTGGTGGAACCTCTACCAGACAGTACCTCTTTGGTCTTGTAGTTGTTGGAATTGTGCATGTAGTGATTTTATTTGCACTCTAGACCATCCATTAGTATCTTGCAATGCATCATAATTTGTGGATCTTTGGAGAATTTGTACTTCTAGTTGGTCCATATGAGCCTTATTTGTTGCTATCACTGTTGACCATTGTAAACAAAATTGGTATAATACATTCAAATCCCCTTCTATGTTCTTTAGGGTACTAATTTGTAATTCTAACATAGAGTTTGTGGTGGTGCACTTCTTCCTTTCCTCATATGTTATTGTCTTCTAATTTTTTTCTTGTATCTTTTGCCTTGGTGCTTTCTTCTGTGATTGTGTATCCTTGATTACTTGTCTAAATTCATATATTCTATGTTGTGATATTGTAGTAGGGTAAGTTTTGGAAATGGATTAGATCAGCCATACATGTTTTCCTACATAGCTTTGGGCTTCCTTTTCTTCTAGTGGAATGTGAAATATCCTTTTGCTATCCAAAAAAGAGATATCTTCCTTTTTAGATTCTATTATCCCATTAGAATTTATGAACCATCTTAATCTGTGTAGTGCTTTAAAGGTGTTAAAAGGCTCCATCTCTACAACTTCAAAATCAATAATTTATGTAATTCCTTTTATGTTCACCTCCACATTTATCCATGTACTTAATGTTTCCATGCTAGAACCGTCTGCTAAAATGATATTCATGGGTGTTCTTATGAGCTTAGGTTTGCCTAGCCTCTCGTGAATACTTACTAGAATGATATTTAGGTTTGTAGTAATTAATAAAGGACAGTTCTTCTAATTTTGATCTTTTGTAATATGATGTCCTTGTTGTTTATGTTTATTCTAATATTTTCCTAGATGTTTTAATTTTACTAACAAATATCTCTATTGAGCCAATGAGGCTAAACTCTTCAACATCACTTCTTCTAAAAAACATGTTATCTCATGTTTTTGTTGTTGTACAATTTTTTGCTTTGATTTCTCTAATATATTATCATGTTGTTTCTTACTTGGTTGGAAGTAGTCATAATCCTCTTCTTATGGTTTTGATTCTTCAAAAATATCTTCAATCTCCCTTCTTTGTCTTTCGATATCTATTCCCTGTTTAGTTAACACTATAGCTTTGTTCTTTATTCTAAATTTGTTCTTTTTGTTTATTTACGGTGGTTATTCTTCTCTAGAATAATCTTCATTAAATGCATCTTATGACCAATTATATATATTATCTGACATCTTTTTACTCCTTGTGTTACTCTTCTAATCACTTTGGATCCTTTATTGTCTTATAGATCATCACTTATTGAGTGTGTTATATTCTAATAGTACCATTCTACCTTATCACATTTGAATATATCATGTGAATCATATCCAAAAAAGGACATTTTATTCTCTTTTGTGCCCAAAATTCTATGTCATAATGGCCTACTTTCCTGCAATTGTAACATATGGTGTCACTTCTCTGGAAATTGTTTCTTTCATGTTCTCTTCCTCCTCTATAATTGGACTATTTTTTATCTCCCATATAGTGTTTTGGAGGGTTATTTTGTAGCATGTATGTACTTTTGTTATCCCTCCATGGCGGTTACCTATATCCTGCATCATTTAAAGGTCTTTCTGCTAGTCCTTTGACAAATACCATGTTCTTGTCTATGTCTGCATTATAGTTGTGGTTAAGGGTATCTAGGATTAGGATGATTATGTGTGTTATGAATCTTAAATTGGTTTGCAGGACATTCCTCTGTTAGGTGACTATCCTATTCTTGGCATGTTCCACAATATATTGAGTTTATCTTAGCCGATATTGTCTTTAGTTCTACATCTAGTGTGGTTGTTTTTTCTTTGTGTGATTTTGGGAAATCATTCTAGAGGTGTCCTTCTCTTGAGTAGTATGTACACCAAATTTATTTGTTTCTCTTTTTTTCTCCCCTTGCTAAAATTGAGTTATGTATGGTTAGTTGTTCTACCACAAGTTGTATCTTCGCAATATTTTCCTTTATGTCATCCTTTTGAGGTTTGTGCTAGGTTTCGGCTTTAATGCAATAGGCCATGGTGATTTGGTTTATATAAGTATTGAATATCCTACCATCCAAATATTATATTATGTCTTTTTGTAGTCCATAAATGAACCACTCTATCTTCTGCCTCTTTGTCAATGGTTCTTCTAATTTGCGGAAAACTTCTTTGAATTGTCTATCATATTATTTTATTGATTCTTCTTCTCTTTGGAATAGGTTTTCCATTTTGGTCACACTCTTTGTTGGGATATTTGAAGTGTCAAAGTTAGCTAGAAAGTGTTGTTTTAACTTCATTCCAGCTCTTCCCATGTTTAGGATAGGTCGTCTTTTACCAATCTAATACTTATTTTATGAGTGACTTGATACAAATTCAAGTATTTTTAGTTTATCTTCATTGATATCTTGCCTTTACCACATAAATTATAGTAATAATATATTTTATGTGGCTTCTATTGTATCTTTTCCAAATATCGATATCTTGATTGATGATTCCTTCTTATCTTTTTTCTTTTTTAATTCTAACTTTCCATATTTGTAGACTAGGTTTTTCTTCTTTCTCTTTCTTTACCTTTCTAATACTATAGGGTTTTTATTCTCTACCCTTGTCTCTCGCCAATTTATATCAAAATATTATTTTCCAAGTATTTATTCCCACTCTGCCTCTTTTTCATCTTCTTCTCTTGTTTCTTTACCTAGTGGTATTTTTTCTTTCAAAATTCATCAACTCTTATATGGCTGAGGGGATGAATTATGGTCAGGGGTTTGTGACTCTTCAAAACATCTTTTCACTTTCTTATTTTTTAGTGTCATTTTATTTGTTTATAAACATAACTCTACCCAAATTCAATCTATTTTATTTGCTCTATCTTATTTCTTCTTCTTTAAATTTCATTATACTCCTATTGACTAATTCTTCTAAATATTTTGCTTACATCAATGGAGTCCTCTCTCGAGTTTTCAAAAATTTCATGAATCTATCATATAGGTTAATAGTGATATTTTATAGGTATAGTCAAATTATTGGACTTTTAGGAGGTTGTGGTAGTATTTGAGTCTTTGTATTATTGCAAGGTCCTACTAGCAATCTTCTAGATTCTTCATACTCATTAGTATTATTATTTATACTAGTTATCAGTTGTCTTGCTCTTTCCCAACATGTTTATGATATTTTTGGATTTTTTCACTCTTCATTTTGATCTTCTTCTCTCTTTTCTTTGGCAACACCCCCTTTGGTGCACTCAACAACACAATCATTGGTACACTTGTTCTGCCTTGCATAACCACCCCATCTTTTGCCTTGGTCAAAATGGGTCCCCCTTGTTTTTTTTCATCCTTTGTTGTTGTTTGTATTAAAGTTTGGACTCATTTTGTTTCCAACACTTTGTTTTTTTTTTGTTTAGCCTATCGAAATCGGAATCAGAACTGAATCGGGTTCTGAAAGTTCTTTTAAGGCTTGTTTTGGTTCCCATCTCGATAGCCTTTTCTTTTGCTTTTTGTTTATCTTTAGCGGAACTAGATCCGGAGTGAGTGTTTAAGCTGGTTTTTATCAACAGTTGCAAAATCATGATTTATTCTGACTCCGCCTCTGCTATTTTTATTTATGCTTTGGTCTTGGTCTTTGTGTTTTGTTTTCTTAGGTTGGTCTTTTACTTTACTTTTTATGTTTGGTCCTGCTTAGTGTTTTGTTGACAGAGTCGGAATCGGAATGAGTATTAGGTTTGGAAATTTCATAAATTTGAGATTCTATTTCCATTTCAGTTCCGCCTCCGCCACTTTTGATGGTTGACATTTTGACTGAAGTTGCACTACAGAGAAGTGTTTGTTCTCTCATAGTTCTGACTCCGCCTTTACTGCGCTTTAATGCGTTAATGGTAGTTACTCGAGTAGGTAGAAATCAATTTTTTTTTACCTTCATTAAGGGTTAAGCGAATCATTATTACTATTATCGAGAAATCAAAGAGCACAAAACAGCAGCAACAGAGTTTGTTTTAAGCAAATTGATCGAGAGAGAGAAGGGATATTGTGTACGAATCAATTCAGAAAGTTAGCTCGGGTTTCTTTGCGTTTGAGGTAGGTTTCTTATCTTTGTTGTTCTTTGTTTATTTACGGTCATGTTTGTGGTATTTTGTCTACTCGTAATTTCGATCATTTGGTTTCAATTGAATCTATGTTTCTTGGCATGATTGAATGAGTAGTTTCTTGTTTTATATTGTTTTATTTTGACTTAGTTTTGTTTCATGTACTGTCGTTTTGTTTCTTTCTATTTTTGAGCATGGTCACTTTCACGTCTTAATCGTGATTGCGTCGTGTTGTTTTTGATTTGCAGTGGTGTTAGATTAAATTAGGTTTAAATGATTTGCAGTGAGGTAGATTAAATATTTACAGTGAGTTAGGGTAGATTAGATTTATTGTTTACTTAGGGTTTTTTCGTGTGTTTTGATATGGTAAAACGGCAAGGTTTAAACCCATGCCCTAGTTTTATTAGGTTTGTTAGATTAGGGTTTTTGTATCGTGCGGTGATCATAGTTAAAATATTTAAATAAGATTTCCTAAGTACAGTCGTTCCCCATGGTCATATGGGTGTAGGGTTTTAAAGCCCTCTTTTCATTTTAAGCGACCTCGGTTTTAATCATGAACTTATGTGTTCAATGAATAAAAATATTTGATGGCATCATTATTGACTTAGGGGGAGGCGGAATCGGAATCGATTATGAACCTAAGAATTTTGTTTTTCAAAAGTTATCGATTCCGTTTCCATCTCGTTTCCGGCTCCGCATGTACAATAGAAGTCTTCTTTGGAAAATAATGATAACCTGGACAGAAGCGGAGGCGGAGTGGAAATTGGATATGAAAATATGAAAATTTGAAGAAAGTCAAATCCCTTTTTCATTCCGATCCTGGTTCTGATCACCATCTCGGTTCCGACACCAAGCCCGTTTGTTACTAAGTGAAGTATCTGTATTGGTTTTTGCTTCGAGTCCAACAATATTGTAAAAGAGACTATTTTAGGTTGAGTTTTTGCCTGGTTCTGCCTCTGATAAGTATGATCTTTAAAAGCATGTTTTATGATGATATCTAAAGATCTAATTAGAGGTTTGCTTGCAGGAGAATTGAAAGATGTCAAGAACATAAGGAGAGGCTGCTTGAAGGAACCAACCGGCTGGAACATCAAAGACAGTACCAAAAATAAAGAAGGTGAAGCCAGAAAAGATGCCCTATACATTGAGGTATGATCATAGGAGCCTAGTGGTGAAAGTGAGCAAGGTGGAATCAAACTGGTCAGATATCACGGATACCAATTTGGGCCAGTACAACTTTACAGAATTACATGAAGAAACCTTTGCTGAACAAGAAAATATAACTGGAAGGACACGAAGGATTGTTGATTCTGGCATGGCACATATTACCGTGTTCCCTTTATCAGTTCAGTGTCCGGAGTTGATATTAATAGTAGCCAGTACTTACAATCCAGCTACAAGACTATGCATGGATTCACAAAATAATGTGATTATTGATCTTACTCCTTAAATGTTCCAAAGTATGTTTAATGTTCTGGATCCCAAGAGCTTGGTACAACTAACTAAAGCAGAGGCATTGGAGAAATATAGCAAGTATAAAGACTCCAATAAGTCTCAATTAAACAAAAAATGGTTTAAAATAGAGAAGAAATCCTTGAGCAAACTTGTAGACCAACCTAAGAGGGCAGATTTTAAGAAGGAGACATCTGATTTAATATTGATGTTGTCCAGAGTGTTTGGGAAGAGGGATACCTTTCATTTAAAGGAATGGATGTTTCATTTCATTCAAATAATTTTGCAGGGTGACCATCAGTTTGATTGGTCAATGATTGTTTTTGATGCCATACATGATCAGCTGGCAAGGGTCAGGCAGACTAAATCTTTCTTCATGACTTCTTATGTAGTTTATGCAGCAGCAAGATTGGGGATTTTCCCAGGTTTGAACAGAGTAGGTATAATGGCAGCCTTGGATGGGCAGAAGAAGGTATGGGAACATTATGATCAGTTATCTCTTCAAGTTGCTGAGACTCATTTTAGAAGAGCCAATGATGCATTTTTATATGTGATCATCAACCAATTAAGTGGGGATGCAAGATATTAGTAAAGTCAAGAAGCTATGGCTTTTATTGCTGAATGGGGATGTTGGTACATCCAGTACCCCAAATTTACATACTTCAAGTTGGCTGGTTTTGAAGGGAATCCACATTTACTTCCAAGGTGTTGCAGTAATAGGATAGTGCTAATAGAGTTTGTATATCAAGCTATCAGAGTTAATGCTCAGTTTGGGATTAAGCATAAAATTGGATGTCATAAATTTCCTATGAAGTTGGGTGAATATAGTTGTCAACACTTGAAGGGAGCAAAGGTGGTTTGTAATGAGTTGATACAATTGAAATTGGGATTGTATACAACTCGTAAGTATTTTGATCCAAAGAAGAAGATGTATGCTTTATTGCCTTCAGTATTCACTAGGCATTTCAACTTGTTAGAAGATTTTTGGAGTGATCGGAAGGATGAGTATGATTTGAGGAAGAAGAACTATGAAAGATTGTTGGTTACACTCATGGCAGAGTTAGGTGTTAAGGAAAATATTCCTAACACATTGGTGGATGATGGAATTGTATTGGATCCATCATATGAAGCTTTGAACATTGGCACCAAGAGCTTAGATCCAATTGATTGGAATGTTGAAGAAACAATTGACATTAAGAAAATTGGAAGGACGGTCTTGGATAGAAGTGTGCAATGGTTGATGATGAGAACTCAAGCTCTTCAAGGACCAGTCCTTAAAAAGGGAAAAGGATACAAGAGAATCAAGAGAAAGACACCTCCCAAGGAGCCATTAGAATTCCTCCTCCGGATGTTGAAGAAATAGAACTTGAGGTGGTAGATGATGAAGAAGAAGCACTAGAGGGAGATGTTCCAGTAGGATATGTTGTCTCAACACCCACATTGGGTGAATCATCCACACAACTCCCACTTACAAGGAAGAGGAGTAAAGAAGTTCAGGAAGGAGTTCATAGCATGGCTGAAGCTGCCAAGGGGAAAGAGGTAGAGGATGAAATTCTGGAAGTAGAGACAGATTCTGATGATACTCTATCGGAGAAAGATTTTCAAGAAAACATGCCTCTAGATGAGGATATTGAGCAGATCTTAACACAAGAAGATTAGTGGAAGCTATTTGAAGATGCTACAAGAGATTCTAATGCAAGGGTTGCGATGGAGAAACAAAAGGAAATAGAAGCTAAAGCAGTAGCTGATGAGGTGGAAGACCAAAGAAAACAACAAGAAAATGAACTCAAGATCAAAGAAGAGAATGATAAATTGGAATTGATACAAAAAATTCATGATCTTGAAGGGGAAAAAGCAAGGAACCATAGGGAAGAGGAAGTTTTAGTTGCCAGATTGAAACTTGCAGAAGAAGCTCGACAAAAAGAGGAAGAAGCTGAAACTTTGAAGAAGAAAAGAGATGTTGAGGAGATAATAAAGAAACAACAAGCTAAAGAAGAAAAGGCAAGGGCAGAGAAACTCAAGGCCTTAGAAGCAGAGAGGTTAGAGAAAGAGAAACAAGAAGCTTTGGAAAAAGAGAGGTTAGAAAATGAAGATCAAGAGAGAGAGAAGGAAGAAGAGAGTCAAAGGAAGAAACAGGAAGAAAGGAAAAGAAAAGAACAAAAGGATAGAGAAGAGGTTGAGAAGTTAGTACAAATGCATGTGCTACAAGAGCAATAAGAGAAAGCAAAGGCTGACTCTCAACCTTAGGTAGATGTTCAGCCACCTTCTATAGTTGTTTCTTCCTCTTCCATGATGACTACTGCTCCAATGGCTCCTACTTGGTTGAAGTTAGATTTACAGAAAAGAGCAACAACACCTCCACAACCTCTCAATTGGGAGGATATGATGAAAGGGATTGAGCAGGAAAGGCCTAAGAAGAAGGCTAAAATTCTACATTCTACTCGACTCACAGATAAAGGGGAGATAGTTGATGAATGTGCCATGCCTATGACAGAAAAGGAGGTAGGGGATATGCAACGAACAGACTATCAGTTGAGTATGGTCAATTTGGGAAGACCTACTAGGAACCAACAAATGAATTTGATTGATGTAGTGGCTTCAACCACCAAATGAAGAATGATAAAGGACAAGCAAAAGAAGGATGAGCTTAAAGCTCAATTGGATCAGTTGCATTCATTCTTGAAGAGTGTCTCCTCTCCAAGGTCACAACAGATAACAGCCATTGAGACTCCTATTTTGTTAAGCAAAAAGGAGGTAGATGATTTGATACAAGTTAGAGGTAAGGCGGAGATGGTAGACAGGTGGATAGATAAATTGATCTGAGAGGTAGGTGAGGTTTTAGTGAAAGGATTTAAAGCCTGCAAGGATGCAAAAGGATTAATAAAGGAGATGCATCAATACATTGAGGCATCAGAAAAACAAGAAGAAGAGTATAAGGAGTATAGTCAAAAGTTAGAAAAGGTAAATGCATTGCCTCTAACTACTCTTCTAGAAAAATCCATACTTGAGGAAGATAACAAAGAATTTGTGGAGAAGACTTCTCACATACTCAAGTTTAGGACTGGATTTTTGAGCAAACACAGGGATGAGATTCAAGAAGCAGTTAATAATTTGATTGAGCAGTTGGAAGAGTTGGAAGCAATCATGGCCATAATTTTAGATGTGAATGTAATGACAAAACATGGCATGCCTTTGAGTTAGGTTAAACAGAAATGGAATGAAATATTTCAAAGACTCATGCAAGAAAAGGATGATAAAGAAGACTTGGTAATAGATCGGCTTGTAGAAGTCAAAGAAGAGATAAAATTTGCGGAGAGAGAATTGATGAAAATAAAGGGGATGAAATAATTTGTTGCAGCAGAGTTGGATCGGATCAAATTTGAGGATAGTTGGATTGATGGGCTAGAGATGGATACATTACAACAAGTCTTCACTAGTTAATATGAGTTCATTATGGATCCAGCTTCACATGTATGAAATCTTGCATGCATGATGTTCTCCTTCTTTGCATGTTGCATGCAACACTGATAGCTTTTTGAACGCATGACTTCCTCTTCTCTTCTATCTTCTATTTTTAGATTAAACTAAATTTTCTAATGTAAGGACTCAAGATCAAATTGATCTGAGTTTCCAAGAAATTTTAGTTCCTAAAAAGGTGGAATGCTTAAAATAGAAGTAGAGTTCGAACTTTTGTATATCTATAAACACCTAATGGGTATCATATTGTAAAGGTCGGCTAATGGAGAATAGAAATTGGCTTACCTAATGTTAGGAGATAGAGTTTTGTAGTGATCATTTTGGAGATACATTGTTACTTGATCTTTTTACAGTTAATAGAATTACAGGTTTTGCGCAATATGGAGTTACAATTGAGTTGTTTTACTTGATAAGGCTAATAAGTTATAATCCATCTGAATGCTGGTGATTGTGTTGAAGCATGATAGTTTCTTATGTGGTGAAAATCATTAGAAGAAACCAGATTTAAAAATTATCTTATTATATTGTCATTGAATTAAGTTTATTCGAGGTTTGTTGATCTATAATCTTGATGATGAATGAATGTGTGTTGTTTTGAACTTCTTGAAGTATTCGTGGTATTGTAAGTGAGGAATTAATTAAGCACCTAAAATGTATGCAACAGTATAGATCATTCTATAGATTGTGTCATCTTATGGTTTTCTTGATCTGATTGGAAGAACATTCATTATTGAAGAAATATGTCTGGACATTAGATAAGGTTGATTCAAATTTACTAGTTACCCCTTTGTTCCATCTTTTTCTTTTGTTTAAAACCCATTTATTTACAAAAAAAGAGTCATTGCTTAAGTATTTTTATTACCAGCACAGGCCCCTTGAACATTACAGTTGTATGAACCAATTGAGTGACACCAGACATTTGAGAACCAACTACTAGGACCTTGGGAGTTAGGCCACTATATGTTGTCTTTCTTTTTTAGGAGAAATAGAGTAGAAATATTATGTTTTAATGTTGTTTGTGTCATTTTAACCATCAACAGAAGTTAGCGCTAGAAGGAGGGTCTTGAAAGGACAAGCTGGCTCACATAGGGTCATTCTCACTGAACAAATACAGAAGGATTCTCAGATCTTCTACGAATCCTGAACCATTACAAGAATTGCAAGCCCCGGTTAGACCAAGACCTCACGCTCGTAGGGTTTTGCAACCTACACTGCCACCACCACTTACTCCACCTGGATTTCCACCAAATCCACCAACACCACCACCAATTCCACCTATATCATCACCTCCAAATAGGCCTGTATCACCACCAATTCGGCCTATATCACCACTTGTCCAACCCATCCCACCAATGGCTTACTTTGTGAATAATCCCTCCCCGTTAGGGACTATTCCTAGGGGATTCCATGATTTACCAAAGAACCCAGAGAGGTTCTGTCTAAAATACATGCATGGAGAGGCTAGAAGTGTTGAAGAACATATACAAGCGTTCAAAGATGCTTGCACAAGAGCTCAAGTTGCTCACCAAGATGTGGTATATAGACTATTTCCTTACTGTTTGGGAGATATGGCATATAATTGGTATCTAAATCTGCCTCAAGGATCTATCCTAGGTTGGACTAATTTAGAAAATGCTTTCATTAATCAATTCAGGGTTTACATTGATCCTGCAATATTATATCACCAATTTGCCACCATAAGGAAAGAACATCATGAACCATTGCCCTTGTTTAACACTAGGTTCCAAAGGATGTATCATAGGCTACAAGAGTCTTACTTAGTACCAGAGGGTATGGCCATATAGGCATATTTGAGAGTTGTTGATCCTTTGATTGGCTTGTTCTTGCAAAGAACTTATCAACCTGATGAAATTGACTCATTGTCTAAAATTTATCATTTGGCTATCAAATTGCAACGGTAGATAAGTTTGCAATCTAGAGGGTTAGGAGCAGTTCTTCCTCCAGTGAATTATTTGATGCCTAATCCACCGTTATACAACATTGTCCTAGGGATGTCTTATTCCCAATATGGACCTATATCTGAGTTACAAGCTCCACCCATGGTGCTCTTCTTTAGTAATGGTGTACAAGATGCCTCACATCAATCACAACAATAGCAACCTCAAAAGCAACCACAACAAGTGGGAGGATCAACCCATGTCCATTCCCCAACCATAGTCCAAAATGTGCAGAATGAACAAACTGTTCAACTCACAAGTGAAGTAGAGACTCTTAAAAAGACTCTCTCTCAGATGTCAAATGACATGGCACAACTGAGGCAAAACCCTCCCAATAATCAAAACCAGAACTAGGGAGGTTATAACTATTAGGGAAATTACTAGAATCAGAACACCAATAGGAATTTCCAAAATCAGAACTCCTCAAACCAGAATTATCAAAATTAGAATAAAGGATATAATCAAAGATTCAATAACAACAACAATAATAGGCAATGGAATACTAGACCTAATAATGGGGGAGTTCCTCATAATTATCAAGTAGGTGAAGAAAGACCACATACTACTAATGTTGTTGATTTGAATTTTATGACAAATTGGTGTAGGTTGCATGATACAGCAGCCCATTTTGAGGTCAATTACCCAGAAATTGAGAAAATTGTGAAAATTGCACAGGCTGATGCCCATCCTCCAGCAGGAAATTCCAATTAGGATAATGGGTCAGTTAGCACTGCCATGACTTATGAAACCATTGAAGAGAAGTATCAATTCCCTATGCAAGGAGATAATCAGCCAGAGGAAGACCTTTATGATGCTCAAGCCTTCCAATCTAAGGGTGGCCATTTTCTAAAGAATCAGAACAAGGGGCCATTCACAACGTCTGCACCCCCGAATAACATGGTTCCACCAAATTAGAATGCATATAATAATCCACCCCCACCAAAGGGACCTTCTGATTCTCAGAACAGAGGTAATCAACCTTCTTTTCCTAAGTACCAAGTTAGGAATGATTTGAAATTTGACTTCGTGGTAGAATTATAGAGGCAGAAGACATCACTGTCTTTCTTTGACATCATGAAGTGGTGCCCAGCTCAACAAGAGGTGGTATTAAAAGCTTTGGAAGAGGCATATCGCTGAAAAGGGAAAGGTAAAATGACTCTCGCAAAGGAGACCAATGCAGCAATGTATAAAGGTAAAACTAGTACCCCACCTTTCTTGTTAAGTTTGAGAATTTTTGGGAAGAATCTACACAATTGTTTACTAGATTCGGGAGCATCAGGGAATGTTATGCCTTTTTCGATTTGTAAGAAGTTAGGATTGAGTCCTATCCAACCAACAAAAAGGTCATTCAGTTGGATAAAACCGAAGTCAATGTTGTAGGTGAGTTCAAGAACATACATGTCCAGGTTGGATCAGACCCAAGAATCCAGACTTATATAGATATTCAAATAACTGATATCCCAAAAATGTATGTATGCTCTTAAGTCAAGAACTAATGAAAAGCATAGGAGGATATCTGTCTTTGGATTTCTCGCACATGTGGTTACCATGGAAAGGAGTTGCCACTCAGGTAAGAATTGAAAGTGAACCTAGACTCAAACACATGATTACAGAGTATGATACTCCAAATGAAGTAGCATTCTTTGAGACTGAGATAGGTGTTTACAAAGAAGAGGAAGTCCTTACTTTCTCTGTAGTTAGTCCTGAGGATACATTATCCTTAGATCATAGTGATTCGATGATTCACATCAACCAACAAGTTCTAAATAGGAAATTGCAACAAGATAGGCTAGTTTTAGGAACAAAAACTGATTTGAGTAGTTTATTGCTTCCTAATTGGTGTAGAATACACTATCATAACCATTCGGAGTTGACATGTCAGTCATGCATAGATATTCTAAGGCATGTAGATCAGCCCAAACAAAAATCTTCAAAGAGAACTGAGACTCTCATCAATGAGTTCTCCTTTCAAGTTAAGGATGCAACAATTATTACACGAGTCAGTCTTTCTCAAGAAGAAGTTTCCTTACCAGTAGAACAGGCTCGGGTCTTAGGGTTTTTAGACCAAAAAGAAGTGGAAGTATCTCAGTTCCATTTCAATACCCCTACTCTAGATGTTTTACCAATGCCCAAAATGTTAATGAAAGATGAATTAGATGATAAATTAACTCAAGAGATTACTCAGGAGATAATTGTTGAACAAATGGGGAACATAGGAGAACCTTCAATTGAGCCTAGCCTCAAGATTATTGTTGATGATCAGCACAAGTCTGAGCCACCATATGTCACAAGTGACAAATTCCCTGTTGCTTCTAAAAAGAAAGAAATCCTAGCCAAAGACCAGTTATGGACTCTTAAATTTGATGGTTCCAAATCTAAAGCAGGAAGTGGAGCTGGAATTGAACTAACCAATCTGAAAAGAAAAACTTACTTTGCTTCTTATAGGTTACAGTTTGGTTGTACGAATAATGTAGCAGAATATGAAGCACTTGCAAGAGGGCTCATGTTTGCTCATAAGAAGGTAATTGCTCTTACAGTAATGGGATATTTGGAAGTAATTGTGAAACAAGTACGTAGCCAATACACTTGCCATAACAAAAGATTGGCTGCATATAGAAATAGGATTTGGAATTTAATAGAAGATTTTGATGCCTTTGGGATTACTCTCATTCCAAGGGAAGCAAATCAAATAGTAGATGCTCTTGTTGTTGCAGCAAGTACATTAGAGCCTATGCAAGATTCAAATCTAAAGAGGTTTTATGTGGAGTTGATTTCAATCCCTGCAATTCCTGACAATGTTAGACACTTTCAGGTGTTTAATGATGATCAACATATTTTGGCCTTTTTGGAGAGTTTTGATGTATTTCAAGGATAGATAATTGATGACTCTAATAGAGATCAAGGAGACTGGAATCCAGAAAGTGACAATCCAAAAGGGATAATGGATTTAAAGAGCAATAACATCCCAAAAGGGATGATAGCATTGGAAAGGATATTTGATTCAGATCCACGAGCTTATCAAAGGATGCCTACAAAGAGTGAGGGAGGCAAGTATGAATCCGTTAATTTGGCTCACTCAAGGACAGAAAGGAATGTTCTTATAGGGACAACTTGCCCTCAGGAGATTAAGGATGAGATAATCAAAGTTTTGAAACAGAATATTGAAGCAATTTCTTGGAGCTATGATGACTTGAAGACTTTTGATACATCTGTCATCACACATACAATCCCTCTTAAGCCAGAAGCCAAGCCATTTCACCAAAAACAACACCCGGTCAATGCATTAATTGAACCCCTGATTCAGAAAGAGGTGCAGAAACTTTTGGCTACAAGAATAATCTTTCCAGTTAGACATTCTACTTGGGTGGCTAATCTAGTTCCTATGAGGAAGAAGAATGGTGAGATTAGATTGTGTGTGGATTTCAGAAATTTAAACAAGGCATCTAAGAAGGACAACTATCCATTACCTTCCCTTGATGAAGTATTGCAAAAAGTCAATGGATCACAGATGATGTCCTTCTTGGATGGGCATTCAGGATACAATTAGGTCCTTGTGAGTCATGAAGATAGGATGAAGACAGCTTTCACTACAAAATGGGGTACATTTTCCTACAGAACGATGCCATTTGGTCTAATCAATGTTGGTGCTACTTTTCAAAGGGTGATGGATGTAGCGTTTAAAGACCTGATAGAAAATTTTATAATCATGTATGTTGATGATCTAACCATCTTCTCTAAAAATAAAGAAGATCATGCTACTGATTTGGAAAAGGTGCTAAAGAAATGCATCAGTTATGGTGTTTCCCTTAACCCAAAGAAATGTGTATTTGGAGTTTCCGAAGGGAAGCTTTTAGGTCACATTATATCAGAGGAGGGGATTTCCATAGATCTTGATCAAGTAGATGCCATTTTGAAATTGATGAGGCCAGGAAGTAAGAAGGAAATGAGATCCTTCTTTGGAAGGATTAATTTTGTCAAGACGATTATAATAGGGTTTGCAAAGATTGTCAAACCACTCATTGAAATGATGAAGAAGGATACAAAAATTGAATGGAGCGAAGAGGCCAAGTTTGCTTTCATGCAAATTAAACAAGCTATATCTGAGGCACCTGTCTTAACAAGTCCAAATTATCTAAAACCCTTCTACCTTTATTCTTTTGCTTCAGAGCATTCATGTGCAGCAGTTTTGACACAGAGAAGAGAGAGAACGAGGAAAGGCCAATTGCCTTTATGATCTCTCCCTTTAAAAATGAAAAAGTAAGATATTCATCATTGGAAAAACAAGCCTTCGCACTGGTTAGAGCAGTGAAGAAGTTTAGGCATTACATAATCAGAAGTTAGGTTATGGACATAGTCCCAGATCCAGCCATAAAGTCTCTCCTAATGCAAAGTGAATTAGGATAAAGAAGAGGGAAATGGATGGCAATCTTACAAGAGTTTGAGATGGAGATTCATCCAATGAAGCTTGTAAGAGGTCAAGGTTTGTCAAAGGCAATGAATGAAGTGGATAGAAGTATAACTTGCCATCAGTACACTGTATAATCATTCACAAGAGATCCTTGGTATACAGATTTAGTATTCTTTCTCCTCAATAACAAATGTCTAGAAGGGATGAATGCTACTCAAAGGAGAGCATTGAGGATGAAGAGCACCCATTATATGTTGAAAGAGGGATCAATCTACAGGAAGAATTTCCAAGGGATTTATCTACATTGCCTGGATCAGCAAGAAGCTAAACATGCTATAAATGAGTTTCATGGCAGACATGGAACAGGACATGGATCGGCTGAGGCTTTGGCACATCATATTTTAAGGTCAGACTATTATTGGCCATGTGTGTTTAGGGATGCACACCAACACTGCAGGACTTGTCATATATGTCAAACTTATGCACCTAGAGAAAGAAATCCTGCAATGCTCCTACAACCGGTATATGAGGTAAGGTCATTTGCTCAATGGGCACTTGATTTTGTAGGTGTGATTAATCCAAATTCTTCTGTAGGACATAAATTCATCTTGACTGCAACTAATTACTGCACACGTTGGACGGAGGCACAACCTTGCAAGAATAGCACCACAGAGGTGGTCATCAAGTTTCTAACTGAGAACATCACAACCAGGTTTGGAGTTCCATTTGCTCTGGTATGTGATAACGGCCTTGCTTTTTCTTCTGCTGAGTTTATTTCATGGGCGTATGAGCATAATATTGTGTTAAAATATTCTTCCAATTATTATCCTCAGGGGAATGGAGTGGTTGAGTCCACAAATAAGAATTTATTGGAAGTAATAAGGAAGTTGTTAGAAAATAACCCTAGGGACTGGCATAACCAGTTGAGATTTGCCTTATGGGCAGATCGAACCAGAATCAAAGCAGCCCTGGGGAATTCACCCTTTAAGTTGGTTTATGGCCAAGATCCAATCTTTCCCATTCATTTACAAATACCTATTTTGAAGTTCATGCAGGAATTTTATTCTAAGGATGATAGAATTGAGGTTAGACTGCTTAATTTGTTAAATATGGAAGAACGAAGAGATGCTGCTTTGCAGCAATTCTCTAAACATCAGGCTGTTGTTAAATGTTGGTTTGACAAAAGAGCCAAGATAAAAGCTTTTAGAATATCAGACCTTGTGTTATAATGGGATAAGGCTAAAGAAAAGAAGGGATATCACCAAAATTTTGATAAAATTTGGTTAGGTCCTTATCAAATAACTGAAATCTTAGGAGAGAATGCTTTTCGTTTGAGTACCTTAATAGGAGAGTTTGTTCCATTACCTGTTAACGGTCAGTTTTTCAAGCACTATTTTGGTGCATAAAAGTCTGATGTTTTGAAGGAGAATGTATTATATTGTATCATATGTAATTAAGTTTTTGGTTTTTGTTTTATTTTTGTTTTAGGTAGGTTTTTGTTTTGTTTTGTTTGTTTTGTTCTTTTTCTTTGTTTTCTTTCTTTTGTTTTGTTTAGTTGAGTTTTTGTTCGTTGGGGATCTTTATTTTGTTCATCTCAAGACTTGGGGTTGTTATTCAAAGTATGCTATTGGTACTAGGAGAGAAATTGGTTTAGGTATTTTCATTATCATCATTGAAAACGATGTTGTTCTGAAACTTATGTCTTATGATTATTCTAGTTTGGGTTTGAGAAGTTATTTAAAGGTAAGAAGATACATTGTGAATATCCTATGTGTTGTTATCAAAAGAAATTTGTCACCAAGTTAGATAGAACATCTACATGAGTAAATGCCTATCTGTTTTAGAATGACTTTACCTTTGATTCAAGTGAAAAATCCGATTCCAATATTATCATGAAATCCATTGTAGTACTCAACCCACATTTTAGATTCATTGAATCTGAGTATTGAGACATGCATAAAAGAATTTTTATATAAAAAAAAAGATAAAGAAATAAGAAGCAAGCTCAATATCAAGTGGGTAATCAAGTATCTCTATCGGGGCTATGGATGCCTGGCTGGCAGTAGAGCAATGCTTTGTGAGAACTAGAGGTATCTCCATCGGGGCTATGGATGTTTGTCTGGCAACGGAGAAATACCCAGGATTTTACTGCACAATAGTTAAAGGACTCAACTCATGTAACTTGAATGTTAGGTAGCGTGGTTCAAAGAATAGAGAAAGTATCTATGAATAATGATGCACAATGTAAGCACACACTCAGATTCAAAGATAACTCATGGGCACATACATCTGAGATTCTAGCTCAAACTTATCCTTCAAATATCTGATTTTATTCAAGTTAAAGTGTTTATAAGTCAGTTGTTTTTGGGTGATTGAAATTTTCTTTGGGTATCTTGAAAATGGGTAAATCATTTTCCCAACCGAGTCGCCATTTGTTATGCCTTGCATAACCACCCCATCTTTTGCCTTGGTCAAAATGCGTCTCCCTTGTTGTTTTTCATCCTTTTTTGTTGTTTGTATTAAAGTTTGGACTCATTTTGTTTCCAACACTTTGTTTTTTTTTTGTTTAGCCTGCCAGAATCTGAATCGGAACTAAATTGGGTTCTGAAAGTTCTTTTAAGGCTTGTTTTGGTTCCCATCCCGACAGTCTTTTCTTTTGCTTTTTGTTTGTCTTTAGCGGAGCCGGATCCGGAGTGAGTGTTTAAGTTGGTTTTTATCAACAGTTGCAAAATCATGATTTATTCTGACTCCGCCTCCACTATTTTTATTTATGCTTTGGTCTTGGTCCTTGTGTTTTGTTTTCTTAGGTCGCTCTTTTACTTTAATTTTTATGTTTGGTCCTGCTTAGTGTTTTGTTCATGGAGTTGGAATTGGAATGAGAATTAGGTTTAGAAATTTCATAAATTTGAGATTTTGTTTCCATTTCAGTTCCGCCTGCACCACTTTTGATGGTTGACTTTTTGACTCAAGTTGCACTACAGAGAAGTGTTTTCTCTCTCACAGTTCCGACTCCACCTTTACTGCGCTTTCATGCATTAATGGTACTTACTCGAGTAGGTAGAAATCAACATTTTTTTATTTTCATTAAGGGTTAAGCGAATCATTATTACTATTATTGAGAAATCAAAGAGCACGAAATAGTAGCAGCAGAGTTTGTTTTGAGCAAATTGATTGAGATAGAGAAGGGATATTGTGTATGAATCAATTCATAAAGTTAGCTCGGGTTTCTTTGCGTTTGAGGTAGGTTTCTTATCTTTGTTGTTCTTTGTTTATTTACGGTCGTGTTTGTGGTATTTTTTCTACTCGTAATTTCGATCATTTGGTTTCAATTGAATCTATGTTTCTTGGCATGATTGAATGAGTAGTTTCTTGTTTTATATTGTTTTGTTTTGACTTAGTTTTGTTTCATTACTGTCGTTTTGTTTCTTTCTATTTTTGAGCATGGTCGCTTTCACGTCTTAATCATGATTGCGTCGTGTTGTTTTTGATTTGCAGTGGTGTTAGATTAAATTAGGTTTAAATGATTTGCAGTGAGGTAGATTAAATATTTACAGTGAGTTAGGGTAGATTAAATTTATTGTTTACTTAGGGTTTTGTCGTGTGTTTTGATATGGTAAAACGGCAAGGTTTAAACTCGTGCCCTAGTTTTATTAGGTTTGTTAGATTAGGGTTTTTGTATCGTGCAGTAATCACAGTTAAAATATTTAAATAAGATTTCCTAAGTACAGTCATTCCCCATGGTCATATGGGTGTAGGGTTTTAAAGCCCTCTTTTCATTTTAAGCGACCTCAGTTTTAATCATGAAGTTATGTGTTAAATGAATAAAAATATTTGATGACATCATGATTGACTTAGGGGGAGGCGGAATCAAAATCAATTATGAACCTAAGAAATCTATTTTTCAAAAGTTATCGATTTTGTTTCCATCCCGTTACCGCCTCCGCATGTACAATAGAAGTCTTCTTTGGAAAATAGCGATAACCTAGACGGAAGCGGAGGTGGAGTGGAAATCGGATATGAAAATTTGAAGAAAGTCAAATCCCTTTTTCATTCCGATCCCGATTCTGATCACCATCTCAGTTCCGACCCCGAGCCCGTTTGTTATTAAGTGAAGTATCTGTATTGGTTTTTGCTTCGAGTCCAACAATATTGTAAAAGAGACTAATTTAGGTTGAGTTTTTGCCTGGTTCTGCCTCTGATAAGTATGATCTTTAAAAGCATGTTTTATGATGATATCTAAAGATCTAATTAGAGGTTTGCTTGCAGGAGAATTGAAAGATGTCAGGAAGATCAAGAGAGGCTGCTCGAAGGAACCAACCGGTTGGAACATCAAAGACAAACAAAAAATAAAGAAGGTAAAGCTAGAACAACTGCCTTATACATTGAGGTATGATCATAGGAGCCTGGTGGTGAAAGTGAGCAAGGTGGAATCAAACTGGTCAGATATCACAGATACCAATCTGGGCCAGTACAACTTTGCAGAATTACATGAAGAAAACCTTTGTTGAATGAGAAAATCTAACTGGAAGGACACAAAGGATTATTGATTCTAGCTTGGCACATATTATTGTGTTCCCTTTATCAATTCAATGTCCGGAGTTGATATTAACAGTAGCCAGTACTTACAATCCAGCTAGAAGACTATGCATGGATTCACAGAATAATGTGATTATTGATCTTACTCCTCAAATGTTCCAAAGTATGTTTAATGTTCCGGATCCCAAGAGCTTGGTACAACTAACTAAAGCAGAGGCATTGGAGAAATATAGCAAGTATGAAGACTCCAATAAGTCTCACTTAAACAAAAAATGGTTAAAAATAGAGAAGAAATCCTTGAGCAAACTTGCAGACCAACCTAAGAGGGTAGATTTTAAGAAGGAGATATATGATTTAATATTGATGTTGTCCAAAGTGTTTGGGAAGAGGGATACCTTTCATTTAAAGGAATGGATGTTTCATTTCATTCAAATAATTTTGCAGGGTGACTATCAGTTTGATTGGTCAATGATTGTTTCTGATGCCATACATAATCAGCTGGCAAGGGTCAGGCAGACTAAATCTTTCTTCATGACTTCTTATGTATTTTATGCAGCAGCAAGATTGGGGATTTTCCCAGGTTTGAACAGAGTAGGTATAGTGGGAGCCTTGGATGGGCAAAAGAAGGTATGGGAACATTATGATCAGTTATCTCTTCAAGTTGCTGAGACTCATTTCAGAAGAGTCAATGATGCATTTTTATATGTGATCATCAACCAATTAAGTGGGGATGTAGGATACCGATTAAGTCAAGAAGTTATGGCTTTTATTGCTGAATGGGGATGTTGGTACATCTAGTACCCCAAATTTACATACTTCAGGTTGGCTGGTTTTGAAGGGCATCCACATTTATTTCCAAGGTGTTGCAGTAACAGGATAGTGCTAATAGAGTTTGTATATCAAGCTATCGGAGTTAATGCTCGGTTTGGGATTAAGCATAAAACTGGATGTCATAAATTTCCTATGAAGTTGGGTGAATATAGTTTTTAACACTTGAAGGGAGCAAAGGTGGTTTGTAATGATTTGATACAATTGAAATTGGGATTGTATACAACTCGTAAGTATTTTGATCCAAAGAAGAAGATGTATGCTTTATTGCCTTCAGTATTCACTAGGCATTTCAACTTGTTAGAAGATTTTTGGAGTGATCGGAAGGATGAGTATGATTTGAGGAAGAAGAACTATGAAAGATTGTTGGTTACACTCATGGCAGAGTTAGGTGTTAAGGAAAATATTCCTAACACATTGGTGGATGATGGAATTGTATTGGATCCATCATATGAAGCTTTGAACATTGGCACCAAGAGCTTAGATCCAATTGATTGGAATGTTGAAGAAACAATTGACATTAAGAAAATTGGAAGGACGGTCTTGGATAGAAGTGTGCAATGGTTGATGATGAGAACTCAAGCTCTTCAAGGACCAGTCCTTAAAAAGGGAAAAGGATACAAGAGAATCAAGAGAAAGACACCTCCCAAGGAGCCATTAGAATTCCTCCTCCGGATGTTGAAGAAATAGAACTTGAGGTGGTAGATGATGAAGAAGAAGCACTAGAGGGAGATGTTCCAGTAGGATATGTTGTCTCAACACCCACATTGGGTGAATCATCCACACAACTCCCACTTACAAGGAAGAGGAGTAAAGAAGTTCAGGAAGGAGCACTTCATAGCAGGGCTGAAGCTGCCAAGGGGAAAGAGGTAGAGGATGAAATTCTGGAAGTAAAAATAGATTCTGATGATACTCTATCGGAGAAAGATTTGCAAGAAAACATGCCTCTAGATGAGGATATTGAGCAGATCTTAACACAAGAAGATCAGTGGAAGCTGTTTGAAGATGCTACAAGAGATTCTAATGCGGTGGAGAAACAAAAGGAAATAGAAGCTAAAGCAGCAGCTGATGAGGTGGAAAACCAAAGAAAACAACAAGAAAATGAACTCAAGATCAAAGAAGAGAATGATAAATTGGAATTGATACAGAAAATTCATGATCTTGAAGAGGAAAAAGCAAGGAACCGTAGGGAAAAGGAATTTTTAGTTGCCAGACTGAAACTTGCAGAAGAAGCTCGACAAAAAGAGGAAGAAGTTGAAACTTTGAAGAAGAAAAGAAATGTTGAGGAGATAATAAAGAAACAACAAGCTGAAGAAGAAAAGGCAAGGGCAAAGAAACTCAAGGCCTTAGAAGCAGAGAGGTTAGAGAAAGAGAAACAAGAAGCTTTGGAAAAAGAGAGGTTAGAAAATGAAGCTCAAGAGAGAGAGAAGGAAGAAGAGAGTCAAAGGAAGAAACAGGAAGAAAGGAAAAGAAAAGAACAAAAGGATAGAGAAGAGGCTGAGAAGTTAGTGCAGATGCATGTGCTACAAGAGCAACAAGAGAAAGAAAAGGTTGAATCTCAACCTCAGGTAGATGTTTAGCCACCTTTTATAGTTGTTTCTTCCTCTTCCATGATGACTACTGCTCCAATGGCTCCTACTTGGTTGAAGTTAGATTTACAGAAAAGAGCAACAACACCTCCACAACCTCTCAATTGGGAGGATATGATGAAAGGGATTGAGCGGGAAAGGCCTAAGAAGAAGGCTAAAATTCTACATTCTACCCTACTCACAGATAAAGGGGAGATAGTTGATGAATGTGCCATGCCTATGACAGAAAAGGAGGTAGGGGATATGCAACTAACAGACTATCAGTTGAGTACGGTCAATTTGGGAAGACCTACTAGGAACCAACAAATGAATTTGATTGATGTAGTGGCTTCAACCACCAAATCAAGAATGATAAAGGACAAGCAAAAGGAGGATGAGCTTAAAGCTCAATTGGATCAGTTGCATTCATTCTTGAAGAGTGTCTCCTCTCCAAGGTCACAACAGGTAACAACCATTGAGACTCCTGTTTTGTTAAGCAAAAAGGAGGTAGATGATTTGATACAAGTTAGAGGTAAGGCTGATATGGTAGACAAGTGGATAGATAAATTGAATCAAGAGGTAGGTGAGGTTTTAGTGAAATGATTTAAAGCCTACAAGGATGCAGAAGGATTAATAAAGGAGATGCATCAATACATTGAGGCATCAGAAAAACAAGAAGAAGAGTATAAGGAGTATAGTCAAAAGTTAGAAAAGGTAAATGCATTGCCTCTAACTACTCTTCTAGAACAATCCATACTTGAGGAAGATAACAAAGACTTTGTGGAGAAGACTTCTCACATACTCAAGTTTAGGACTGGCTTTTTGAGCAAACACAAGGATGAGATTCAGGAAGTAGTTAATAATTTGACTGAGCAGTTGGAAGAGTTGGAAGCAGTCATGGCCATAATTGTAGATGTGAATGTAATGATAAAACATGGCATGCCTTTGAGTCGGGTTAAAGAGAAATGGAATGAAATATTTCAAGGACTCATGCAAGAAAAGGATGATAAATAAGACTTGGTAATAGATCGGCTTGTAGAAGTCAAAGAAGAGAAAAAAGCTGTGGAGAGAGAATTGATGAAAATAAAGGGGATGAAAGAATTTGCTGCAGCAGAGTTGGATCGGATCAAATTTGAGCATAGCTAGATTGATGGGCCAGAGATGGATACATTACAACAAGTCTTCACCAATTATGATGAGTTCATCACGGATCCAACTTCACATGCATGAAATATTGCATACATGATGTTCTCCTTCTTTGCATGTTGCATGCAACACTGATAGCTTTTTGAACGCATGACTTCCTCTTCTCTTCTATCTTCTATTTTTAGATTAAACTAAAATTTTTAATGTCAGGACTCAAGATCAAATTGATATGAGTTTCCAAGAAAGTTTAGTTCCTAAAAAGGTGGAATGCTTAAAATAGAAGTAGAGTTCAAACTTTTGTATATCTATAGATACCTAATGGGTATCATATTGTAAAGGTCGGATAATCAAGAATAGAAATTGGCTTACCTAATTCTAGGAGATAGAGTTTTGTAGTGATCATTTTGGAGATACATTGTTACTTGATCTTTTTACAATTAATAGAATTACAGGTTTTGCGCAATATGGAGTTACAATTGAGTTGTTTTACTTGATAAGGCTGATAAGTTATAATCCATCTGAATGTCGGTGATTGTGTTGAAGCATGATAGTTTCTTATGTGGTGAAAATCATTAGAAGAAACTAGATTTAAAGATTATCTTGTTAGATTGTCATTGAATTAAGTTTATTCGAGGTTTGTTGATCTATAATCTTGGTGATGAATGAATGTGTGTTGTTTTGAACTTCTTGAAGTATTCATGGTATTGTAAGTGAGGAATTAATTAAGCACCTAAAATGTATGCAACAGTATAGATCATTCTATAGATTGTGTCATCTTATGGTTTTCTTGATCTGATTGGAAGAACATTCATTATTGAAGAAATATGTCTGGACATTAGATAAGGTTTATTCAAATTTACTAGTTACCCCTTTGTTCCATCTTTTTCTTTTGTTTAAAACCCATTTATTTACAGAAAAAGAGTCATTGCTTAAGTCTTTTTATTACCATCACAGGCCACTTGAACATTACAATTGCATGAACCAATTGAGTGACACTAGACAGTGGAGAACCAACTACCAGGACCTTGGGAGTTAGGCCACTATATGTTGTCTTTCTTTTTCAGGAGAAATAGAGTAGAAATATTATGTTTTAATGTTGTTTGTGTCATTTTAACCATCAACAACACTTAATCCTTATTCTCTCTATAGTTTCCATTCTTTTACGGTGTCTTTTTTTTCTCTCAATCCTCTGTTGTTGTCGTCTCTCTTCTCCATTTGGGATTGTCATGTTTATTTTTCTTGCTAATTCAATTTATTCTATAATCTTTCTTGAATTTGTCTTCTCTTTTTTCAATGGGTGTGATTAATTTATGGTTTCATTAATACTTTTATTATTTCCCATGGTATTTATTTGGTAGCTTTGTCTTCATTGATCACATCTCTTTAGTTAACCCTTCCATAATCTCTCCTCCTTTGCATTCTCCATCCCCTTAGTGCCTAACCCCCTCTCATAGGGTAAGCGCTAAGAGGATAGTTCTACAGACTTTTATATCATCTTTGATTTTCTTTTCTTTCCTTATGTTTGATCTAATTTTTTTTTAAATTGAGTGCTACTATCCTTTATACCACCTAACCAAGGTCCCAACAATGAAACCAATGTTACAAAAAATCTATGGAAACACTAAGAAAAATTATGAGCCCCTGTTAATTTATGAGTGTTGTAGTTTATACCTTGGACTCGGTAATATAAAGATAAGAAACCTTTGATTTAGACACAAAATAACTTAACTAGATATTCATAGATTGACAAATAAACTTAATTAGATAGAATTCAAGAAATTGTTATATTAATCATGTTCAAAAGGGTACAATATTTATCTTCCCCTATAATTTTCCTAATTCCTTCCCTTCTCACATATAATCATTATACATTGATATATAGTTCATAAAAATATCTTACATATATTCATTTGTTCTTCATACACATATACACATCTATCGCTACATACTCTATCATTTATATTTTTCCCTATACATATATCTATGGGATGGGATGTGACACATCTATTCTACCCCTATTTTAGATGGTATCTTTACAATACTAATCTCTTCAAGTTCTTTGCGACAAGATGTGGTATGATCTACCCGACAATATCTTCATTGTTTTGATTTCCAACTAACAAGCTAAAGATGGAGGATCTTTTAATAGATTGAGATTTGTGAGATTTTATTGATGATAATATTATGAGGCCTGCATATCCTACTTTGGCTTCTCAATATGATGTTATGGACCATAAATTCAAGGGTCTAATCATTTTTTTCCTAAAAACTTTATTTTATCAATATCCATGAAGAAACCTTTGTACAAAACCTATAGAAGAAACTTGGTGAGATGTATCAAGCCAAATATTTAGTGTAAGATTTTCTTGAGGAAGAAATTATATTCCTTGAGGATGGAAGAGGGTGGAAAAATTATATACTACTTGGAAGCATTCAATATTTGGGTGGCTCAATTGGAATAATTTAGTGTCAAAATGGATGAGGAGGAGAAATATCAAATCTTGCTTTGTTCTTTATTTGATTCATGGGATTGTATTGCTATGAATATTGGGAGTACTTATGTTATCTTGAAGACTAAAGATATGGTGGGTTATTTTATCTTTGAAGAGATGAGTAGGAATGTATCCATCAATGCCAAGAGGCCCTAGATGTTTGTGAAGACCTAAGGAAAAAGGAAAGAAGAATGAGAAGCATGATAAATCTAAATCCAAGGAAGATCCAATTCTCCTAGAAATTCCAAAGCTATTAGTTGGAACTATGGTAAGCTTGAACACTTCCATAAGGAGTGCAAAGAAGAAGAATAAGAAGAAGAGATTTTATTCTAATTTTGAATTCGAAAAGGAATATGGTGATGCATTCATTGCAGATTTGGCCACTCATGTAGGTAATGATGTATGTTTCATTGAATCGGGTGCATATGTTCATATGACCTCTCAAGTGCATATTTTCATATGACCTATAATAGAGATCAATTTTTTTAATATGAAGAGTTTTATGGGGGTAAGGTGTAGTTGTATGATGATTCTTGTTTAAATATTGTTGGTTTTGGTAAGTTTAGAATCAAGTTTCTTGATGGTAGAATAAAAAAGATCAATGGTGTATTGTATATCCCTGGATTAGCACAAAATTTGTTATTTGTGAGTAAACTAATATATGTGGGTGTGTAGGTAGCCTTTTCTAATGCAGGATGCAAGATCATTAGAGGTGTTATGGTAATTGCTAGAGGTGTTAGAAATAACATTATGTATAAACTTGATGCGTACATTGTTAAGTGCAATAGTACTTTTCTGAAAAATAAGATTGTAGCTACTTCGTTGGAAGAGGTGAGGGTTTCATCTTCAACAAATGGTCATGGCTTTTGGGTACCCAAGGATGGTCTTTCTTTTGAATCAAAGTTACCTACATAGAAGATTATGTTATGTCACCAGAGACTTGGCCACATTGGATAAAAGGGTCTAAGGACCTTGAAAAATAAAAACCTTGGTGAAGGGTTGTTTGATTGTAATCTTGATTTTGATTTATGTGCGCATTACATTTATGAAAAATAAAATTGTGTTCAATTTTACTTGAGTTCTCATAAATCTTGTGGTGTATTAGATCTTATTCATTATGATGTGTTTGGTCTTGTAAATGTTCCTTCAATTGGAAAATCCACATATTATGTTTCATTTATTAATGATTATAGTAGAAGAACATGGTTATATTTTCTAAAGAGTAAATCTAAATTTTTTCAATCGATTAAAAGAATTAAAAGCAATGGTTGAGTTGTAAACTAGAAAGAAAATAAAATGTTTGAGGACTGATAATGGTGGTGAATTTTTCTCTAATGATTTTGATAGATTATATAAATATTGTGAAGGACAAATATGCATTCTCTACAATAGAATCTAGAGTTATAGAATGAACAGATAGGACATTGATGGAGAAGGCTAGGAGTATGTTGAGTGGCGTTGTCCTAGAAGAAAGGTTTCGGGATGAAGTTGTTGTCATTGCTTGTTATTTGATTAACAAGTCTCCTAATTTAGCTCTTGTTGATAATATTCCTATAGAGGCATGTTTAGGTCACAAGAATTCACTAAGAGTGTGGTGAAGAAATTTTCTACGAGCTTCAAAAAATTATCCTTAAAACCAAACTTCCTCAAAAATTTGGATTAAAAATCCCTGGACACGTTTTCATAAGCTTCAGATATGTTGAGTTTGTAAGCCATTCTTTACTTTTTACTCTTCTCCATAGACTGGAGTGTCTCATGAACCATTATAATAGAATATACAATTATCTTCTTGGGATGAACCTATTTTGATTAAGGTGTATCAACTTACTTAAGAAAGGTTGGATTCTCAAAACAAGTAATTTTGAGAGAATTTTATAGATGGTGTTGCATAAAATTATTAGTCTAAATTATATAATATTCCTATAGAGGTATGTTTAGGTCACAATCCTTCACTAAGAAATCTTAGAGTTTTTGGTTGTGAGGCATATGTACATGTTCCAAAGGAGAAGCAAACAAAGTTAGAGAACAAGGTTGTGAATGTATCTTCATCAAATATAGCTATAGTGTGAAAGTATAAAAGCTTTGGGATCCTATAGCATAGAAGGTAATATATAGTAGAAGTGTTATTTTTAGAGAAACTATGTCTTCTTTTATTATACTGAAGCCATAAAAAAGCAAACAAGAGGATGTGATTCAACTTCCTTCTACACTTGAGAAATTTGAATCAAGGCCCCTAGATCAACAAGAAGTTGAGGAGCGCTCATCTAGCTCTAAATCTTTATAAGAAGAGGAAAAACCTCCAACTCAACTTGATCGAAGGTCTACAAGGCATAAACAACCACCTAAAAGTTATCCACCTAATGATTGGAGATGTATTATTGCTTTGAATACTAGCATTGATGAACACATATCTATAGAAGAGGAATTAGGTATGAATGATGCAAAATCCTAGAAAATTGTTATGGATGAAGAAATGAAATATTTGAAAAGAATATAACATGGGATCTTGTACCATTACTTGAAGGATGAAAACCTATTAGTTTCAAATGGGTGTTCAAGAAAAAGATGGGCCCATATGGAGATACTAAGAAGTAAAAAGTACGATTAGTTGTGAAGGGTTACTCTTACGTTGAGGGTGTTGATTATGGTGAGGTAATTTCTCATGTTGCAAAAATGGAATATATTAGATTATTTCTTTCTAGTTTTGTTGGTTATGATGTAGAGATTGAGAAAATGGATGTGAAAATGACTTTTTTTCATGGTGATTTGGAGGAGGATATTTACATGACATAGCTAGAGCACTACATGGTGAAAATTAAATGTAATTTGGCTTGGAAAATGAATAAATATTTGTATGGCCTCAAATGAAGTCCTAGGATGTGGTGCCATAACTATGATACATATGTGTTGAGTTTGGGATTTGAGCATTCTAAATCTAATCACTGTGTTTATTATAAATCTGATGGTGATTGTTTCTTGTTTATTGCATAATATGTTGACGATTTATTGTTTCCTGTTTCTTGTTTATTGCATAATATGGGAAAGGAATGATTTCAAAACTAAAGTCTCAACTTGTAACTAAATTTGAAATTAAATATCTTGGTGTAACTAAACATATTCTTAGGATGTAAATAAAAAGGGATAGAGTGATTATAAAGCTATGTCTTGGCTAGAGTAAGTATGTCAATTCAATTTTATAGAATTTTAGCATGCAGGATTGTAGACTATTATGTGTTCCTTTTATAGTTGGAACAAATTTATCTACATCGGATTGTCCATCCCCATTGAAGATGGAAGACATGACTAGAGTGCCTTACCAAAGTGAAATTGGAAGTTTGATGTATGTTATGGTCTGTATTAATCTAGACACTACCCAAGTAGTGGGAGTTCTTTCCAAATATTTGTCTAATCCTAGTAGAAGTCATTGGGATGTAGTTAAAAGAGTCTTTAGATATTTATAGGGTATCTCGGAGTATTCCTTGTATTATCATGGCAATACGATAGGAGATAGGAATTCCATTGATATTCATGGTTATGCAAATTCAGATTGGGTAGGTGATGTTGATAGCAGAAGATCCACCAATGCTTATGTGTTTACTTTATTTGGTGTAGCAATCAATTGGATGAGTAAGCAATGCGTTGTGGTTGCTTTGTCCACTACTGAATCTGAGTATATGGCAGTTACTTGTGCTTGTAAATAATCCATTTGGCTTAAGATATTGTGTTTAGATATTAGAATTAAACAAGCTATAGTTATAGTTTATTATGACATTTAGAGTGTGGTATACCTAGCTAAGAACTCGACATTTCATTCCATAACAAAGCACATTGATTTTTAGTATCATTTTGTTAGAGATATGGTTGAGGATAGCAAGGTGAAGCTGGTTAAGTTACATACTTTGATGAATGTTGTATATTCTTTAACTAATCATGTGAGCATAAAGAATTTCAAATGGTGTTTGAATTTTATGGGCCTCACGACCTGTAGCGATTAAATTATAGTGTCGATAATCACTTTTCTCTTGCAAGGTATTCAACAAGTGGGAGAATGTTAGAAAAACAATGACTCAACATTGTAATTACATGAGGTTAATATTTATAGTAAGTTTACATTTGAGCATGAATTGATGTATAATTTTCCCCAAAGCTTTAGATTGGCTAAATAAGCATGTTCGTAAAGTTTCATCGCAAGATCATGTCCGGATTTGAAGATATTAAAGTTTTTATTTTTCAAAGTTTCAAAGTCCATTTTGAAGGCCTTAGATGTGTTTTTTGGGCTTGAAAGTGGTCATAACTAGTGTAGCAGGTTATATATTGATAGAGTGCTTCATGAGCTTTCCAACTATTCAAACAATTCATCAATTAGACACCTCAATCAAGTTATGGCCTCCAAAAGTTGGGTCTCCTAAAATGGGAGAGGTAAAAATGTGTTTGACACATAAATGAGTTGTGAAGTGGGAGTTACAAGTGGTGTTGTGTGTTTTGACACATCATAAGCATATGCTATTAGAGATAAGGATGAGCACCACTTTTTAGGTGGTTTTAGCTCAAGGTTTTGTAATACCGTTTGATGGTTTCACGTATTGCATCTCCTATATAGTAGGTGCATCAGATGGAGGTTGTGTGTAAGAGTATTATAGTTGTTGAGTTGCCTCCATATCTCTGGTTGGTGATACTCCTCTGAGATATTTTTCTCCGCAAGTATATTCTAATCTTGTTGATTTTTAAATAATATATTAGGTGACTTTTGAAGTGTGGGGTTTTTCTCTTGAAATGGTTTTCCCCATGTAAATCACTCTATTGTTGTATGAATGTTATTTTTGTTTAAGTTTTTGTAACTGTTTAAATCTGATTTTTTTTTGCATAACCCTCCTCTCAAGATTAGTTTAGGAAGTTGTTTTGAAGCCTTATCTTCCTTACAGTCTAAGGGTATTCTATCAATATGTTAGTGATTTTCTTTATGGTTATTTCCCAATTGTTTATCCTTTCCATGGGTTTTATTAAGTTTATCTTTAAATTCCTAGTCCTTTAGGTTCTCTTTCAAGTATTTCTCCACCCCCACTAAGTGTTTCAATTCCTTTTTAGCCCTCAAGACCTCTGAATTCCACCCCAAAAATATCTTTCCAATAATTATTTCCTATTGGACCCTAAGTTCCTATTTCCCCCTGGAGTCTAATCCTCGTCAAGTCACCCCCATTATTCCCCATCAGACCACGGGTCCTAACAAGAACTTAGAACCTTATGTTACAAGTTCTCATTTACCATCAAATCATAATCCTCAAAACCTATTTCCTTCCTCTTCCTATTGAACCTTAGGTCCAAACTAGAACCTACAACCTCAAGTTCCAATCTCGAGTTTCGTCTTGCTTTCGGCCCCCACCAAGCATTCATTCTCTTCCCCTTTTCAAGCCCTAGGTCTACATTATAATCAAGCACCCATAAGTTTTGGTTTTAATTTCCCTTCCACTTTAAACCTCTGTAATACCCATGGACTTTGGACTCTACTTGGAACCTTAGGTTCCAAGTCCCCTTTCTTTCCCATGACCTAGTGTTGACCGATCTTAGATCCCAGTCCTAGTTTCTTCATTAATACCAAACTTGGCTGATATTTATTCAAGTTCTTTGTTCCATCTCAAGCATGAAACTTAATGGTTCAACATGTAGTCTCCATTTTCAAGGCTTCTCCCAAAACCCAAAACTCATAAAGAACCATAAAACTAGTTTTCATACCTGGGCTCACTCAACTATCGACATTAATTCAACCCACTCTCTACCCTCTCCTTGACACCATTACCAACTAGAAGTGATTACTATGGATGAGAGATGGACTTCATACTATATGGGTACATAATTACATGATTCAAGGTATAAAAATGATGGAAAAATTTATTTGGAGGCATGAACACCCCTACAACTGCTATGATCATGGACTTTTTAGGGTTTTCATGAAAGTGTGCATATTTCCCACTCCATTCCAACCTAGAGTAGATTATATACACTTTAATTGAAATTTTTGAATCTATTTGGAGAGGAACTAAGAAAAATACACTATCAGACAACTAAGGTTTCAACTCTAGTGAAAGGAATACACATATTTTTGTATTTTGATGTTCTAGGTTCATCCCAAATATTTTATGAACTTATTTTAATCTTTAAATAACAATTTTTTTATGTATTGACCTTGATTGATTGTCTCTATTGTCATTGTGTTCATTTTTGGATGTATGAATGATCAATTAGCCAACCAAATGACTATAAAAAAACCTTGCAAAGATTTTGCATGGCGTCTTTCACATTGATAAAGGAATTTTTTTAGGTTTTTTAATGGATTAATAAGTAGACTCACTTAGTATTCTAAAAATTCTAATATTTCTTTGAATACATGTGCAAAACCTAGTTTACCTATGTATTATAAGGGGTATAATCTTTAGTCAAACATTCATTAAGGTATTGCACCCAAATTTTAATTATTACATGTTTTGAATGAATTCATGAATCTATTACGTTACTAGGATTTCCACCAATATACTATTCACTCCATTTCTCATTACACCAACCCATTAAAATGAATAAATCATAATTATTTTAATTTATGTATTGTTGTATTAGTTTGTTGATGCTTCCATGAATGAGTGCATAACGATGATAGGGTTTGTTCATCTATATTTTAGACTCTCTACATGATAATCATTTCTACTACATATATATTGCATAACCTTATATTTTTAAACCAGTACATAGGTACATGTTGTGCATGTTTTGCACACACGCTCTGCCATGGGCAGGGACCCCCTCTTTTCCCTCCTGATGGGATGCTTTGCTCTTGTCTCATTTTTTGTGCCCCTTTCTTGGAGCCTAAATTGGTCATGTGTCATCAAACGATCAAATTCCTTGACCAAATTCACCTACTTGAGTTTCACTAAGTCTTTTGATTTCACAGAAGTGCCCCTACGAGTTTCCCTTCGCTCGTTGCCTCAACGTCCTTCAGCCTCATCCCTGCTCGCTCGATTCGCTTTTTCCTTCATTTTTTACTTTGGGGACAAGTTGCCTATGGATTTGGGATGTTCTTATGGTGCCTAAGTGAACTGCCAAGGTTTCATTAAGTTTCGGGAAGTTGCAAAACTTTCATTCTGGAACTTCGTCCCTTCGTGACTGTTACGAGAACTCTGTCCCTCCCTAGCCGTTTCTGGAACTTCATTCCTCCGCGGCTGTTCCAGGAACTTCATCCCTCCCTGGCTATTTCTAGAACTCTGTCCCTCCATGGCTATTCTGGGAACTTCGTCCCTCCTTGGCCATTTCTGGAACTTCGTCCCTCCTTTGTTGTTTTGACTTTCATCCGCCCCCGGCGTTCTAGCTCTCGGAACTCGACCCCTCTGCGGCCCTTTCCGAAACTCCACCCCTTCATGGCCGTTTCTAGAACTCCATCCCTCCTTTGTTTTTTTGCCTTCCATCTGCCCTTGATGTTCTGACTCCTGGAACCTAGCCCCTCCATGGCCGTTTCCAGAACTCCACCCCTCCGTGGCCGTTTCTGGAACTCTATGCCTCCTTCGTCGTTTTGCCTTCCGTTAGCCCCCGACATTCCGGCTCCCGGATCCTGACCCCTCTGTGGCCATTTCTGAAACTCCACCCCTCTGTGGTCATTTTTGGAACTCCATCCCTCCTTTGTCATTTTGCCTTCCATCTACCCTCGATGTTCCGGCTCCTACAACCTGGCCCCTCCGTGGCCGTTTCCGAAACTCTACCCCTCCTTTGTTGGTTTGCCTTTCGTTCACCCCCAATGTTTTGGCTCCCGAAACCTAGCCCCTCTATGGCCATCTAGAACTTTCCCTCTGAATCACCATCCCTCTATGGATGTTTTGCCTCTCGCCCATCGTTCGTCATCTTTCTGCCTTGTGGTGCCCGCACCTTGGAGCACTCATTAATGTTTATGGTCTAAATGAGCTCCAAATATGAATATTATAATCTTTTGATGATGCATGAATGGATCTAACAAGGATTTTGTAGGATTTGACTAACATTTGCCTTGATTTATGTATTAAGGCACTTACGACATTTCAAGTATGCATGTTTCAAGAAGCCTATCGTGGGTCTGTTGGGGAAACCCATTGAGAAAGTTGAACAAGGGAAATTACATAACTCCTGTAACCATTCATTGTATATCCACCTTTCCTCATAGTACCCATCAACAAAGCTGGTATTAGAAGAAGGTTTGTGCCAAGGAAGTCAATGGCAAAATGCAAGGGGTGGCCTTGAAGATGCATAGGAGAGTTGTCCTACTTTTCACCAGATGATGGTGATCTTTAAGGAGCTGTCTGCCTGAATCAGAGGGAACCAATCCATTGATGTTAGTCATCAACGGGCCCGTTTGATCAAATGAAGAATGTTGCAAGTCCATCAAGCAAGGGGCAGTTTTCAGGTAGTTTCAGCTACAATAAAAGAGAGATCAACTAGAAGACAAAATTGCTACAGTGACTGGCCACTACAAGACAAAATAGGGAAAAGACAAAAGATGTATTTTAAATTGTTGAATATTGTGAGGTAGGTGAAGCCTTAATGTAATTGAATTTGAGCCACACAATGTAACTCAATCCTAGCCATTTATTTGGGTTTTGGAAAACTATAAATAGGGGTATCCCCTTCATTTGTAAAGGGTTGGAGAGCTGGTGTAAAAGAATTATACAACAATAGAAAGCAACATTACATGATTATGGGTGTTTCCTTTTGAGCTTTCTCATTATGTGTGCATGGTTCTACTTCCCTTATTAGTTTAGTAGTTAGTTTCTTGAATGGAAGTGATGATGGTGTCTTTTGTTACTATATTTGATGAATTTCCAACCCATACTTTTGGCACTTGTTGATGACAAGATTTTGTGCAAAGTTAGCTTGGGCTTCCTTACTTCATTGCTGCAACCTGGTTCAATTGCATGTTCATGGTGTGTGTATGCAATATGAAAATCTGCAGTCCTTAGAAGATTCAATTGGTTTTATATAACTGTAGGATCCTCTTGGCCAAGAAAAACCCAGTTTAGGGAGTTTGTCTACGGTAGCAACATCCATGATCATTGTTCATTCATAGTTTCAGGTCCAGGAACTTACTCTCTTCCCTGCTCTTTTCCCTTTTTTTTAATAAGTAACCTTAGGCAAGGTTCATTACACATTATAAAGATAAATCTGATGTTGAAATGGAGTTCAAGACTATTGTTTGAACCTGCAACAAACACACAACAACACTCTCATCTTAAGAACTCCATTTGCATATCCAACTTCCCCACTTTGTGACTCATCTATAAGACTACCTTGTGATTCCAACAAATCACATAAATCAACTGAGATATTCCAAGCACTGTCAAGACTTGACATTAGAGACCTTGGGATAGTGTTTTACAATTTGATTGTGGAAGATTGTCTTTCAAGAGAGGTGATGCACCTATGCATTACCTATGTTGAGAAGTGCATAAAAAACACATCAACAAAATTGGCGCTAGAGGGAGGCATGACATGTTGATGCTACAAAGCTGAAAGTTGGTTCAAGTTGAGAAGAGTACTTTCAAAGAAGAAATTTGAGATAGAGAGATCTCTTTTAGTGCTGAAACATAAAACCATAAAATTCTGAAGGCAAAAGAAGTTGAGTCAAAATGGAGCAGCATGTACAAATTGACATCACTTAACTACATGGAAATTTAAATAGAAGACTGAGGAAACCGTTGCAACAATTCACATCAGTGGACTTGTGCAGGATTCATTGCACTCGTAGACACAACAAATTGGAGTGTCTAACATTCTTGGATAGAGTTGAAAGAGTCTTGCAGGGAGAAATTCCCTTTTGGGAAATCTATCAACCTTTAGCCCTTTCAGACCTGAAGGAAGAATTGTTGCAGGGAGAAATTCCCTTTTGGGAAATCTATCAACCTTTAGCCCTTGTAGACCCGGAGGAAGAATTGACAACCATGTAAGCCAAGTTATTTGAAGATTTGATCCAAGAACATTTGAACAACAAAGACAAACCAAGATTGGAGGAGGTGTTGATGTCTACTTGGTGCAGATTCCACAATGCACCACATTCAGAATTCACTTGTCCATCATGTGAAGACATCATCACTCGTGTCAAGGGTAGTTTGAACAAGTTGGAGCAACCAACTCCCAATGAAGGTGATTCATCCCATGAGGTAGGAGAGTTGTCAACATTTGGAGGACTGCAAAGTAAAGATGAACCAAGAAATTTGACACAAGTTGTTGCTGGGACAACAGACATAGAAAATGAAAACCAAGAAGAAGGAGCAGAGTGCCTTGGGACAACAAGTAGTCTGGATAAAAATTCAGGTAAAAATAAATCAGAAGGTTGTCCCACCATCAATGAAAGGCAGTCCTCCACTTAAGAAGAGGAACGGTTGGCAGTTGAAGATGAATTAACAAAGTTTGCAGTAGTGCATGCTAGAGCAGCCAATGAAGATGTTGAAAATCAGAAAGAGGAAGAGGTTGACAACTTCAAAACAATAAAAAATGATGATGAGAGTATAACTGAAATTAGATTAGAAGACCTCTCCTTCATTAATGACAGTGATCGAGAATCTAAAAATGAAAGTTTGGAGGAGTGGGAACAACCACTCGCCACAGTTCTCTACCATCAAGCTTCTTTTTCAAGTGATGATGAGGACCAAGTAGTGGAAAGATATGACCAACTCATCTCCAAATTAGCAAAGGATTAGTCAGAGCTAAAATACCAAGTGGATTTGGAGGTGCTATTACTGGCGAATTGGTGCAGACTTCATGATTCATCACACTCAGAGTTCACGTGTGTATTGTGCCAAGAAGCCATCAAGCAAGTCAAAGAACAAGTGAGGCAACCAAGCACACCACTTCCTATAGTTTCTTCAAGGATGGAACGTGAGGACGAAGAGTTTGAACTAAGTAATGACTCAGCTGAAGGTAGTCCTCAAGAGGATGTTGGGATAGCAATAGAAGGACAATAATACAGTCTCAAGCTTCTGAGTGATGAAGTAGATCAAACAGGAATGTTGTCCACCAGTCATCAAGAATTTTTCCCTCTTCAAGAGAATTTGTGCACCATGGATGATAGGCTTTATGGTGAGTCCTTGGAGGGAAATTGCGTAGTGGATTTTGGTCCCCTTGATGAGGTGCCATCAATTGATGACTTCTTTCCATTGGGAGTTGTACTGCGGAGGTATGCTCATTTTGAGGAAGAGCACATCCCAGAGGATGATGGTAGCGATGAAGACATACTCTTTGAGCCTCTGAACGGTGATGCACTAGAGTTTCTGAATTGGGAGAGGGGTTCATTCTCCATCTATAGAGATAGTGAACAAGGGGAAATGAGTGAGCATCATGATGAGATGCATGAACAAAAAAGAGAAGAAGACAAAGGTGGGGGTGCTAAGATAGATGCCAATAGAGATGAAGCACCTAGTCAACTACAAGATGCAACTTGGATTCCTTCTCCCATGATCGTTGCTAATCCTCCTTCATATTCAGATGGTTGTAATAGGATACATAGGCGCATGCCATTATCCAACGACATTGAACACCACATAAATAAGGACAACACTTGGGAAAGGAAGTGGGGTAGCGTGCTACCTTTTGAGGACATCAATCAAGTGAACACCAGGTTTGTAGAAGATCAACAGGATGAAGTCTATCTTCTCGAAGAACAACTGATAGGGATTATCGATCCCACAAAAGATGTGGAAGAACCTTATGTAGGCTTGATGCCTGAAATGCTGCACGATCCTATGCCACCCTCTGAAGCTACCGATGCAACGATCAACGATGCAGTGCTCACTCTCGATTGTCAAATGTTGCCACCTCCATGTGAAAACACCCATGTTCTATCCTTCCTTGCTCATGTTGATCTTCATAGCTGCATTTATCATTTTGATTATGGGAATGGGGGGAGACAAACATGTTTATGGATTAACCATGGGTTTAACAAGCCTCCTCAATCGTTGATTTCCCTAACTAGGTGACTGAACTTGAGTGCTGCAATGTTGAATTTATTTTTTTGGAATATAAAGATAAATTTGCATGGTTAAGAATGATAACAATCACCCATTTTCTTAAGCATGCACTATGAAATCCAATGAGCGTTGATGTCAGTTTGCCTTTCCTGAACATAGTGCTTTGTAAATATCTCTTTGTACATAACTCAGTTTTTAGTAGTGTAGATTTCCTGTAAATACTCCGCTTTCCTGCTTTTCTTAGGTTAGTTTGTTTGTTGTAGGTTGCTTGCTTTAGAGTAGTTTCTTCGCTATCCTGCTTTGGTTAGATTTGGTGTTCGCTTTGCTTCTATTTTATTGTTGCTTTGCTCAGGGTCCCTCTGCTTTTGGCTGGGTGCATTTGTGCACACAACAATCGTTCTTATTGCTTGGGGTTGTTCTATGTTTTTCTTCGTCAAACTCTAATCAAGTTTTCAGAGTGGATGGTGAGGATCTTCTATTAGTGTCAAGTGTTCCAGGTGCTTGATTTGAAGGGGATAATTCGTTGGTCGATCTCATTCCTGACGTATTTTGAAATCTTATATCTCTCACACATTTTAAGAATTTGATGGTCGCTATAGGTCCTTTGTGAAGTCTAGTTAAGTGAAAAATCTAAAATTCTGCTCCAGCGCCACTATGATTCTTAGCCATGAGCGCGAGCTTCATTGCTTGCGGGTTGAAATAAAAGAACTGAAAAGAGAAAAGAAACAAAAGAAAGAAAGCAAAATATTGAAAATCAAAAGAAAAGAAATTCAGCTTTTCAGGGGTATCTGAGAAACTCTACCGGGGCTATGGATGCCCGACCGACAGTAGAGCAATTTTTGGGAGAATCACAACGACAACCTCGTCGAGGCTATGGATTCCTAACTGACAGCAAGGCAATGCCTCAGATACTTTTGGAGTTAGAATTAACTACGTAGCTTAAATTGATGGAGCTTGGGTTCTTGCAGCAACTGAAGGATGGGAATTAACGTAATTGCACACACTTGGATTTTCAGCATACTGAAGGTTAGGTTGGCTAGTGATTTTGATCCCTTCGTTGAGCATTTGATTTGTTTGCCCTAGCGTGAAGGTCAGAACCAAATATTTTGGGTTTGTGATTCTAGTTTGTCATCGAAATTTTCTAGAGCATTTCCCCAACGAGTCACCATTTATTGTTCATGTTTTGCACACACACCCCACCATGGTCAGAGACCCCCCTCTTTTCCCTCCTGATGGGATGCTTTATTCTCATCTCATTTTGTGTGCCCCTTTCTTAGAGCCTACATTGGTCATGTGTCATCAAATGATCAAATTCCCTGACCAAATTCACCTACCTGAGTTTCACTAAGTCTTCTGCTTTCATGGAAGTGCCCCTATGGGTTTCCCTTTGCTCGTTGCCCCGATGTCCTCCAGGCCTCATCCCTGCTCCCTCGATTTGCTTTTTCCTACATTTTTTATTTTGGGGACAAGTTTTCTATGGTTTTGGGATGTTCTTGTGGTGCCTAAGTGAATTGCCAAGGTTTTGTTAAGTTTCGAGAAGTTACAAAAATTTCATTCCGAAACTCCATCCCTTCGCGGTTGGTTTGGGAACTCCATCCCTCCCTGGCCGTTTCCAGAACTCCTTCCCTCTGTGGTTGTTCCAGGAACTCCATCCCTCCCTGGTTGTTTCTGGAACTCCATCCCTCTGTGGGTGTTCCAAGAACTCTGTCCCTCCCTGGTTGTTTCCAGAACTTCGTCCCTCCTTTGTTGTTTTGCCTTACATCTGCCCCCGACGTTCCGGCTCCCGGAACCCGGCCCCTCCATGGCCATTTTCAGAACTCCACCCCTCTGTGGTCATTTCTGAAACTCCATCCCTCCTTTACTATTTTTCCTTTTGTCTGACCTCGGCATTTCGGCTCCCGGAACTCGACCCCTCCGTGGTCATTTTCGGAACTCCACCCCTCCGTGGCCATTTTTGGAACTCCGTCCCTCCTTTGTCATTTTTCCTTCCATCAACCCTTGACATTCTAGCTCCCGGAACCCAGCCCCTCCATGGCCGTTTCCAGAACTCCACCCCTTCGTGGCCATTTTCGGAACTCCGTCCCTCCTTTGTCGTTTTGCCTTTCGTCTGCCCCCGATGTTCTAGCTCCCAGAACCCGACCCCTCCGTGGCCATTTCTAGAACTCCACCCCTCTGTGGCTATTTCTGAAACTCCATCCCTTCTTTGTCATTTTTCCTTCCGTCCACCCTTGGTGTTCCGACTCCCAGAACTCGGCCCCTTTGTGGCCATCTGGAACTTTCCTTCCAGGTCGCCATCCCTTCATGGTTGTTTTGCCTCTCGCCCGTCACCCGTCGTTAGTCATCTTTCTGTCCTGTGGCTCCCGCACCCTAGAGCACTCATTAATGTTTATGGTCCAAATGAGCTCCAAATATGAATATTATGATCATTTGATGATGCATGAATGGATCTAACAAGGAGTTTGCAGGATTTGACTAATATTTTCCTTGATTTATGTATGAAGGCACTTATGACACTTCATGTATGCAGGTTTCAAGAAGCCTACCATGGGTCTGTCGGGGAAACCTACTGAGAAATTTGAACAAGGAAAAACACATAGCTCCTGTCACTATTCATTTTATATCCACCTTTCTTCGTAGCACCCATCAACAGAGCTGGTTTTAGAAGAAGGCCTATTCTAAGGAAGTCAATGACATAATGCAAGGGGGTGGCCTTGAAGATGCATAGGGGACTTGTCCTACTTTTCACCAGATGATGGTGATCTTTAAGGAGTTGTCTGCCTGAATAAGAGGCAACCAATCCATCGATGAGCCCGTTTGATCCAATGAAGAATGTTGCAAGTCCATCAAGCAAGGGACAACTTTCAGGCAGTTTCAACTACAATAAAAAGGAGATCAACTAGAAGACAAAATTGCTATAATGACTGGCCACTACAAGACAAAATAGGGAAAAGACAAAAGATGTATCTTAAATTGTTGAATATTATGGGGTAGGTGAAGCCCTAATGTAATTGAATCTGAGCCACACAATGTAACTCAATCCTAGCCATTCATTTGGATTTTGGAAAACTATAAATAGGACTCTCCCCCTCATTTGTAAAGGGTTGGAGAGTTGGTGTAAAAGCATTCTGCAACAATAGAAAGCAACATTGCATGATTTATGGGTGTTTCTTTTTGAGCTTGCTCATTATGTGTGCATGGTTCTACTTCCCTTATTAGTTTAGTATTCAGTTTCTTGAATGGAAGTGATGATGGCATTTTTGTTACTATATTTGATGAATTTCCAGCCCATACTTTTGGCACTTGTTGATGACAAGTTGTTGTGCAAAGTTAGCCTGGGCTTCCTTACTTCATTGTTGCAACCTAGTTTAATTGCATGTTCATGATGTGTGTATGCAATCTGGAAATTTGTAGTCCTTAGAAGATTGCACTAGTTTTGTGTAATTGTAGGATCCTGTTGGCCAAGAAAAACCCAGTTTAGGGAGTTTTTCTACTATAGCAGCATCCATGATCACTGTTCATTCATAGTTTCAGGTCTAGGAACTTACTCTCTTCCCTGCTCTTTTTCCTTTTTTTTTAATAAGTAACCTTAGGCAAGGTTCATTGCACATTATAGAGCTAAATCCGATGTTGAAATGGAGTTCAAGACTGTTGTTTGAACCTGCAGCAAACACACATCAACTCTCCCATCTTAAGAACTCCATTTGCAGATCCAAATTCCCCACTTTGTGACTCATTTGCAAGATCACCTTGTGATTCCAACAAATCACATAAATCAACTGAGATATCCCAAGCACTGTCAAGACCTAACATTAGAGACCTTGGGATAGTGTTCTGCAATTTGATTATGGAAGATTGTCTTTCAAGAGAGGTGATGCACCTATGCATTACCTGTGTTGAGAAGTGCATAAAAAACACATCAACAATACATTGTGATAATTGTGTAGTGGGTAGGGTTTGTAGCAAGGAGATCATCCAATCCTTATAATATCATATAGTTTATCACTTCATATAAACCCCCTTGGACTTGCAAAACCAAGAGTGAAGGAGGTCTTACCCACCTCAACAATTGGTCCTAAGTTTCCCAACCTGAACATATGATTCATGGTTTTCCTCCCAGGTTTGACACCCTTTGGGCTAGGGATATTACCCATCCTTAGGTATTTGGGACTCAAAAATTGGATCACCAACATGTACCATCCAAGATCGGGGGGTCCATTTGGTTCTTTTTCTTTGCATCAACTTTGTGGTGTTCCCATTTTCCATTATGTCTTGTAGACTCCAATTACATGTAGTATAAAGTCCCAATTTAGTAGGGTTCTTATTGGGGTTTTAAATATTTTAAATATTCACATTTTCCAAAATATTTTTACTAATATTGTCATCTATTACCTTCCAAGGTTTAGATGTATTTTTGAAGATTTTGTTATTCTATTATTTCCACATATCCCAACCCACATGTGCTAGAGACTAACGCCATATTATTTAATCAAGGGGTACTTAAAAGGAGAAATCAAGCTATAAGTCATCTATTTCATATTAGCCTACCAAATCCAAGGGATACTAAATTTCTCAAGAATTCTATGTTTTATCCTCCAAGAGTAAGGGCATTCAGACAATATTAGGTTGATTATTTCCTCCTTTTGTTACACAAGATGAATTTTTTGACCAATTAGAACCCCTAACCTTTTAAGTTATTAATAGTGATAATTTTCCTTTGACAAATAATCCACCAAAAGAAACTAATTTTGGGAATGATGCTTTGTACCCAGATGTTACTCCAATTGTAATTAGTGATCTAATAATTGTCCATCAAGTTGAAACTTGATTTGAAACTATAATTTACAATAGGGTATGCCATCCATATGAGCTCATCCCAACTCAATCTTCCTATGAATCTATGATTGCTAATTATTTTCATAAGTTCTATTAGTGAAATATTCTATTCATATTATTTAAAAAATCCACTAAGTTTGACAATTTTTACTTTATAGTAATATTTAACCATGGATCCAAACCTTTTATTCATTTCATGTTTAATATGAACACACAAGGGGTGTAGAGAAAGGGGGGAGCTCAAAATACAAGGGTCTTGCCAAAATATATCTTAATCTCCTTTACCAATATTCCATTTTGAACCCTTAATAAAAGTTTGTATAGATTTCATTATATTACTCTAGATAATTGGTCTTGTAGGGAGGTGGTGATTTTGAAGGAATGAGTATCCTTCACGACTTCAAATACTTAGATTTCATAGTGTTGGTCCACTCAATGTGTTAATTGATAAGTCTCTACTCAATTTTAGCCATTAGATTTTTGTTCATCATTTACTTTAGGAACTCCAAGTCCACCTTTAATTTTAGAGGTGCAAATTTTATCCCATGCAACAAGTGAGATTCTTTGATTTTCCTCTATTCATAACCATAAAAACCATCTCTAGATCTATTCTATATTTTTTATAAAGTTTCTGGGTATTCTAAAAAGTGAGAGAAGGTAAATAGGAGTGCTTTGTAGTGATACTTTAATTACTTGAAGTTTTCCAACATGACTGAGAAGGTTCCCTTTCCAAGTTTCCAAATATTTTTATATAATTCCAATCAGATTTTTCCAAGCTATATTGTGAAATTTTCCTTAGGATAAAGGCATACCTAAGTATATTGTGGGAAGTTCCTAGATACTATAGTTTAGGAACCCGATTATAACATTTTACAACCTTAAGGGAGTATTGAAGAAAAACATACTTCTCTTTTCAAGATTGATTTGTTATACCAACACTTTCACATAGTGTGCAAGGATCCTCTTCCATTTAGAAGATTAAGTAGTAGTAGTTTACACCAATAGGATTTTTCATTAATAATTTTTTTATGAGAGTCAAGATTGAGTAGAGAGGCAGATTTGAATCCTTTGATTTTTCCTTTACTTGTGGTAGAAATTATGTTTCTACCCAATATTTTTTCCATGATTATAAATAGGTATGGGTATAGAGGGCATACTTTCATTAGGCCCCCAATATCCTTGAAGTGCCTTTTTGGGCTGCCATTAATTAAGAAAAAATAAGTGAGGGTGGTGAATAAATTTTGTACGAGCTTCAAAAAATTATCCTTAAAACCAAACTTCCTAAAAAATTTGGATAAAAAATCCTTGGACACTTTGTCATAAGCTTCAGATATGTTGAGTTTTTAAACCATTCTTTACTTTTTACTCTTCTCCATGGAGTGGAGTGTCTCACGAACCATTATAATAGAATCTACAATTATCTTCTTGGGATGAACCTATTTTGATTAGGGTGTATCAACTTACCTAAGAAGGGTTGGATTCTCAAAACAAGTAATTTTGAGAGACTTTTATAGATGGTGTTGCATAAAATTATTAGTCTAAATTATATAATTTTTCTGGTTCAACATCTTTTACGAATGAGCACGAGAGAATTATTCTTTATTTCCTTCAAAATGTATCTATTATTGAAGAAGTCTTTGACAACAATACTAATGTCTTTACCCATGATTTCCCAATAGGTTTGGAAAAATTGGGGGGGGGGGAGGCATTAGGACCCAAGGCTTCATAAGGATTAAGACAAAAGATAACTCCCTTAGCTTATTCTTTCAAAACAACTTTCCTGATTTTTCTTGATCTTGTTAAGAAATGGTTGTTGTCAAAGCCCGTAGAAGTTGTTCCTCAACAAATATATCTATATTTATGATTTGGTTTAAAATATCTTTGAAGTGATTGAATCCTTTCTGAATTTATTCTTTTTTACTTGCTTTGGTGTCAATTTCAAGAATAATTTCATGTATATAATTCATTTTCTTGTGCTTGAGGATATTATGATGAAATAACTTAGTATTGTGATCTCCCTCTTTTAGCCATTTTATTCTTGATTTTTGTTTCCAGTAAATTTCCTCTTTTTATATAATATTATGGAGCTTATTGAGGATAACTCTCTCCTTACTACATAGTTCCTTAGAGGTTCCTTTAATATTTAGCTCCTCCTTTATTGATCTAAGGTGGTTATTGGATTCTTTTTTCCTCTCAAAAAATGTCCCCAAATGAATTCCTATTCCATTTCTTGATATTGTGTTTTTCATTCTCGAGTTTACATATAACTGAGTATATGGTAGTACCTTCAATATCCATATTCCATATTTTTTGTATAAGGTCTTTCAAATTTGAGTGCAAGATCCACATGATTTCAAATATAAAAGGGTGATATATTTTCCTTAAGTCTAGCTCCTAGTTCAAGATAAGGGGGTGTTATAGGATCCTTCTCTAAAGAGAGAAGTAAGTTTGAATATGTCTAGAGTTCCCCAATTGGCCAAGGTAAGAACCCTATCAAGTTTAACCTGAATGAGGTTCCCTCTCGCCCTTTAACTAGAATTGGTGAAATGAGCTCCTTCAAGTTCAATATCACTAAGCCTATTGTTGGGAAGAAAATTATCAAGGTCCATCATAGCATCCATGTACATGATAATTCTCTCCATTTTCTTGGAAGCTTGAGATCACCCACAACGATCCAATTAAAATTTGTGTTATTATTCTTGAAATCTAGAAGGTTCTCCCAAGTTTTCCTTCTCATGACGTTAGTGTCGGTGGCATATATATGGATAGAATTCATATATTATTAGATATGAGTTACACTTTTGTAAAAAAAATAGCCAACACAAAAATATTTTTACTTTGGACCGCCTTTAAGTGACATTTATGTTTTGAATTTTAAAATAATACAAACTAATGAAACGTAGAAATCTTAATATATTTTATATTTATATTTTTTAATTTAAAAAAATAGTTGGATACAATTTTTTATAAACTTAAGAGAAGTATTTTTAATTACTTAAATAATATTAAAAAAGTGAGGTTGATAGGATGTTGCAAAAAATATAGCAAATTTAATTTTTTCACTTATAACTTGAAAATCTAGTGCATGGTTATTTTTCATTTTTTTTTATCAATATTTATTTTTTAATAAATTTTTAAAGTCGCATTTACTCGAAATGTCACTTTCATGGGATGCCAAATTTTGTCTAAATTTTTTATAGTTAAAAAGAAAAAAATGCACCATCTTGGAGAGTACACTCTCCTCTATGCACCATATTAAAAATATATTTTAATATTTTAAAAAATTATAATTGGCCTCATATTTGATTATAGTAACCTAATTGCAGTTAATTAAAAAATCATAATAAGACTAATCATAATATTAAGTTATTTATTTATTTTAGATTCTAAGCTCTAGAAAAAAGTATTTTCAGTTTTTCACGAAAGTAATCTTGGTTGGAAAATTATAGAGTTGGAATTGACTTTTTGTTGAATTTGTCCCAAAAGAGGAGATAAGTTGCCACATAGGCTACCACATAATCAAATTTTAGATGAAAATATTTTGATTGGAACTCTTTTACTAGAAAACATTTTAGATGAAATATTACATGTAAAATTATCTTGTTTTGAGTTTTAAAATTAAATTATATTGATTTAGTAATTTTGAGCCAAAGGGTTTTGCTTGAAACTCTTTATTCCACATGGTTGCCAAGTAGTTTTGGGCAATTTTTTTCGCCTGAAACTGTTTAAGGGGAAACTATTTCACCTAAAATTATTTAGGGCAAAACAACTTTTCCCTAAACCACCTTGCTGGTTGAAAGTGTGACATTATTTTGAACTTTTATGCTTGTGTATTCTTGTGCGTAATTTACTTTTCTCTCTTTATTTGAATTCTTGAACCTATAGCCTCTCTTTATGATTAAATATTTTACAATGAGTACCACATATGTGGCCTTCCTATGTTAAATCTACCTCTGCCCCATAAGAAATAATAACCTCTACTTTGTCTTCTTTATTTGGAGTTAGAATTGAACCTTCAATGATATGTTCTCTTATTTATTAAATTAAGGAAAAGTAGTACTTGCTCCTTGATTATTATTGATCTATGATTTTTGTTAGTGATCTGAGTTGTAGGCCCCAAATCCCTAAGGTTTGATAATCCTCTAGATGCTAGGGGTGTCAAACTTGAGAAGATCACTAGAAACATGTCTTCAAGATGGACAACTAAGGATCAATTGTTGAGGTGGATAAGACCTCCTTCATTTTGGGCTTTGCAAGACCAAGGGGGTTTCCTTGAGGTGATGAATGATGATTAAAAGACTTAAATATTCCCTTACAATAAATTATACCTAATGCATAATGTATCTCAATATTGGTGTCACAATATACCTATGTGCTAGCTTGGACATGTAAGGCTAAGCACCTTATTAAACATATAATCTTCCAAATACTCATCAATGAATGAGTTTTTATGATAACTCCTTTCAGTTATTACAAACATTTAAACATGGCAACATAACGTACACACTAAGGAAAACTAAAGTTGTTTTAAATAATTGTTTTGAGTATGTTGAGGATGATGGGAGAGCAAGCAAATAACAAACCGATGCCTTTATCTAGTTGGGTATTAGAGTCTCTATGTTCATATAAAAGATGTAACAACTAAAACAAAGGTGATGCATTAATCAACACACCACAAAAGACTAGGATTCTCAAAATGTATAAGCAAGATGGGCTCTATGAATACATTTAGAAAAGCCACAAATAGTTGCAAAATATTAAAAGAGTCTACTTAGTAACATAGGAGTATGCACATACATTTCTTTTATTATGCTGGAAAGATTTTACAATTACAAAGGCTTTATAAGGATTTTCCAATCTTATGGCTGGCCAACTAAACGATACACATCTAGAAATGCATAAAATACATATGAAGACCCTCAATGAAGGTTGATTCTACCTTTAATCAATTGGTCTACAAAGGTTACGAGTGTTGTCACAAATTTCTGGATAAACTAGATCTTTATAATGCAATTTTTTTTTTCTATGCCTAGAGCTAGAAGTTGAAACCTTATGGCTTCATGTGAATAACTTTCTTTTGTTGTCTCTACCATTGCTCCTGTTTCTAAAATTTTATCCTTTGATCTCTCCTTTTCACAATGGCGACCAAGGAAGATATATCCACAACCATGCCATTAGTAGAATGCTAGAGGGTCACTCCAAATCGGAAACCCTAGCTGTAACCCCTTTCATTTCCCTGACAACATGTGTCCTCGACCAATAGGATTTGATCATGAAGAGGTGTGTAAAAAATTCTTTTGACATGGGCCATGCCTTTGCATTGATGAATTATAGGAATGAGTGCAAGCAATCAACAAATTCACCCATGAAATTGTCAAAAATGACATCTTGGAAGTGTAGTGCACTAAAAAAAGTCTTGCAAATATTAAATGAAGTATGGATGTCACACAACCTCTTTGATCCATGCCAAAATGCCATTACGAAAAGTGCCTAAATCAAGTTAGGGCAACTGCAGTGGTGATTGAATGTTAATGGAGGTAGCTAAAACTCATTTTCATCATTTTTGCTTGTTGTGAAAATTTAACCTCCATCAAGAAGAGGCACAAATCTGACCATCAAATTTGGAACATGTCCATAGGGCCACAATATTCTCGTAATATCCCGATGTACCTAAAAAACCTGCAAGACCATCACTTGCATCCAAACTTATGGGGTAACGACCCCCATCGGGTCAAGAGCACATCAAACATTTGTCTAGTTCACATGCCTATCCTCACAACACATTTCTTTTGTCTCTTGATTCCTTTGTGGGAATATCACATCTAAGTGCACGATATAAGGATTTTCTCGCCATTCACCTGCTATGGAACTTCCAAATGTATGTGAACCTTTAACTTTATGAGGCAAATAATCCATCTTGTTCAAATGGAAAAATCCAATGATGATGTTAGCAAAGGTGATGTCATTAATGGGCATGTGGACCTTCAGATGGGATGATATCACCATTTATGTAGATGCGAGAAGTTGGACCCTATTAGCTTGCAAAGCAAACAATTGATTTGAAAATTTAGTGCTTTTGTGGAAGAAAGATCTACATGTGGACATGCAAAAAAGTGATTGGAAGGTGAACAAGGGTAGTTCATATAAAAAAGCTCGCATGGGAGGATGGACACACCTTTCTCGCAAGCAAAAACACAAGTGAACTAAATGATTGAATTAGATAGTGGAAGTTCACTTGAGGTGGAAGTTCATTTGAGAAAGGAAATCTCGTAAGGTTGATACTTGACAATTTTTTCATCATTCAAAACCTAGTGTAGAAATTCCCAACCAAACAAGATATTTGCAGAAGAAACCATATGAATCGTACCTTCTGGGAAGTTCAGTCCATTTGGATGGAAGAAAAAAACCCACATGGCTATAACTTTCGCTCCTTAATGAATTTCATAAATTTCAAAAGGATGTACTAGACTTAATTTTTCATATTCTATCCATAAGTGCTAAGAAAGACCACTCGTAATAGGTATCTCATATTGGTTATAAACTTGGGAAGACATGACTTAGGCACAAAATGGTACTTAGAATTTTGGAGTGCCAACACTTTTGACACAAGTGCTTAATCTAGACCACTCACATTGGAACTTGAATTGGTTTTGCCTCTAGATATTAAAGCTCGAGTGTTTTATTCCAAGACAATCTCACAAGGGTAGAAAGAACTAGATCTTGTTCATAGCCTTCCTTAGTTGCTTGATCATCAATGAATTAGAAATCAAAACTATGCATTTTACTAAATTAGATTTACAAGTTAGAAATAATACCCACATAGAATAGAATTGGTCCAAAGCCACATGATTGACTTGCATAAACTTTTAGACCTACACATAATTTAGAAACAATTTGATCTTCAAAATTATTCATTTCTACTACTAAATCAAATCAACTCTACATATCATCATCTTTCAAATTTCCTCATCAATATAAAAGTTAAGCACCCCCATTCCATTATGTTTAATTTCTTAAAATAACATTATTTTACACATTTTTATCATTCCCTATTGTCATTTACTTTAATCTAGATTAAACTCGAGAGATAGATAATTTTCTTTTACAAAACTTCCCTAATGATGAAAATAGACCACTTAAAGCCTCCCACGTTTTAAACCACTCTATTGTTTAAAACCAACACACCAATTAAACTTCTGTATTGGGGGAGGGTACAACTGAAGTTTGGAACAAAATACAGCGTATTTAAGTGTGGCTACATCTTGGGTATGTGTGAAGTTGAAAACATGGAGGCAATCAAATTGTACAATTACTCCAAGTACATTTTCACACCTGAACGGTGTTTTTAACCCTAGACTTGGGGCAATGTGAACGAAGGACCGGAGAAGATTTAAGGAAATAGAGGAGGGGAACAAGTCTTAGATCCGTGCAAAAGAATCAAAGAATCTATGCATGGTTTGAAGGAGGAGGGATCGTTGAAATCAATTCAAAATGGAAAAAGAACAAAGCGATGTTTCATGCAAAGCCACTGGGAATTTCCGCGCTGGCCAAATCAAATGTTTTATGTTTAGCGGAGCCAAAATTAAATCAGTGGCCAAAAAATAAAACAAAAAGTTTAGACGGTAAAAACAACAAAAGCCAACACGGAAATATCCATCTAAGAGAGCGTTCCGCATATCAAGGCAGAAAAATACAAGAAAGAATTGAGGGTTTTTTCAAGGGCAGCTTTGCCCCGGGACCGAGCAACTTTTTGCTGTAATTCTTCAATTTTTTAATTTTGTTAGCCCATCCTTTGATTTGTGATTTCCCGATGGTTTGGCCGGGTTGAAATCGTGCAGTCAATTTTGGCGGGAGGGGTGATTTACTTAGGGCAAGGATTTCCATGTAAATTGGCAGGGGAAAATCTGGATTTGAAGATATGGGTGACAGTGGCGTGCAGTTTCCTTTTGTGGATGTGGACGCTCCGGATGATCGGATCGAACTTGAACAGTTTATGAACATCTTAGAGGAACCCCTTCCTGTTCAGCCATATGATTTGCAAGAGAATCCCATTGCTGTTCAACAATATGATTTTTTTGAGGTATGTTAGAATTTTACCCAATTGATGTCTTTTAGAGTATGTTAGAATGTAACACAAATATATGATTGTTTTGATGTATTTTAGAATTTAACCCAATTGTTGTTTTTTATAGTATGTTAGAATTTGACCCAAAATTTGTTTTCCAAAGTGCCAGGATTGAGCCAATCTGTTTTTTAAGTAATTTTTATCCAGGCAGTGACAACGCTATGCTGCAAATAATGAGAAACGCTCAACCCTAATTTTGCTACTGCACGGAGAACAATGCCCGAATTACTGTGTAGAATTTAGGTCAATTTCGTTTTGGATTTTTATGTTCAATAGGAGGCTTTTCTAGCTAGTAGATTGCGCTCTTCATGTATTCCCCAAAAACGAAGTACAACGATATGTTAAAATTTTGTCTTGGATAATTAGTACAACAAAAACTGTTTTTCGCAGCGGCGAAATATTGTACACTCTGCAGATGCAAAATATGTGCATCTTTCTTCCCATTGCTGAATTGGAAGTTAAATACTCGGGTGCATACGCTGTAGGCTCTGACAGTGCATGAGAGCAATGCCCTCCAATTTCTTATAGGATTTTAACTTCAGTATGTGATTATTGAAGCTAGTAGCCATGTTACACCCACAAAATCCCACAAGAAGAAAAAAGGAAAACAAGAGACCCAAAGATAGGAAGAATGGAATGCAGATTATTTTGTAAGCATGCAAAACACTCTACGTTTTCTTGCTGCTGAGCATGGCCTACATCTTGATCTTGTTTCTAAAATAGGAAGAATATTGCTTGTCTAGGCATTTTATGGACTCTTCGGTGCAGAAGTTTAGTTTAAAGCACTTTCAAGACAGTGTTTATAGAGGAAAATCAAGTGTCAAATTAATTTAGGTGTTGAGGAGGTTTGTTAGAGATGATTGCTTTAATTTAGTTTGAGACTATTTCTTTGGGTTTCTTACTACTCTTGGTTATGGGGCATGGAGTTGACTATCATTTACAGGGCCTTAGCTAAGAGAATATAGAAAACTATTAAATTTAATATGGACACACAGTACTCTCTGCTATGAAAGATTTATGTTGAAAGGAGTGATAATTTTAATCAGGAGCTCGGCAAGACAAATAATTAAGTCAAAATCCTTTGCTTCTGTCAGGCGATCTTTTCTGAGAATGGCATCACAGTGGTTCATAGAGATATTGACACTGACAGATTGCTGATGTTGAGATCCCTGGCCAGATCAATATGGGTGATGTAGTTGACAACGGAAATGGTCATGTTGTTCATTTAGCTGTCGTCATTTTTCTGTTTATTACTGCTAAGTTCTTAATTTCTGAATAAATCCTTTAGAAGGACCTTTTGTGTGTCTTCAAGCTTGGTTTGTGGTTGGTTAAGTTGTTTGCTTGGACGAACTTTTGGACTTGGTCTGCTTTTGATTAAGAAAAAATATTTGATTTTAAAAACTGATACAGTATATAGTATTTGTCAAACTTATAAAGAAACAAAGGAATTCTAGTAATCTTTGTGCAATGGCCAAACTAGGTAACAGAGAATTAAATTACAGATCGTTGCAATAGGAAGGAGGACTCAGAAATGAAGTCCAACATCTGAAAAGTCAAAAACCCCTGACTCAATTTGTGGACAAAAAATCCCTGACTCAGGTAGATTAAGAAATTATTTACCAAGGGAATTAAACTGCTGTAGACTTGAAGAAAATTGACAATACTATAGAAAATAATACTTGATATAAGTTTGGGCAGATTTCTGAGTATCCAAAGCAAGTTAATAAATTTAATTTTGACAGCAATTATTAAATCAACAAGTTTAAAACCAGAAATTCTTATTAATTATCAATTGTGCAAGTTTATATTCTGTGTGTTAGGGCTTGAAACTAAAGGAATTAAAAAAGGAACATTACATTTTCAGCCAGGTGCACAAAATTAAGAAGCAAGGGAGGCTGCTTTGGCTACCCAAGCCAGTCCACTTCTTTAGAAACCCATTTATCCTCCCTTGATCCCTTTCCTTCCCATCTATCAAGTTATTCTTTGTACTGATTTCTTCTAGTTTTCTTGCTCAGGCACATATTCCAAAATTGTTCTATTTTATCATACTACTTCTCAGTCACTTACTGCTTGCAATCAGGCTCAGGTGGAAATGTTGTGCCACCAGTAGGAACCTATTCATCAATTTCGCTTAGCATGTTATTCTAATTCAGCCAAACTTGAGGAACTGGTTGAATCAGGCATGTCAATTCAATTTAGCAATTTGAGGAACCAGCTAATGATTAATTGTCTTAGCACATTAATCTGATTCAGTGGAATGATGCTGCTTATTGGTGGGTTGCGAGTCATTTCAACATTGGCTGCCTATCCACATCAACAAGTATCTTTAGCTTCATGATAATAATGCAGATCAACAACTGTGAGATATCTAGACCTTTAGGCAACTGTATTTTGTAAGCATTCTCAGATAATATGCGCAGCACTCTGCAAAGACTCATTTTTTTTGGGCTTTAGCTTATTGTAAGTTACCCTAGGGAACCTCTCCTATCTCATATGTGCCATGATTAGCTCTCCCTTTGAGTAAGACTTTCCTCTCTTGTGCTCAGCTGCACTGGCTTTATTCTTGGCGTTACTTTTCTCAAACTGCTTCCTAACTTGTGCATGCACCTCCTCAATATGTTGTGGAAAGTTTGCTGCATCTGTGCTAACACATTCATCATTTGAAATCCTCAACATATCTGTCACACCTTTAGTGGATGGCCCAAAAACAATTTGAAATGGTGTCTTTCTTATAAACCTGTTTATTGAGTTGTTGAATGCAAATTCAGCTTGCGCCAACAAGGAATCCCAATGCGCTAGCTTATCTCCTACCAAACTTCTTAAGAGATTGCCTAGACTTCTATTAACAGCTTTTATTTGATCACATGTCTGTGGATGATGTGCAAAATTGTAATTCAACCATGTACGCAACTTCTTCCACAATGTATGCCAAAAATAACTCAAAAATTTAGGATCCTGTTTGAGGTGACACTTTGTGGCAATCCATGTAACCTGACTACTTTGAAGAACAATTCTGCAGTCTTGGTTGCATCATTTGACTTTTGACAAGTAATAAAGTTTGTCCTTTTTGAAAATCTATCAACAACTATAAAGATAGAATCATAACTTCTCTGAGTTCATGGTAGTCCAAGGACAAAATCCACAGAAAGTTCTTTCCAAGGCTTGTTTGATATTGGTAGTGACTTATAGAATCCTGTATTTTAGGCTACATATTCTGCAACTTGATTGATTCGACATTTTTCAACAGATCTTTTGACATCCTGATGCAAATATGGCCAGAAATGCCTTTCCTCCAACATAGCCAAAGTTTTATCCACACTACAGTATCCTCCAAGTTCTCTAATATGTAGTTGCTTGATGAAATTCTCTCTCATTGAACTTTGCAGTATACACAACATTTTTCTTACAAACAAATATCATTTCTGAACAAAATAATTCTCAAGTGAACCCTTACCTCCAACCCAAGGTTCCATATAACTTCTCTATGCATCTGCAAAATTTGAATTTGCGGCATACAAATCCTTCATCATACTACCAATCCAATAGTCATGACAGACAGCAATACCTTTCTTCATTTCAATGCATCTGCAACTTTATTTGTTACACAAACCCTATATTAGAAAGCAAAAGAAATACCTTGCAAATATTATACCCATCTCATATGTCTTTTGTCAACTTCTCTGTTAATAAATTTCAGTGCTTGATTGTCAATATACAAAACAAACTCTTTTTGCAATAGATAATGCCTTCACTTCCCCAAAGCTTGAACAATTGCATAAGATTCTTGATCATAATCTGAATACTTCTGCTTAGCTTCGTTCAACTTTTCACTAAAATAAGCAATGGATTTACCCTCTTGACTTCAGAACAACACCAATGGCTTTACCATTGACATCATAATCAACTTGGAAAACTTTCTGAAAATCTGGATGTTCCTAACTTATCCTCTTCTTCAAGAGATCAAAAACTCTTCTCAGCAGCAATTGTCCAGTCAAATCCTCCCTTCTGCATGCAGTCTGTTGAAAGGTACACATATCCACCAAAGTTTTGATGAACTTCTTGTAGAATCTTGTCAAACTATGAAAACTTATAACCTCTGTTGCACTTTTCTGTACTAGCCATTCAACAATGGATGAACCTTTTTAGAAGCTATCCTCAATCCGTATTGAGATATCACAAATCCCAAGTAACCAATTCGTTTTGCATGAATCTGCACTTCTTTAGCTGTAGACACAACTTTTCCTTCCTTAGTTGCACAAAACCTGCCGTAGGTGTTCTAGATGTTCCACTTTTGCCATGCTAATCACCAAACTATCATCCAAATAATTGAATAAACAATAACAAACTTTCCCAAGAAAGGTTTGAGAACTTCATTCATTAATTGATAAGTAGGAGGTATTTTCCACAGCATGTCAAATTATGATATTGCTAAGTGGACCATTCATTATCATGAGAGATGGGTTCTTGTGAACCACTACTCATGAAACATGGGTCAATGAGTTTGACTCTAAAACTACACAGTTGAATCCTGATAGCAATATCATAATTCATTCATTAACTTCATAAAGGTACTTGGTGAATTGGTCAATCCAAAGGGGATGAAATTGGTGAACATTCTCCATTCTCCTTCCTTCTTTGATGCAACTACAACAGGTATAGTGCAAGCGCTAATACTTTCCCTAATTAGATTTCTCGTTGGTAGTTAAGCTTGTCTATTTGATCATGGGATGAAATCCATGCAATGTGAAGTATTGCACATTGGTGGCAATCCTTCATGTAGTCCACTTTCGTGTCTAAAAATTCCTTCAAAAACACTTCCAATTCTGACTCCTTAAATTTTGTGGCTTACTTTCTTCTATTGGTGCAGGTTTCACAGGCAGTGCATAGCATTCTTTTGCAATTTCCTTAACAATTTTTTTGGCAGTTAGAAAGATTACCTTGCTCTTGGTTGTTTCTTCTGCAGCCTTCAATGGCAACAAAGTAAACTTCTCTCTATCTTTGGTGATGGTGAATGTGTTATTACTTATTTCTCCTGTTATGGAAGGCAAAACAGTGTATTTCCATGGTTTGCCCAACAACACATGACAAGCATCCATAGGTATCACATCACATTAGAACTTATCTGAATATCTTCCAATATGAAATGCAACTAAGCATTGCTCCTTCACAATCATTTGCAGACCCTTTTGTGGCCATGAAACACAGTAAGGGTTAGGATGCTGTACCGTTTTCAAGTTCAATTTCTCTCTTAGTGTACACTAAGTTATCAGTGCTTCCTTTGTCTATTATCATCCTAAAACAATTCCTTCTGATTTATACTTAGTGCAGAAGATACTCTTCCTTAACCATGGTTCTCTGTCTTCCTTAGAAAGCTTAATCAAAACCTTGTGCAACGGCAAGTTCTCTCCACCTTGAGGAATTATGCTTTTTGCCTTACTGCATACTTCTTTAGTTCCGTGTGTAGTGCGCACCCTCTTCACAGTGTATCCTTGCTCTTTTGCAGCTTCTGGACATTTGAATGCTTTGTGGCCTGCTTCTCCACATATATAAAAGATACCATTGAAAGTCATTCCTCAACTTCCCATTCCTTTGCTTTTCTTTTTCTTGGAAGTTTGCTCTTCATCAAAGTCTCGTGTCTTACTACTGGATGTTGCAGCTTTCCCCAGTTTATATCCTTACTTTTTTTTTTGTTTACCCTTTCTATCTTTGCCCTTACTCTACACTCTGTTGCTTTTTAGATAGCTTATCCTCTGTCCTTAGCGCAAGTTAGTAAGCAGCCTCAATAGTTCTATACGAAGCAAGGTCTACATGGTTTGGGATATTTGCTTGAAAAAATCTTTCTTTTATTTTGCTTTTATCCACATTTTTTTACATGAACATGTTTCACATATTTTTAAAGCTTCTGTATTTTGTTTGTTACAAATATGTATTCTATGTATAGAACCATGTGAGACAAAGAGTTGTTGCCAAAAAAGCAAATGCCAATGGAGGCCAACCTAGATAGCCATGACTGCATGCTATTTCCACAGTCAACTCACCAGTTGTTTGCAATTGGTCTCGTCCAGATAGAAAACAAGCTAAATGTGAGACAACTCTACGCCAGAGAATTCGAAAGCAAATTTTTACTGAAGTATTGATAGGATCTGTTGCAGAAAACTGACTCATCTTAGTGCTGACAGAATGAAACATTAACTAAACTTGAGTATAAAAGAATTTTGTAATATTTAAAATTTTCTTATAAGAAACAGCTGCCTGATATTCACCAGGGTTAAAGATAGCTGTACAAACAAGGGATGGGGAGACTAGAAAACATGCACCTTCATCTATCCACCCAAAAGAATGTTGCTTATGATTTAATCTTCAAGGGTTTCCATGGGTGGGGTAAGATGGAATAGTCTTTCCTTCTCTCATCTCTACCCACAAGTTCTGGTTGGTATAATCACCTAAATATCCAATTGTTGCCTTGTGAGAAGCATTATTCTTTGAAAATCTTCATACACATTGATATCACAATTGTAAATTTCTTATTAAATTATTTTGTTGTCATCTGTAGCCTATACTCATGCCATTAGAACTTTTCATTAGCAACTTACCAAATACTGAGTGTGCAGAGCCAGGTAAAGCCTTTACCAGGGGAGAATGATGACGAGCATCTATCCAATGATTGCATGCCTTTAATGGGTTTGGTCCATTTGGAGTCCTTGAACCAGACTTACTCCCAACAGCATAATGAAGCTTCATTGAACTCACAATTCCCCAAGGATGCTGATGTGGGAAAAGTTTATGGTATGAGGGAATTAGGGCTTATTTGACTTTTTGTACCTTACGACTGTTTATGTTTGCCAGCATTATAGTTGACGATTTACAGACATGTTGGTGGCAGATGCAAACCAACATGTTTGGCGTTCTTGTTTATGTAATTATCTTTACCATTTTTTAATAGATTGTGCACTGCAGGCCTCCAAGGTACTGGCGAGTCTTCTCTTTCTGAATTGCTGGATGCATCGGTATCAGATTGCTTAAATTTAAGTGCAGGTGACAGTTCCCCACCAGATGATCAAAGTCTTGGTAGTTCACAGTCGGATCTCTATGAAGATTTTAGGGACCTGCCGGAGCTGGGAATTGCGCCTCTTGCTGATTTTGAAAGACCCCAGCAGACAAGTGGCTCAGATTTGACACCTAGCTGGATCTCTCTGAAAATCTCAGATAACAATCCTTTTACAGATGTTCCTGCTTTAAATCCTTTGAATAATGTGAGAGAGGCCCAAATGTTTGGTAACTTTAATGGAAGTTCCTACTCACAAAGTCTAAAATCAAATCCAAACAATATTGGCAAGTCTGTTCCAGAAAGGAGTTGCCACGCACCAGCAACAAGGGAGCTGGTTGACCTTACTCAGACAGACAGTAGTGACGATGAAATTGAAATGAGACCAGAACAATCTATAAACAATTTCAGATATAATGGGGATAAAGCTGATGCTCTCAGAAAACTTCCCTCCTGGGGTCAGAATGGGAATAATGTTGATCGTCATAGAAAAATTCCCTCCTGGGGTCAGAATGGGATTAATGTTGATGTTGGGAGAAAACTTCCTGATTGGGGTCAGACCTCAGGGAAAAGCTTAATGAAGAAAGGTAAAATATTAACTACCTGACATTGTTGATTTATTATTTTGTGGATTTCATGGGTTCTTCTTTTGTTATGGATTCTCTACATTGCATGCATGCAGAATCTAAAGAAACATCCCGGAGGAACCCAACTCTTACAGATACAGATTGGAATAGTAGAAAACCACCTATTAATGCACAAGAAAGAAGAATAATTGGGCTACAATCTCAAGGGGCTTCAGTAGCTGCTGTAGGTAATGGAATATTCAAAGAAAAGAATCCAGTTACAGGGAATTCTTATCAGCATGGCGAATTTAAATTTGAACAAGTACATCAAGTTAAGGAGGAATGGATGGGTGGAGCCTCTTACTCTAATTGGAAATCAGGTTCAGTGAATCTTGATGTGGAAGTCAATGAAAAATCTACCTTAAAGGACATCTCATATTGGAATGATTATTCAGATACAGAGGGTATTCCTGATAACAATATTAGACAGCATCTTCCTTCGACTTTAGCTCCTGGAATCTCCTGGACAAAGACAGAGGATGAAAGGCAAACTTACAGAGCAGCGCTGCTGGTGATAATTCTTATTCCTTTTCTCATGTCTTTACTATCTTTTTTTGACAAATTTGAACCCATACACCCTCTACCAATTACAATAAGTCTACAGTTTTAACTTTGACTAAATTGGTAAGGGTAGCGACTAACTATTCGCGATGGTATTTGAGGGATTTTGTTGATCTGCTCATACATATTGCGTTTATTTGTGTTAACTTTGTGGTTTCCCCTTACAGTACAAATATACTTCAAAAACTATTTCAAGCCCACATGTAGTGAAAAGAGATAAATGTTGATGGCTTAAAAATGTTAGGAACATCTAATTGGTGTAAAAACGAATTGTATATGCTGATTTGCACTATAATTATGGATGTCTACAATACTTGGTTATTTGAAAACTACTCTCTTTAACAATTCTTAAAGGATAAGAGGATCTGTCGGTAACAGTTACAATTTCCTCAAGAATATTTGTAAGGATGCCAGATATAAAAGATTTTATTGCTGAAAAATACAGGAATGTTGCATGGAACCTCTTGAAAAGGCAAGAGAAATGTCTACTAATAGTCTAATAGTCCGTGGCTAGTTTCTCAATGGAAAGTGAAGTAGTTGGTAAGGTGGTCCTGTTTGGCATGCAGATGATTGAGTTTATGTTACACTGTTCTGGGGTCACTTACCAATAAAGGAGCACACCAATACTCATAACTTTCTAAGTAGGAGTATTTCAGGCTAGCAAGGTAAAATTGTGTCGCTCTTTTGTGATGAAGTTGTGGAAGGGTACAGAGGTATCTGCCGTGGAAATGAACATCAATTATTCCCTCATAACACTCATTGTTTGGTTGTATAACATGGCTCAAGTAGGACTTAAATTTAGAACTTTCCACGCTTTTGTCTTGCAAATGTTCTGTCATATTTGCCAATGAACTACTCCAAGATACAATTTATTTTGATGTCACTTCATTTGATTGTGACAGTCTGACACTCAGAGCACTTATTAGTATGATCACAAGTTTGTTTTTGATGGATTCCAGAAGACCCGCTGACTGCATAATGATGGTAGAGTCTGTTAACTCACATATTTGATCAGTTCACTTCTTTTCACTTTGGTTAGCCAGCAAACAAACAGCAATCTACATAAGTTTTTTCACTGTCATTCAGGAAGGAAAGACAGATAATGCTGATAAGCTCCAACTGAATCAATCAAATGCCTTGGACATGCGTGCTATGATGTTTTTTAGGAGCTTAGAGGACACCCCACTTGAGGTTCTTTTGACATTCTATGGACAGCTGTTGCTGATTTTGCATTTGCCCACCTTATTGCACTACACACATTCAGCATTGACAGACAGCATCAAAATCAAGTAGTTGCTCAAAGACAGAAATATACAATTCAGTGATTCTCTTTGCAGATCTCTTGTTCTCATAGTTTCAAAGAAGGAACAAAATGAGTGGTGGCTAGTCACAGATTATTTTGCTCTCAGGAACATTACCGTAAGGAGTTGCTTTTCACTTTGTAGGATTGGTGCTCTTCTTGACCATCTTTGTGGTACCATGTATCACTAATCTTTTCTTTCCTTCTAGATATCACTAGGATTTAATGAATCCATTCAATGTTTGGAAGAAATCTTTCAAGGCCAACTGTGGACTCTGAGTGGTTGTGTATATCTTTTGGCCTGACTGAAGCACCTGTTACATTCATGTGCATTTGTGTTATTGGGCATGCCCACATCTCTGGGCGTACCCGAACTGAGCCAGTTTGTGTTCTGTTCCTTGACTGGGTCCAGCTGGGTGTGCCCAGGGCATGTTTCAGCCCAAATGCACAGGTCCTAGACATGCCCTGGGCATACCTGGGAGCAATCAGGGCAAACCAAGGTGCAAGGAAAAAAATTCCTTATAAAAAATTAACTGTTTAGGAAAAAAACCTTGGTTTTTCAAATTGCAGCTAAGCTCTGTAAATTTCTTCTCATAAATGTTATTTTAATTTGCAGTTAATCTCTTTAATTTTCTTTTCTTAAATGTTAGTGAGGTTCTGAATTCTCATTACTATTTCCTGTGAAACAGGTGAAGTGAAAACAAAGAGGAAAATGAGTAAAAATAACAAAGATGTTTCACTTCTTCAACTGTGCAGCGTTCACCTTTGATCCCTGTTATTCCTCTGCACTCCTCCATAACCTTTACACATCTATAATTCTTCTTTAGTGGAAACCAAGACACCCAATTCTTCTTCCATCCTCCTACTCCACTCTTAGCAATTGTAGGGAGGTAATACACACATCTCCAAGCATCCCTCCCTATTGACTACTTTCTGATTTTCCATATGAAGTGCCACATATTGGCGGTACAAGGTCTTCTTGTTTTTAAGCCAAGGTTTCTGTAAAAACCTTAAGATGCTTGGGATCTGCCAAATGAAGAGAACTCACAGCAGCACCCATTTCATTATCTTCCTCCACACTATACCTTGCATGATCATATAGTCATTAGGGATCAAAAGACCCAAAATCCACTCTTTGATAGCTTTGTCCACAACTCTTTGATAGCTTTGTTGTTGAAGTTCAAAAAATGTGATTAATACAATATTTGACTCAAATGCCACTTTTCATTGTCAGTGATCACTCAAGTTTGATGTGGGTTGGACTTTGATCTGAGTCACCAAAAACCCTGGATACTTGATAATCCTTGCTATGGGAAGGATGTCTGTGGAAATGAATACCATTGATTAATTTTTTTTGTCTCCCAGAAGTTATCGAGTATGTGTGTGCAGGAGTGTGTGATAAAGCTTGCTGAGGTCCATAGAAGTTTGCCAAAATATCCACACCATCCCTGTTATGCCAAAAATGCACTGATACTATTAGCAGACAGTCAGTGATGCTGGGGCTATCAAAATAAAATATTGTAATATCAAGTCTTAAAATAGGTGGCATTCAAAATCAAAATAACTATTCATATTCCTTTCTTTGTTAGACATCCATTTCAAGGGCGATCATTGGCTCTACGTCAGTGGGCTTAGCAGAGCACGGGGTAGAAAGAGCCACCAAGTGATCTGGGAAAGGCACATTCAAATGTTTCATTGGCTGCATCTTATCTGACTTCCCTTGGATGATCAGTCAAAGATTCTTGTAAGTTCATGCGCTTCTGATGGGGTATATAAGTGCTCCTGTATTTGAGGGAACACCAGAAGTAGATAGTTTTCCACTACAGTGGACACATTTTGCATTCCAAAAAGTCTGTTTAGGGCCATGATTGGATTTTTCACAGCTTGCTGTAGATCATCACCTTAAAGATTTTCTGTCTCTTGACACCTGATAGAAATAGTAGACCAAGATTCAAATTCAGGTGGTTTCATGTTTTGCAAGCGAAGGATGAAATATCTAGGTCCATATCTTCACCATGGACCCTTGAAATGATAATTGATATTCGATATTCATTATTTACAAAGGAGAGGAAAATTCCTTAAATAATACAATATAGGATGATCTTTCTAAAAGGAAACAATCGTTAACAGAAGTAATTAACCGAAAGTTACTAAAAACTAATTAAAGTAGACTATTGACTAACTAAAAGCTAAGATGACCAATAAATATTACAAAAATACTTTAATACCCTCCCTTAATGGTCATCCTACTAACTACACCAAGTTTTCCCAAAATTTTACAAATTTATCCGGATTGAGAGACTTGGTGAGAATGTCCACAGTCTGATCCTTAGTTGGAACATACTGCAACATCACAGATCCATCTTCAACTAGCTGGCGGATGAAATGACAATGAAGTTCAACATGCTTGGTTCGCTCGTGGAAGATTGGATTGTTAGCAAGCTTGAGTACCCACGAATTGCCTTCAAAAAGCTGCGATCATCAACAAAAAAATGCCAGAAAAAAAAAGTGCGCCTAGAAATGGCAAAAATTGCGATTTATAGAGAGATGACCCACATAAAAAAGAGGAGAAAAAACCTGTGAGAAACAAGCAAAAATGATTGAGAAAAACATTGAAACCCTTGAGCACTGAGAAATGCGGTCATATGCGATTTGCAAAGAGATAAAAGACGTGCGTGGCTCACAAACCGTCGCGAAAAATAGTAGGAAAGTAAGCGATTTTTCTTTTGTAAAAATCTGCGATTTTCCTTCAATAAACTGGAACCCGCAAAAATATTTTGCAAAAAGTCCTTTGAAATTCTGCTTAAAAAATTTCTGAAAATTTTCCTTTACAAACCCGGCAAAAAAGACTTCTGGTGAAAATTTTCCAAAAAACCTTGAAGTAAAAAGCTATGAAATTTTTATTGCTCAAAAAATTCGCCAAAAAGGTGCCTATGCTCTGATACCATGAAATGATAATTGATATTCGATATTCATTATTTACAAAGGAGAGGAAAACTCCTTAAATAATACAATACAGGATGATGTTTCTAAAAGGAAACAATCGTTAACATAAGTAACTAACTGAAAGTTACTAAAAACTAATTGAAACAAACTATTGACTAACTAAAAGCTAAGATGACCATTAAATATTACAAAAATATTTTAATAACCCTGTCAGCGTTTTGCTTCATAGCCACAGATTGATGAAAGTAGAGAAGACCACTGATGTACTCTCTTTGCTTCTCCCTCTCTCTCTAATATTTCCTTACCCCGTTGGCAAATATCCTCCTATCCGAGTCAGGGCAGGTAGGCAAGTAGACTGCGTAGGCAATCCAAAATAAGGATCTTCAGAGCTAGAGGAATAATTGATTTGTGTCAATGCCTGTATGCTTAACCGTGGAGGGGATAAATCCTCTATATTTGATTGCGTTTAGCTACATTGTCAAAGTTGAGTTTGATAAATCTTTAATGTGGTCTTCTTCTTGATAAAGACTATAAAATATACATCTAAGGAACACAATCTGTTCATTGCTGTTTACCAAATATTTTCTATATTTTTGAACTGCTTAGATTTTCCCAAGCTTCTTCCAAGGTTTCCCCTAATACTCTTGCTGGTCAGCCTCTCCGAATCAATGATAGTCTGACTACTATGGACCCAATGCCTCCTAATCATTGAACCTTTTCGATTTAATGTTTATTATTTATTCTATTTTAAGATTTAATTGCACATTTTATCTTTGAACATTTGTTTTTGTTTGCACCTTGAACAATTTCAGAGAGATTGATTAGATATACCCCTGTTCAATCCATGTGAGTTTTGGTTGGATGGGGGCTGCAAGAGGCAACTTCATATATTACTAGTGTTCCATGGGGACATGTCTACCCTCAAAAAATAGGTCATTTTTGGGATGGGGACTTCTTGGAATGTGGGGATAGGGACAAGATGTACCCTCATAATCACCTGTAGGAGGGAATGTCCATGGGATGTCTTTGTAGAACAAGGATGTCTTAGAGGACACTCCCCCCTATAGGGACAACAATAGGGAGCACCCCCCGCCCACCTAACACGTCATAAATCAATTTAAGAAAAAAGACAACAAAAACTAACACACAAACCCTAACCCTAACCCTAATATGCAATAGAGGCTCACCAACACATCACACTACCAAAAAGATTATAAATAAGATAGTCCACTTTTAATTGAAATCACCATCAATTTGGCATTTGCATTGAGCAAGAGCAAGTCAAAGAGGAAGAGAAAAGTCACTATCCACTTCAATCATTTTCCTCAATCATCATTCATCAAGCTTTGAAATTCCAAGTGGGAATATGGATGATGGCAAGAGAAGAAGAGAGGGCAGGAAGCTAGTTCAATTAGGGGTGTTTTCCCTTTTTTTTGCTCGTCCAAGCTGTACTCACCTAGGGCTCCTTCAATAAGAAGGCCCCTTTACAACAATTTGTTTGCAAGATATAGTGAAACAAATCTACTAGTATCGAGGGGACTTGCCTATGGAAATGCCTTTTTTGTGCATTTGAATTTTATGGCTGCTTTATTAGAGTGAATGAGCATCTTCTTCACATCCATGGGAAAGGCATTGGGGTATGTAGTATTTTGACATTGAAACAAAGCACAAAGATACACAAATTGTATGGTGGTGGTAATGAGCATGGCACACCACCTACTACCATGTCATTGTTGGCTGGTAACATATTTTGACGTCCATAAGTTAACTTTTTTTTCTTCGAATGCTATAGATCTTAAGGGGAAATGTAGGGTGGGAAATTCATTGCAAAGTACCAACTTGGTGGTAGAGTTGTTTAACACATAGATCAAAGATGAGGCACACAATGCTATCAGAAAATTCCTTTTTTGCCAATGACATTCCATTCTATATTGCTCGTTCTCCTTATTTTAAGGATAGCCATGACCAAGGTGGCAAAAGAAAGGCTTTCAAATGGGTCATAAAGGGACAAAATTGAGGACTAGTAAGTTGGATAACAACTATTCCAAGATAAACATTCATGTAGAGAAAACGAAGGCCATATAGGTCTCGAGTGGATGTAGCGTGATCATGGATGGGCAAATGAATATTAGGCATTGTGCACTCATCAATATAATGGTGACATGTGTGGATGGTCTTTATTTCCTTAGGGATATTGATTGCTGGGGGCTTCACAAAGTTGTGGAGTTTTAGTTTTACAGGAGGTTGGCCCTTAGAATGTGTTGTAGGTTGTAATAGAACATTACACATTGTCCACTCATCAATAAAATGGTGACATGTGTGGAGGATCCTTACTTCTTTTGGGCTATTGATTGCTGGGGGCTTAACAAAATGTAAAATTTTAGTTTTATACCCTCAAATATTAAATTGAGGAGTTTAGCCCTTAAAATGTTTTTTAGGTTGTGATAGATGCAACCTATGTGTGTAGGGCAGCAAAGAAGTTGGTTGAAACTTCCCACAAATATATCTTTTGGACCTTTTATTGTTTGCATGTCATGAACAATCCATTGAAGGACATAAGGAAAATTGTTTGGATTAAATAGGATATACTTGATGCAAGAGATGTGTAGATGTTTATTTGTAATCACCTCACATTGCATTCACTATTTTGAACTTTCTCTAAGGAGGAATTTATCAAGTTTGTTGAGATTGGAGTTGATACTTAATTCTCTTGGAGAGGATGATTCTTTTGGGTTGGTGGGCCAAGTTAAGTCGGAGTAGGGGAAGATGGCGAAGTGGTGAAGAGTGATACTTTTGGGTTGATGCCAAACAAATGATCTCTAAAATTTTCAGTTTTCACAGTGATTAGATATAGGTACTAATGCTTGAAGTCTTGGTGAGGTGTATGAGATGATTGATAGCATGCTTGACCAAATGAAGGCCATTGTACAAAATAAAGACCCCATCATGCACTTTTATAATGAAAGCATTTAACAAAAGGTGGGAGAAGCTCAACACTCCCTTGCACATGGTTGCTTATGCATTGAATTTGAAGTGGTATGTGTGAGGCCTAGCAAAGTTGGTCTTATGGTAGATGTTGAGGTGGAAAAGAGGTTTCATGAAAACAATATAAAACATAAATACTATGATGCAAGACAACCCAATACTATGGTGGATTAAGCATGGTCTTTATTCACTAACAACCATACTAGCCATTGCCTTTTGTCCCAAGTTTGTAGTTCCTCTACTATTGAGAGGATTGGCTTACATACAAATTCATCCACTTGATTAAGAGGAACAAAATTGCCTCTAGGAGAGCAGAGAATATTATGGCTATATATAGCGTCGTCTAAATCATGGATTACGAGATGCTCTCATACAAGGAGAGTCTAGTAGCATGGTGGGATGTGGACCTAGAGGACTAAGTGTAGATTGACAAGGATTAGGCTATGCAAATACGGTTGGTTGGTTTCCATTTAGAGGAGCTTTAGCTATGTGGGTTCATTTCCATCAATTATAGTGATGAGGATTTTGGCATGGTGTGTGGGGAGGATGATTAGATCACCAAGGCATTGGCCCATTGTACTTAATTGTAATCATGATATTGAATATAATAACATATTAATATTTGACAATGCATTGTTGGTTCAATTGATTCATTGTATTTACAGTTTAGCTTTACATAAAGGATAATTTGCAATTTCTTATACATTTGTTTATAACTAATTTTTTAAGTAGTATACAAAGATTTCAACCCAGGCGACTACTGTCCTAATGCTTATAATTGAAAATTATATTTTAACATTGCATCAATCACACAACATTTGAAACTTCAATTATGAAAGGATAAAACAAATGTGTAGATAATTAGACCTTCAAACCAGTTTTTCATTCTCTTTGGAAAACTTACAAGGAAACCTCTACAAACTGTTCATCAAACAGCTGCATGAAATTTATCACTATATATGACTGTATATGTTAAGTCTTCTATCTTGCACCTAGCTTTATACTATTTAGCCAAAAATCTAATCTTCAAAAAGCTCTTTATCTCTTACACAAGATGAGTTGGAAGATAAAGTCATTAATGTATATCTACACTTTATTAGATTTAATTAGCTAAATAAAAGACTCACTTTTAATAAACCTCTACAAACTGTTCATCAAACAGCTGCATGAAATTTATCACTATATATGACTGTATATGTTAAGTCTTCTATCTTGCACCTAGCTTTATACTATTTAGCCAAAAATCTAATCTTCAAAAAGCTCTTTATCTCTTACACAAGATGAGTTGGAAGATAAAGTCATTAATGTATATCTACACTTTATTAGATTTAATTAGCTAAATAAAAGACTCACTTTTAATAAAAGTGAAATGTAAAATAGAATAACTGGAACCACTTCCAACACATTCACGTTGAACATATGTGGAAGTTCCTATTTGAGCTAAAAGCTCAACACTATATTATATTTGACCCATTGACTCCTTGACCTCCCTAAATTTTGGTAGATAGTTACCTTGTCCCTAAAACCCATCCCAATGCCCCCCTGTTCTGTAAATCTGTGGAACATTGTACATCACATTGTAAAAACATAGTGTCACTAGGAGATAATTTGGAGACTTGAGATGTGTTATGGAGACAAAGACTTGTCTTTGGTACTGGAGATTGGTACCAAAAGTCTCTAGATAACAGGAAGCTTATTTAAGTATCCCCACATCACCTGTGCAGAGTCCTGATTTGTACTGTAATATCCTATTAAAAAATTGAAAAAATGATTTAAAAACATGAGAAGTGTCCCCTATCACTATTACTTTGGCATAATTGACCAACCACTGTGCCCAAATCTCGTTTATGCAGTTCAAAAATTTGAATGCAATCTGTATGCTTTTAAAGTTGTTTTGCATATGTTGTTATGTTTTTCAAAAGATTTTTTCATATGCATTTAAATAATATTTTCCACCGTCCTCTTATACCTGTATTCATTGTTTTCAAAAGTAGCATACCAGGACCCATCACCGTTTCCTGGTAATACTGTAAATAAATTATCCTCTACAACATATTCTTTTTCAATGGCGGTTATTAGAGCACTTGGAACTGTACTCAAGCTCTCCCTTCAATGATTGTTGATGTACAGGCCACTGTCGATGGAAACTCCTTTATTTTAACAGAAAGGCAAAAAATTTATTGAAGGAACAAAACCATATTACAAAACAGCTCTTATTAAGAAGACTTGCAGCACACTGAACCCAGAAAATCAGGGATAACCAAATGTAAAGTGTCCATGTAATTTGCAAAACTAGCTAATTACTCCATACCTTCACCATGGGGGGAAATACATGGTATTTACTATTTTGAAGAATGCACAAGCCCATCATATAGGACCAGCAGGAAGCCCCCAGAAGCAAGCTCAGATTAATATTATTCACAATAAAAGATAAGAGATGCAAACTGAAATCCACTAGGCACCAGAAGTCGAGCCCTGGCAGGCTGTGTAATTGGCATTTACAAGGACACCAAAGTCATTGATCAAGTTCCAGATATTTCAGACATGTTTGTCTTTAGTTTCTAACTTAATTTTATTCCAGATAGAGGCAGATTTTTCAAGGAAATCCATTACTTGATTTCCTTCCCTTCTTGTATGATTCCACCTAACAACAATGAAGCTACAAAGGAGGAGATTGATGTCTTTCCTGCATGCCTTCATGCCTTCAATTGTCATTGCTGAAAATTAGAGGAAGCTTGCTTTTGGAAGTGATCAATCAAGATCTTGTAATCGGATTTTTAGAACAATGCCAGTTAGTTGTAATTGCTTAGCTTCTAAAAGAGCTTAACAGACGGCCGTAGCTTCAGCATAATTATTAGAAGTGATTCCTGAACTATAATAGCACTAGTGTAGTTACAACAGGCACCTCCCATGCTCACATCCTTGGGATTATCTCTTGAAGATTGGTACACATTAATTTTTGCCAGGTCTAGAGGGGGACATTCCCATTAAATTATTTGTTCCTTTTGAGAGTCAGATTTGCTAGAAGAGATGGAAGGAGCGCCTGTGGAAATGATTAATCTATTAACGAATCTGATCTCAGACCAAGATCCAGCCTGAGAATGACAAACTCAAACCTGAGAGGTTTATTTCACATTGTCCATTATTCTACCCCAGACCTGACTTACATGTCTCAATATTATTGAAGATGGTTTGATTGCGTCCCAACTAGATGCTCCACCAAATCAGTTCGACCAATATCTTGTGCATTCGAGAGATTTTAGCTTCAATAAAGGTATCGTTTGATTACTAAGAAAGTCCTCCACACAAGCACGAGTCTTCCATGGGATTCCCATGAAATCAAACCATAAATGGTAGAGAAAAGTACTAAAAGAAGAAGATTCCCATTCTCTTTGTCCTTAATACAGAGTACATGTCTGCTCGGGAACAAAACCATGCTTGTGGATATTGCCACAAGAACACATTCATCTTCAACCATCATTTGGGATGCCAAACCTGGTTCCAAAGGTTAGGATTTTTAACTTCCTGGTTTTCAGCTATAAGAGTCTTAGAACCAGTCTTTACAGAGTAAATTCTAGAACCAAAGTTGCATGGACACGGATACAGATACAAATACGGATACGGTATCGGATATGGATACAGCCATTTTTTAAGAACCCCAATCTTGATATGGGTGGATACAACATTCATAAAAAAACACACATATATTTAACACTAATTCCTAAGTAATTAGAGGAGATTTTCATTACTTTAAAAGCAAACAAGTAAATATAAATCAAAATAATATTAAAAATTTAAATATAAATAATTTAGTAAAAATTAAACAATTAGGTATATATGAATAAATTTTATTTATATTTTTAAAGAATGAATTTAAACTTTTTTAAAATATGTAACATTTAAACAACATAATACAAATATTAAATATAAATATAAAATTATAAACAATTAACTTTCTTAAATCTATAAAAATTAAGACACCAAAAAAAATAGTAGAGTTGTACTGCAAGACGACCCAGAAAAATGGTTCGTTGAAATATAAAAACGTTTCATTTGTCTTCCTCATTTGGTGTAGGTTTTGTTTATACAAAACAAAAAAGATAAAATTGCGCGATTGAAGTTTTTTAAGATTAAGTTTAGGAGGATTCATGCCAATTTTTTGAAAATCAAATCACATAGTATCCGGCATGGCTGGAAAATCAGAATTTTTTAGGCATGTGTGGGAACGGTAACCAACATGTATCCATGCCGTATCATATCTGTATCTGGATACGCACACTTGGGGAGGGGTAAGGGCATATCCGGCTACTCTGTCTAGAACTTTTCAAGCCCCATTTAAGGATATTAGGATGCCTATCCAGGGAAACCTTTCAGAAAGCTAAGATTTGAATCAACCAGTCAACAAGAAGGGGGAAGTGTTGACCAGGCTATTGCTCCACCATCTCCAAATCCTGACATCACTTAGCACTATAGAGCTATATTACTTAGCACTTGCACATTCAGAAATCATGAACGTATAACACACAATTAATATAGAGTGGAAAAATTTAAATTATGTGTGACTAATATGTACACTTTTTGCAGCATGAGAATATATCATAAGCGTCTTGAACTCATTTGGCATCTTTATGTTCCGTCTTCTGTCATCTATGTTTCCTTTTCCATGGGCTGAAGTCATTGCTTGATAATATCTCATGGATGATGTTTGCTTGATTTTCAGGACCTGGCTCAGCCAACATTGGAAGCAAGCCCCGACGATGGCCTTTTGGCTGTTTCTTTGCTTAGACACCAGGTTTGCTTTGTATAAGCTTTTTATGCAGTTTTCAGTGCTTGTTTTGTTGCTGAAGGCAATAAATCGAAACACATTTTGCAGAGGATTGCCTTGGCATGGATGGTTCAAAAGGAGACAAGCAATATGCATTGTGCTGGGGGAATTCTTGCAGATGATCAGGTTAGCTTTTCAATTTTACAAGAAGTCTCTGCTATATTTTCTTTCCTGTCACTTTGGCAGTCTATGGTATTTACTGTCTACAGCACAGAATAAGCCATTTAGAGTACTTTTTCTTCTAATACTTTTTATTTTTTCTGGATACAGGGGCTTGGGAAGACCGTGTCAACAATTGCGCTAATTTTGAAGGAGAGACCAGCTTACCAATTTCTTCAGGAAGATGCAAGTAAAGTAAAACTTGAAACATCTGCAGTCAATCTTGATGAAGATGATGTGACAGCAAAAGACTTTGAGAGGAAGTTAACAGATTACAGTTCAAATGATATTACTTTGAAGGAAAGCACACATTCTGTAAAGAAAGGCCGGCCATCTGCTGGTACTTTAGTTGTGTGCCCAACAAGTGTTCTAAGGCAATGGGCACAGGAAATCCAAGAGAAGGTAACAAAAAAAGCCAATGTGTCTGTTCTAGTGTATCATGGGAGCAACAGGACAAAGGATCCTAATGAGCTGGCAAAATATGATGTTGTTCTAACGACTTATAGCATTGTAAGTCTGGAGGTTCCAAAACCAGAACTAGGTGATGATCATGAGGAATTGGAAAGAAATCGAGACGATAGTGGCTTAATTGATGCTTTTACTGACAAGAAGAAGAAGAAGAAGAACCCTTCGGAGACTGGTAAGAAAAAGAATAGAAAAGGAGGGAGTGATTCCTCAAGTGAACTTATTCCTCGTCCTCTTGCAAAAGTGGGATGGTTTAGGGTGGTGCTGGATGAAGCCCAGAGCATAAAGAATCATAGGACTCAAGTTGCTAGAGCATGTTGGGGTTTGCGAGCTAAAAGAAGGTGGTGTCTATCTGGGACACCAATTCAAAACTCGATTGATGATCTTTACAGCTACTTTAGGTTTCTCAAGTATGATCCTTATGCTGTTTATAGGTCATTTTGTTCAACCATAAAGGTTCCAATTTCCAGAAATCCATCAGCAGGATACAAAAAGCTGCAAGCTGTTCTAAAGACAATAATGCTCCGGCGAACAAAAGGTCTTGCTCATTATACTATGTGTTTTTGGACATTTCAATCTCTATTGTATAATTCATGTCATATAAGTCATCATTTACTCTGAATGTCTTGCAAGTTATGAGCATTTTACAGCTTAGGTTGCAGTGAGACAGTTTTCTTGTTGATTTACCAACTTAATTTTGTGTTTTTGTGTTCTTGATGTCTTCAATTTGCTCTCTTCGTCTTAAACTTAAGTCACTTTTCATGTTAATGCATTCCGCAATATCCTTCACAGGCATTTTACAAATAATTTATTGGAAGGGCAATGGAGCACTGTTGGCTTCTATCATGTGATAGTTATGCCTCTCAGTGTAACTATAATGGCAGCAAGGGGGGTTGTAATGGACTGAATAGATAACAAAAACTTTTATATATATAGAGACCTAATAAGTTAGCATGGACATCCTATATACATTTACCTAAACGATACTAAGAGATATCAATCTCAAGTCATCTATCTAACTTATGTCACAAATTAAATATAGCTGCCTTGAGACTGATATTTGTTGGCATCTTTTAGATGGATGTATTTGAGATATTTATGCTAGTAAATACATATTGTCTTATGGATGCAGAAATCTATGGATCCTGCAAGGTATCATTGAACTGTATCTTATGATAAGATCACGTTTTCCTAAATTCCTATAAGAGTGACATATATTGAACAACATATGTTTCTTCCAACATTGAAATGTACTTTAATGCTGGGAGAGTGCACTATGAAGCTTAGATTATTTATTTTTTAGATGCCATGTCTGAAAGTTATTTATTCTGCTAGTCTAACTTGGAAGTTGCTCCCAACCTTTCTCAGAATAAATTATTATGATCACTTTAACACTGGGAACATGCCTAGTAGTGCTTGCAATCAGGTCATCTTGTCAATTTCTTTGCCTTACCACAGTATCATGGCCCTTTGGACTCAAAGATATAAGCAAAAACTTAGTGTAAAGCTTGGAAATAATATGGGCGTAGAGAGCATAATGGTTACATGATATAGTCATAGTGCAACTGCATATTGCTGTTAGTTTCCATTGGATACGACATGAATATGGAGAAATATAGGAAAACTGTCTTTATGTTGACATACATGGTGATCTAGGGGGATTCATGGACCAATTTAAGTATTTGTATGCAAAAGACTTAAAAATCTTGAAAGGCTTGAACAGGCATAAGGCAAATGCTGATATTCCTTCTAAATATTGGATGGTAATCCCCTCATTGCCTGTTCTCATGGCTGTTGGAGATAGCTACCACTACCAAAGAAAGGAAAGGTTTTGTTGACTCGGTTTAAATGCATGGCTCTAAAGTGTTCTTTTATACCCTATACCTTAGCACACATTATTCACCCTACAAAAATATTATATATAGTGTTATATGAGGTTTCTAATTGTTCAGGAGTGATTCTTAAACCAAGGAGAATCAACCTAAATGAGACAATTGCATCACAAGACCTTGGTTACCTTTATTGTACAGTCAATATTGGATTTAAATTATTTAATAAATCCGAGAGAGGGTTTTTTCCACACAGATTTGTTTTTCTTTATCTTTTTTCTACCATCAACTCCATTATTAGTGCTGGGGCCCACCTGTTATTTTGAAGTGCAAAGTTGTGTTAAATTTCTTATTCATTGGGTTTACAACTTTACATTGTAGAACATACAAAGCAGCCTTGGTGGCTCAGCAGATGATATGTTGAAAGTAGAATAATAAACCTAGTGATTGAGCTTCGTCTCATCTACTCATGAAAAAGATTGCAAGTTTATTATAACTTCAGCTTAATTGGCTTTGTGACTTATTGAGAGATTTACACTAGGGATTTTTGTATGATTTGTGATTAGGTTCTCGCTACAATTATATAGGTGTTTCATCCCCCCTGATTAACATCTTTGTTTCCAAAGCATTTAGAAAGTTTTTCCATTGAAGTTGCTCATTTATAATGAGGTTGATTGTTATTCTGTGTTTTTGCTGTGGTATAAACCTTCATTAGTCAAGCACTTTCTCTAGCCTTTGTGTTTGTATTCCTTTTGTCAATTTGGTCATTTAGTTTTGCAAGTGCCTTCTTTCATTTGCTTCATGTTTGTTAGCTAAGCTACTGAAGTGGAATTCGGGACAGGTACTGGTACGCAGGTATGATAGGCTGATATGACAATTGTTTTTGGGGCTGGGTATGTTCTGGGTATGCCCGTACAAAAACCATATATATTTACAATCTAAAAATAAAAGTAAAAAGTTAAAACCTGCTTATGCTAAACAAAACTACTATACATATTTAAAAATTTGAAATAAAATACTAGTATATTTAAAATATTCAATAGCTATGCATAAAATTAAAATGATATAATATATAAATTATAAATATTTATAACAATAGTACAATACATATTATAGTGATAGTGTCTATAAAAATATAAAAAGTTGTTTCCTTTAAATTAAACACAGTAAAGTAAAATTTTATGGATGCCAATCGTCATATATGTTAATCGGGTTTTTTTTTTTCATTACAATTATACTCACAATGATACTCCGATATCGCACTCAGACTCTTGTGTGCCATCATGACTAATGACTCCCAATAGAGAATAAACTATGCAAATGGTGTGAGACTTGTGAAGTTTAGCTCTGACACTATCTGCTCTTGGAAGATATAGATATATGGCCCCATGGTGAAGCACTAGGATGGAGTTACCAAAGAGATCATTTTGAATAGGATATGCCTCTTCTTTCACAACCCCCCTCACCACTATATGGAATGGGTTCTTGTCGAACAAGAGCCACATGACCAAACTGGCATAGGGGGCTATCACTTACTTCCATGCTGCCATGCACTGCTCAAATGCCTTGAGCCGTACGGTGCATAGATGACACATTCACAAAGTTAGTTTTGTGCCACGTCAGTCAACTTTTTCAAAATGTCTCAAGACATTCACAACTGATAACTGCCCTTTGCACCCACATACAAACAAATACACACAAAATATGCCTTTAAAATAGTACAGGGTTTAGCATTGCTGCAATAGTTGCTTAGGGTTTCCTGGTTAAAGACTAAAAAAAATGTTTTGAAACCTTCACTCATTGTTGGAATCATTTTGGATTCGTTGTAGATTTGCCGCATCAACATTAAAATCACCTAGGTTCGAGCTACAATGTTTTGAGGCGAATCCAACTGCTTCAAATCGAACCCTATGTGAACCCATAGTTGATTCCACTCTGTATCTGATTCCAGTATGATTTGTACCTGGAAACGGCCAATTTTCAGGCCGATTCGGTAACATAGTTTGTTGGAGATCTAGAGCTAGCTGTGTTCTATCTGTTCACTTTCCCCAACAAGTATTTTCAATCTTAACCTTTTTCTGCATAATGGTTTAGTGTTTGAGATTATTTTCAGGTTTTCCTACAGATTGGAAATTTGTCATATGTTTTGCTGTATTAATGACGATTCTTTCTTTTTGGTATCAGACAACAATAAGTTCTTCCCAGCCTCAAGTTTGTGTCTCGGGTTGTTTCATATATGTATCCACAACCTTTACCATTGCTACTGTTTCTCATGTCTGGTAGGATTGACACCTTATCCAAATCTCTGCTTGTATGTAGTCTTTATCTCACCATTCAATACTACTTCACTGTTCTTGTGGTGAGTCTGGAGTTGATGCATATAGTTAGGACTTTAGCCAAATTCTTTTATGGTGCTTGGGCTGCTTTTGATACAGTCTTTGGTATTCTCAATGGGACAAACAATTTGAGCTACTAAGTTTGTAATGCTCTGCGAGTGAAATAACTTATATACACTGAAGCAATCGATATTGTTGCACTTGTTGCAATAGTGAGGAATTATTGTTGAAATTCTGGTTTGGGCAACTGTAAAATAAAATAAGCCAAAGAGAAAATTTCACAATGATGATGTTGGATGAAGTTCCATTTGTTATTTATATAGCTGTAATCATGGTTATCAGGTCCATCTTCTTCTGGTCCAGGTTTAGTTCGAACAACTTCTCTTTGGTCCCGTAACTATCTTTTTAGTTTTAAAATTTAGAAACTAATGGTTTTAGGTTGATTTAAAGGAGCCTATACAATTAGAACCATTAATTAAAACCTCTAAATTCCTGAATGTGATTCTACCCTGTTTGGTTTTAACACCCCTATCTACTGCATCCACTCCCAGACCTTGAAAACTTTGGCTAAATGTATGCTGGTATCACTTGTTAATTTGGTGTGTACATTTGAAATCAGTCCAAAATTAGTTGATTATTGCAATGAGGAAAGAAGAATAAATAGGTGAGCGTCCTCTTTGGAAAAATCCCATCTCAAGTTGCTTACTGTGTTAGTTTTATGATCAGATATTAGCAAGCAGATTTAATTAAAAAATCAGACAAATAGACACGGTATATATCCTGGGAAAACCCTCCACTTGAGAAAAACCCAGCAACAATATATCACTTATATATTGAATATGAAATAGTTATCTCCTTTACAATGGGGCCGAATATGAGGCCAATCAACAGCACCACAACTGATGCAAGCACAGAATAATATAAGACACCTTGCTGCTGATAATATCGAACTCCCTTAGTGACAAACTCGGCCTCCTTTCAGACTATGATCTGCTCTTAGAGAAATTCACACTTGCTTGAAAACTCAAACTAATGAATAATGGATGATCTGAAATGACAAATGATCAACTCCAATATATACAAGTGAAAGGGATAGGATGCATCTCTTCAAGTCTTCATGTCGGCCTTCTACAAAGAATCGCGTCTCCTTGAAACATGATGTCAGCCTCCAAAGTAAATCGATATATCTCCAAGAGGTGGCAGATGAGATAAGTCATCCTTAATTAATTATTCATAATAATTAATCATTTGTTTAAGTTGCAAGTGAAGCGCCTCTTCACATTGACATTGACTTGAATAATTTAAATAGCCGATATGCTATATTGAATTTATTTCATCAAGTTCGTGGCTGGAAGGATAAGTCCCAAAGCTGCTCTAACATCAACATACTGAAGTTCACGCATCTGTCAATGAGATCAAATTAGGAATGTGAGTTCAGGATAGCAGTTAATGTTGAGATATGTCACACACACAACATCCTAATGGATTCATGTCACTTTGGGCTTGAACATACTGAAGCCTGATTGATATCTAATTGATATCTAAATAACAGCACTAAACTTCTCACTGGTCTAATACACACATAGTTGATTCTGAGACGGACTTATGCAACTGCTTACTAGGCATCTGATTGAAACTAAATATCAAGTACACTTGAGAATTCATACTGTTTATTAGGCATCTGGTTGAAACTAACAAAGAGACTAGATGTGAAGCTTTTGTCTCAAACTGAAAGCCATTCAAAAAATAGAAAGTACACAGAAGAAAATTAAGAATATCTTTGGCCTGTGACCTTATAATTGGTGGTAAATCTTGGTACAATAAGAGTATTATATTCAACTCTACCAAAAATACTTCACATTGAGTGTGTACCATTTGATTCAAAAGGATGTTAATGTAGATTCTGGTGCTTTTTGTCTGGTGGTACACCAAAAATTACGGCTATCTTCAATGTTTCATCAACCAAATCTTGGGCATTTTTCGTTGTTCATAGTCCTCATGATAGTCACTCTTGGTTTTCCTAAAACTTGTCATGTCCTTCAACCTTTGACTTGATAGTTTGGAAGATTGAGGTTTGTTGAGTTTGGGAGTGTTTTCAAGGTTTTCCTTTGACAAGTTACAGGATCTAAACAAAAAATGTTGCTTGATCTTAAATACTAATAATAGGCCTTGTTTTTCTGTGACAATTTGTTGTCTGCAAATCATTTTTGTAAATTCTTGCCAATCAACTAGTGGGAATTGTAGAGTTTGAAATAGAAGAGCTTTGCAAGAAAAAATCTTATGATGCTATTAGCTTCAATCTGAGGACCACAGAATTTAAAGTGATCTCCAATCAGTTTATTTTATAGAGTTCCTTAAGGTTCCACTACAGTCCAGGGAGTTCTGCATATCAACCTATCTCCACAAAGAAACTATTAAAGATTTTTAAATTCTCTTAAAATCATCTTTTACAAATTTTGCTGGATTTGATGGTTTTGAAAATTAGGTTTCTTGAGTTTTAGATGGCATTTTCATGGTAAAACATGACAGATTTTCCTAGATGCCATGGCTGATCTTTAGGAGTGCTTTTGTGGGTGAATGACTTGTTCCTTTGTTCACATAAGGAAGCTTGCTAGTACTGATTTTGGGACCTAGTGTTGAACTAATGGAGTTTTATGCTCCGTGACAATGAGCTGGGTTGTCTTGATATATTTGGTAGATTGCACATCAAGATAGTCTGCATAGACTTAGTTTGGACTTGTAAGAGTCTGAAATATTATTAATTTAGAAATGATGACTGTAAATTAATATATTGTTTACAGCTTATGTTATTGGTTTTAGCTATCCCTTGTATGGCAAAAATGCAATTTGGGTTTTAATATGGGTTCGGGATGGCACTAGGTTCACCGAAGGCTTGGCAAAGACACCTTGAGTCTCACGTGGGTCTAATAGGTCGTATTTTGCATGAATCCCGTGCAATTTTGAACGTTTTTTGTTTGCCTGTAAATGCCCTTGAAGCTACCTGAAATGAAGTTGCATGTTCCAACGAAATGACAAACATGTCGTTACCTATGAGCGCTGTTCAAGCCCCACCCTCTCTTCGTTGTCAGTAGTCGTCATTGGATACTTTTTTCTTTCAAAGGGTTTAACGCTTTTGACCCAAAGCTATGAATACTTTTATTTTTTCAAAGGAGTAAACACTTTTGACTCGGAGCTATGAATTGGTGAGGTCACAAATGGGGGACCTCATCCCTCGTATAAATATTCAACAATAACACCCCAATGGGGTTTGAACCTTGATGGCAAGAGCAACATCACAACAACTTAACCATCACACTATCCACTATTGGCAGTTTTCAATGGATACTTATTATTTTTAATATGTTCTTTATATTATTTATTGTATTATGATTTTATATATTTATATTTTTTTAATATATTTTTTATATGTAATATATTATCTTTATTTATATATTCATATATAATATAAATATAATATTATAAATTTCATATTTATATTGTAGAAAATCTATTATATTTTTAATAATTTTTTTATGTTATGTTTTAAAAAAAAAATATTATATAATATTTTTAATTTTTTAAATTTATTTTATATATTTATATTAATAGAATAAATAATCAATATATATAAATAAAAATAATCTATATAAAATAAATTACATATATATATATATAAAGAGAGAGAGAGAGTCTCCTTTCTTGGGCCTTTGCTCCTCTAAGAGGCCGAAGTCCATAGATCAACCAATTAGAAGACCTTGTCGGTATTCTAAATTTCACTTGCTTTTGTGAATGCTTGGCATATTTATGAATCACCATTTCTTGTTATTGTATTTTGCTACGCACTTCTCACCATCTCCCATGTAAGAGGAAGGTTTTTGTTATTAGGGATGACATTAGTTGAAGCTTGACATAAGTATTTTGGGCTTCTCAATCTAGGCCTCTTAGTATTATGATACTAAATTGGATATCTCTTTGGAGTACGTTCTCTATAGTTTAGATGATCTTATGTTAAAGAATTGGGATTGAATCCTAGAAAACTATACTTATCTTTGCCCTTTATTGATCACATTGGCATTGTTTCCTTGTTCAGCTTTCCACACATAATTACTAGTGGAGGATAAGATTAGTTATCATGCACTTAATTATAAGATTAGAGAGATGTTATTGTGTTTGGAAGGACTCCGGAAAATAAGGATTTCGGAAATCTCATTGTTCTTTAGACCCTATTCAAATATGTCTAATGTCTGCTGCTCTTGCTGTCACTGAAGATGAGAGGTGTAGATATACCAGGCACTAAGCATTGACTAAATTATTAGAGAGATTTTATCGTGTTTGTAAGGACTCGGGAAAATAAGGATTTGGGAAATCTCTTTGTTCTGTAGATCCTAGTCAAATATGTCTAGCTTTGTTCCTTACAGAAGCAGCAAAATCCTGGCTGCCTTTTCCACCTCTGAAGATGAGAGGTGTAGATATACCAGGCACTAAGCATTGACTTAAAACTTCTTGATGGCAGACTTATGTTTCGTTCTAGATCAAGAGTAGGTAGAGATCTTCAATGATGACATTATCACAAGGTTTTATCTCACAAGTTGATTTCATTACTTCTATTAGCTATTTCACGGCCCAGATTCTATTTGCTTTTATGCTTGACTGTTATGGTTTATCTTTACACAGGGAGAACAAAGATCCACTCTAAGAGAAAGCAGCCACCTACCTTGCATGGACAGAGATATTTTTCAAGAACCCCTAATATAGATACGGCAATAATCTATTATATTTAAATATAATTTTTTACTTTGTAACTAAATATTATAGTTTTATTAATAATAAAATATTAAACTTATTAAATTTAAATATTAGTAAAAGTGTTAAATACAAATCAAATTACTATCAATAATAAATGATATTAAAATTTATTAAATATAATTAATATTAATAAACTACGTATTATTGAAACTAATATACCAATAAAGTTATAAATAGACTTAAAGTTAATAAAGATAAGATTAAACTTAATTTTCTTCAACTAGGAAGAAAAATTTCTGTACTACCAAACCTAGCCTTCACAACAAGCCATTGCCATTCCAATCTCTATAGGTATGATAAATTGCTGAATGTAATGTAATATTCAAAAAGCAATTCTATGATTCTATCTGTAATAGACCAATATAATGTAATATACTGTCTTGAAAGTGATTCCAATAGACTATCAATAAGAAATAGAATCAATAGACAAACATTTAAAAACTTCACGAAATGTAATGTCTCTAATGTGCCAAAGCTACCGTTGCAGAGAACTTTACAACTGCAATAAAAATGGGGAAAAAAATTGGCTCACTGTCCTAAAATAACTGTACTACAGGTGAGTTAGGGTTTAAATTTTTTATTTTTAAAAATGTTAAGACGGATAAAACATAGTTTTGCCTAGGTCTCTGAATCCAGTGGTATCTAGCACAGCCCCAAGTTCGCTCTCATTTTGAGTATGGGTGGGCACAATACCCAAGCTGTATCCAGGTTGTATCATACGGTCCATATCCATACTGGGTACACCGGTATGCATACTAGGGGTATGGGTTGGTTTATATGTTAACTTTGATTTAAATCCTCCTCTTCACATAGAATTTAAATCACTTCCATACTAATCACTAAAAGATCTTTATGTGGTTGTTGGAAGCTATTCATGGGTGCTGAAAGCAATGTGATATCTATAGATGATATATTAAACAGGTTCAGGTTCTATGCTGATAATTATCTTGCTTTCATTTCTTGACCAATCTGAAGTTAGTTTTTGCCTTTTACCAAGAGAGTACATTGTATTTGATGTATATATTTTTTCATAGGATGTGGTTGGTCTGTAACCTTAAGAAATTGTGTTAGTACATCAATATTATATTATCTAGTGCCCACATAGCAACAGTTTCGTTATATGATGTTCGTCAGCACTGTTCCTGTCCTTATGATTCTTGTTTATGTTTTGTGTCACTTGCAAAATACATTTGATGAAATTTATTGCTAGCTGTTGTTTGCAAAATCTTTTAAGGTGTGCTTGATATGATTTAACCTGTCTCTGACTTATGTATGGCTATGAACATGCCACAACTTACTGGATATAATAAAGCTACATGGTAGAACTTCGTCTCTTATTCAGTGCTAAGCATGCTTGTAATACTTTTTTTTTGTTTCTAGGTACTTTCATTGATGGAGAGCCTATTATAAATTTACCACCGAAAACTGTTACCTTGAAGAAAATTGAGTTCTCTTTGGAAGAGCGTGAATTCTATCATAAACTTGAGATAGATTCTCAAGCTCGATTCAAGGTCTGTGATTAATTCTTGGATTGCTTTGAAATAAATTATTTTATGTTAGTAGTTTTGTAATTAATTTTCATCATCGTATCATGTCCGTTTTAACATAAGTGTAATGCACTTCTTGGATTGGGACGCATCAGGTAATTCAAGATTTTGGTCATACCTTATTATTCTGTGTTTTCTGTTCTCATGAATTAAGCCAAATTGTATGCTGACTGGGTGTGTATGCCATTGTTGCCTGTTGTAATTGTGTAATTTTAGTTTGAATTAGATCAATGATCAAACAGTTTAAACCTATAATTAAGGATTTGTTTTAATTCTGTTTTGTTTGGTAAAAAGCTCTTAGTTTATATTAAGTTGCAGATTTTATGCAACAATGATTTACAAAGAATTTTCTCAAAATCTAGTCTTTGTGTCAACTATACAAGAATAGACAAACAATTAATACTTTGGGATATTGACATAATGTTCATTAAAATATTAATTAAATATATCATGTTATCTTCATCAATTTTCAGCTTTACATGTTATGCAGTTGGATTCATGAGTGGATGCTTAATTTTTCATTTGATATTCAATATAAGCGCCTCAGTTGATATGTTACTTCCTTTGATAACTGAAAATTTAATGCCATAAACATAAAATTTTAAATGATCTTAGCATAAAATATAATGCCAAGTTGTCATGCTCCCAAAGTACATTGTTGACGTGACAGATATAACGCAAATTTTATAATATTTTGTAGTCAACATTTCTTCTCTACTTATTAAATTGCCCCCCTTTCTGTTACAAATGAGAAAACTGCTTCCAGAAGATGTAATTTGGAGGTAAAACTTCCTTTCAATCCAACCAAGTACTTATATTATAGTTGTGCCCTTTTAATAACTTGTTCTTTTATCAAGTGGCTCAGAAAGCCCTTTTAATAGTTGTGCCCTGTTAGAAATGACATCATTTAGATGTGAGGCTTTCTTTTTCTCTCAAACCAGGTGGCTCAGAAAGCCCAAGGTTACTGACATTAACATTGTGATACCCAACTGCACTGTCAATCATGTATGAATGCACTCTGCCTAATTGTATACTTAACAATGATGTACCATAACAGACAGGCTATTTTTTTATGATGCTGTTCTCATAATTTATTCTTATCCAATTACACCCCACCTTGCTCCCTACTTTAAAATGATATGGGCTGCTATGGTTGTCATACAGAGCTTTCAATATTTTTAAGAAATGACTAGAAGCTCAAAAAGTGCCTTGCCATATGAAAAACAACCTTGTATTTTATATATTACTTTACTATAACACATGAAAATGCATATGGTTTTGAAGACGAGAATGACACTACACATTTTCAACCATGTTACTTTTGAGCTATTTACAATTTGTAAAGAAAATTTCTATGGAAATTGATCCTTCTGCTCATGTTGGTACTGACAGAGGTTGATGCAATAACAATAATAACAATAATAATATGAATCATTGCATCATATGACCAAGCCAAATTACTACATTCCCTTAGTGTGGCATCATATCTATGTTACTGGGTTCTTCATTTTAGCCCCCCGAGCGGGCCAAAAATACGTGTGGGTTCTGGTTCTGGTTCGGTCCTTCTGTGGGTTCGCCTGGGTTGTCCATTTGCTACCCGGGTTCTCTGTCGGTACAGAAGGACCCACAAAGAACCTGGGTAGCAAATGGAGAACCCTGGCCGAACCCAGAAGGACCCAGGCAGACCCACATCATGCAGCCCAGAAAAAAGTAAAAACTCAACATAAAAACATAAAATAAAACCCAAAAAAGTGCCCAAGTTGCCTTATATCGACTTGGCCGACCAAATGAGGTATTAAAATATGGCGTATTTCATTGTTTCAATATTCTATGGCATTGTGATTATATGATTATAATTTTGAGCATGCTTATGAGTCTATGGCATTATGTTTATAATTTAATAATTTATAAATTATATATATATATACTCCCGTACCCGTACCCCAGGAAATTTTCTTTTTGCCGTACTAGCGTACCCGAACCCGAACCCACATCTGAATCCATACCCGACCGGCAACTTAGCATCATATTAAATTGCATCTGTAGAAGGCTTTATGGCAAAGATTATTGGAAAGATTTAAGTCACAAGTGTTTCATAACCTTCCTTCTTCACCCAGCAGAGACCATAAAGCTGAGGGTAAAGTCTTAGTGGCTAAATTGAGAGCTATCACTAGATTTTGGTATGTAAGAGTTTTCATCTGATACTACCCACATAAACTACGGAAATTGATAATTATATGTATGAATGGATTGTTTGTTCTGGGCATATTTTTAAAATTATGGCTGTTGGAGCATTAGTACGAGAACAAATGTCTCTTAAAACTTTCTGCAAATCCCGATTTGTATCTTGTGACCTATATAGTGTATATTAAACCTGTGTGCGACTTTTTTGGTGTGATTGGAGATTTCAGAGCTTTTCTGGAAATTGGCTGAAATAGCATATTAATAGGAACAATAGCTCTGAAAGTCTTTTTTTGTGCAGACTTTGTATTTTCTGCCAGGAAATAGTTTCTGTTTTGTGGAAATTCAAAGTTCCAGTAACTTTTGAATTATTTTTCTTTAAAAGGAGAACTCTGTTAAAGGAACGACAAGTGAGAAGAATTGAGATTGGTATTACTACAAACAAAATTTTGAACCCCACAAAAAAGTTGAAACATCAAGAACAAGAAATTCAAGAGCTAACAAAGATTTTGGCAATGAGAACTGAGAACTGAAGAAGTGAGCAAATCCTAAAACTTGAAGCTTGCACTCATTAAAGAAATTCAGATCTTATGGTAAAATTGGGAAGAAGTGAAGATAAACTTTTTTCATTTTTTCACTGACTTTTTTGAGAAACATTTGTCCAACCTGCCTATATATTAAATCATCTGGTTTATTGGAACTGTGGAAGGCTAAAAGCAGTTCTAACCTTTTGGTGGAAGCTGGACCAAATGGGATCTATCTCTTGCCTAGTCCATCCATTTCTTTTTTTTATGGGACCGTCAAAGATTATATGCAGATTTTGGCCTGAAAATTACATCCAAAATGTCTCTCAAAGGCAGCTTGTAAAAAACTTAAAAAAGGTAAGGGGGGCGTTACACAATCATGTATCCTCCAACATCTCAGAATTTGACCTTCTCCAACATTCCATATAAGAAGGGGTTTCATAAGGATAGAGCGAAGCACCGAAGGTTCAATGTGGGAGAACCTTACTATTTGAGGCAGGACTTGTATACTTTTAGGGCTTAATGACAAGTACTTATATGATATCATATTGCAGTATTATCTGTACATTAGCTCCTTTTACCAAGTGCTCTGTTAGGGATAGAGTAGAGCACAAAAGGGTCAATGTTGGAGAACTGAGTGAGAACCATTCTTCCAACCTGCCTATATAAATCATCTGGTTTATTGGGACATTAGAAGGCTAAACATGGTTCTAGATTTTTGGTGGAAGCCAGACCAAATGGGATCTGTCTTTTCTAGTCCACTCGTCTGTTTTTTGTATGGGACTGTCAAAGATAATATGCAGCTCGTGGTCTGAAAATTACATCCAAAATGTCTCTCAAAGGCAGCTTGTCAAAAGAGGTAAGGGGTGCCTCACACACTATGCATTCCTCCAAAATCTCAGAATATGACCACCTCCAACATTCCATATAAGGAGCTTTTATAAGGAAAAAGTGAAGCACCAAAGGTTCAATGTTAGAGAACCTTTACTATTTGAGTCAGCACTAGACATACTTTTAGGGCTTAATGCCAAGTACTTATATCTTAAGGCTTTATTCCATAATGCAACTTTTTCTGCGCATTTGTTCCTTTTAAGTTTTAACCTTTGCACTGATGCTCTCTTAGGGATAGAGTAGAGCACAAAAGGTTCGATATTAGGAGAACTGAGTGACAACCATTTTTCCAACTTGCCTATATTAAATCATCTGGTTTATTGGGACTCTGGAATGTTAAAAGTAGTTCTAGCTTTTTGGTGGAAGCTTGATCAAATGGGATCTATGTCTTTTCTATTCCATCCATTTCTTTTCTGTATGGGTCTGTCAAAGGTAACATGCAGCTTTTGGCCTGAAATTACATCCAAAATGTCTCTCAAAGGCAGCTTGTCAAAAGAGGTAAGGGTGGCCTTACACAACTATGCATTCTCCAATATCTCAAAATTTGAATTCTCCAACATTCCATATAAGAATGGGTTTTTATAAGGATATAGTGAAGCACCAAAGGTTCAATGTTTGAGAAACTTTACTATCTGAGGCAGCAGTAGATATACTTTTAGCATGCCATTTGGGATTTAGAGAATAGGCTGCCATATGAAGTGGGGTGTCTATAGCATTCCATCGCTATGTCACAATGGGCTTAGTATGCACCTCATACAATCCCAAATTAGGATTGCTATTATGAATTGCTTGCTTCATTTGCCTAAGCATGCTGTCAAATGTCATGTAAATGTTTCTAAGACTTGGGGAGTTCGTTTTGGCATATCAGATGACTTGCACAATGAATGAAATGGAGGGGCAAACATATTTGCAAACAAAAATTTCAAAAAAGGAATAAGATTATAAGACTCAAATGACCAAGAGTGAATGCTAATACAAAAAATAGAAATAAATTACAAAAGTTACAAACATGAATAACTTGATAATTTAATAGTGGAGCACCAATTGTCATCAAAGACCTTTTGCTTCGCACTTTTTCCCTCAGTAGTGTTCACATTAAGCCATCTACCCACTTTGGATTAATCATCATCAACTGTAGAGGCTCTTACACCTCAAGTAATTGGCATATCTAGTCTCTACAAGTTTAAGGAATTCCTTCATTGAAAAAGTTTTAAAGAGAAGGTGTGGCAGTTACAAATGAACATTTGTACATCATTCGCTTCTGCCACCACTATCTTACCCCAATCTGTTTTCTCTTTGTCTTTCAATGCAATGTTTAACATCCAAAAAATGTGCTTGTAAGCACTTTGCATTATCACACCATTCACCAACTAATTTGCATGCATATGCTGAATAGGCTACCACTTTTACAACATTCGAGGCCGCAATCTCCTTAATAGCCTACTTCAAAATCTCAAATTTGAAGCTCTCGTCCATGTGCTTTTCTTAACAATAAATGGCTCTAAAAAATATAAGAGCCCTCTACACATGTGACTATGATGTTGATGAATTACCAATGTCTAATATCAATCCACCCATCCATGATAATATAGCAGCTTGTCCTCAATCAAGTCTGCCTCATGTCCTCCATCATCATATTCAACTTAGAGTAGTCTTTATCAAGGAGGCTAGTGCGTAGTTTATGTTTTCCAAGGGTTTAAATGATGGACCAACATAAATTGCATCTTTGAACATTTGTTTGAAATAGGAGAATGTGGTTAGCAGGCTGTCCTACTTCAAAAGGGCTTGAATGCTCTTTTGGAAATTTGAGCGGCTTGGGTGGTCACTGTTAGATGTTTGAGAAACTAGATCTAATATTTAGTTTTAGTAGATTTAAATTGAGTAGTTGGAGGGGTAGTTTCTCTGCAAATGCATGAACTGTTGAATGCCCTCCGGAAGAAGTTGGCTCTATTCCATTAACATCCAAGTTTTGTCTTGTGGGATGCACTTGTTAGAAGATGAGGAATAAATCTGCGATGACGACAGCGAAAAACCTAACAGAAGGTACAAATTTGGAGTGGCACAGGTGTGTGAGGCCTGCAGATGTCATTGTAGAACCTAGTGGCATGCCAATTTTTTTAATCATTGCATCTTTCAAAAACCAAGAATTGTGTATTGGATGCATATGTGAATCCAAAGTTTGAATTTCCTTAAAGCTCTTACACCTGTTAGTAATTGTAATAATGGTGGTTGTGGCAAGATTATAAAATAAATGTCAGTTATAAAAAATAAATATGTGATAATGCTAAAATGTTTATAGGAACAAAAGAAAAAGTGTATTTTAATAATTATTTTTTATGAAATGAAACTTTATGGTAATCATCATTTTGCTTTGATGAACTTAAGTATATTGTAGTTTTCTTCTTATAATATTAAGTTCTCACACACTGTATCCAGAAAAACTGCATCAATAAACATAATGTTGTTGAAACCCCAAATCTCTAATATATTATGTGGGGTCTTTAACAGAGCTTATTTTTTTATATAAATATGTCAGTCATTACACCTAGACGTAGCACCAATTTTTTCAGAAGACATATCTTATTTGTTATTTAAATGTAGATGAACTGGCTTGATTATTTATTGTCATCAATCTATACTAGTGGTATGTAATGAATGCCATAGATATTAACATTAACATATTAAGGTATTTAAATATTCCAGGTATATTGCTTTTCCCCCCCTCTTGCATGCCTACTGTAATCTTTGATATATTTCTTTGAAATAATTGGTTTTTTATTTAATGATTTTGTTTTTGCAGGTGTATCAAGATGCTGGAACTGTAAAACAGAACTATGTTAACATATTATTAATGTTATTACGTCTTCGTCAGGCATGTGATCACCCTCTTCTTGTTAAAGCCTGCTCATCTGATACCACTTGGAGATCATCTGCAGAAACAGCAAAGAAACTGCCTAGCGAAAGGCTGAGTGAACTCATAAATAGTTTGGAAGGTTCATTAGCCATCTGTGGAATATGTAATGTATGACTTTTGCCTGACCATCTCCATTCATAACTACTATTGTGTCTCATGTTCCTCAATTTCAGTCTTCTAGTGATTAATAAATATTTTATGTGTGCAAGAAGATCGCAAGGTATGTTATACAGTGTTTCCAAGATGGGGATGACAGGGGACACATTTCTTGGAGGGTAGGGTTCATGAGGCCTTTTCTTAGGGGGATGGCAGGGGATGACGATTAAAAAACAGAGAAAATAAAAAAATATAGGAACTTTAAAATATTCATATGATAAGGCATTCCCCATATTCAATACATTAAATTTTTAGCTATATTATGAAACATTAGAGCTGAACTGACAATTCATGTGAGTTGACATACAAATTGACAAAATTTCATTGTCTAATCATTTGAGTGTTCACTACTAATGTGCATATACATAAATGAAAAGGCCCAAAGGCTACAGCTACATAAATGATAAAATGTAGACAACTGGATCTACTATTGCTGTGCCTCTGCATCATCTTTGTCTACATTAAAACTAGGGTCTGAATTTGAGTCATTGCTAATATGAGGGAAGGCCTTATCCCATAGTTCACCAACTTGCTGAGTACTCACACATTTTTTCTCTTGGCGAGTTTTAGTCACTTTAACTCATGGAGTTCAAAACCTGATTTTTCATGAGTACTTGCCGAGTTTTTGGGTGAATACTTGCTAAGTACTTGGCGAGTTCAATGACTTGACTCATCACACCAACAATGCGGGAAAGATTGATTAAACCATAGCAGCAAAAATATTTTGGGGAAAAAATTGGCAAACCAAAAGTATAAGATTTTTTGAAAAAATCAGGGAAAAATAGGATTTAAAAAAAAAACGAAAAAAATAGCACAGAGAGATATAGAGAGCAAATAAAATAAAGAGTTTAACTAATGAATTGTTAAAAATGGATTTTTGTAGTTTATATTCATATCGCTGATTACATTGCATTGCACATCTTTCAAACTCAAAGCATTACTTTGCGTTGCATAACTAATAACTAGATGCTGATAGATGACAAAATTTCAATTACAATATAGTTTTTACAAAGTCAACCTAAGCAGTTATGCAATTACTTCACATTGCATAACTAATAACTAGGAGCAGCTGCCAATTGCATTTGCTTGTAATGGCATTCCATGAGACCACATTTTATTTAGGCATTTTTTCAAACAGATCACTGCCTTGTCTATGCCATGACAAGCGAAACTTTTAGCCATAGCAGCAAGGCAGTGAACTGTTTGATAAAATGCTTTGGTAGACGTGTATGAAAAATGTGGTAGCATAGACAAGGCAATGAACTGTTTGAACAAATGCCTCAAAGAAATGTGGTCTCATGGTGATGGAATGCCATGACAAGCCATAGACAAGCCATAGACATGGCAGTGAACTGTTTGAGAAAATGCCTCAAAGAAATGTGTTCTCATGGTGATGGAATGCCATGACAATCCATAGACAAGCCATAGACAAGGCAGTGAACTGTTTGAAAAAATGCTTCAAAGAAATGTAGTCTCATGGTGATGGAATGCCATGACAATCAAATTTCTTTGAGGCATGTTATGGATTGTCATGGCATTCCATCACCATGAGACCACATTTCTTTGAGGCATATTTTCAAACAGTTCACTGCTTTGTCTATGCTACCACATTTTTCATACATGTCTACCAAAGCATTTTATCAAACAGTTCATCGCCTTGCTGCTATGGCTACAAGCTTAAAACAGGTGCTTTCAAACAAGCTGTGGATGCTTGGAAAAAATCTATCTAAGCATAATAGTAAGCAATAGCATAGACAAGGCATTGAACTGTTTGAAAAAAATGCCTCAAAGAAATGTGGTCTCATGGTGATGGAATTTGGATTGTCATGGCATTCCATCACCATGAGAGCACGTTTCTTTGAGGCATTTTTTCAAACAGTTCACTGCCTTGTCTATGCTACCACATTTTTCATAAATATCTACCAAAACATTTTATCAAACAGTTCACTGCCTTGCTGCTATGGCCAAAAGCCTAAAATAGGTGCTTTCAAACAAGCTATGGATGCTTGGAAAAAATCTATCAAAGCATAATAGTAAGCAATAGCATAGAGTTAGACAAGGCAGTGAACTGTTCGAAAAAATGCCTCAAAGAAATGTGGTCTCAATGTGTTTGTCATGGCATTCCATCACCGCGGGACCACATTTCTTTGAAAGGTACCTCCAAACAGTTCACTGCCTCGTCTATGCTACCACATTTTTCATACATGTCTACCAAAGCATTTTATCAAACAATTCATTGCCTTGCTACTATGGCTAAAAGCTTAAAACAGGTGCTTTTGAAAAAGCTATGGATGCTTGGAAAAAATCTATCAAAGCTTAATAGTAAGCAATAGCATAGACAAGGCAGTGAGCTGTTTGAAAAAATGCCTCAAAAGAAATGTGGTCTCA